>OY974084.1:7913141-8513141 GCA_963854165.1 Sylvicola cinctus
CTTGGATGGGACATTTGAAATTGAAGACAATGCAACCATGCAAATTCCCAGCATTCAGATTACTCAGTATAACACACCGATTCGTACGTCCAAAATTGTTGAACGTTGCAGCGGTACAAGTGCAGAACTGTCAAACAAATATAACACACCAACTTCGATATCCGGATCATCAGGCGCCAGTGTTATTGTAATTCCAGATACTCCCCACACTTCCAAGGGTAGTGAATTCAACGATAGCATTATTATAATTCCAGACACACCAGCGCCCAACAATAGTCATCCGTTGAATACAACATTGAATGAGACTTTTGAGACGATTGACGTTGATGCTGAAGATGATGAATTGCCGAATGTGGGAAAGCCTGTATTACGCGAGAGGACGCCAAGTCGTGAAAAATCATTAGTCCGACAGAAGACACCCATTCGAGAAAAGACGCCAAGTCGTGAGAAAACACCTAGTCGCGAAAGTAATCGTGAAGCTGTTTTAATTCGTCAAAAAACTCCAAGTCGCGAGAAAACCAAAAGAATTGATTCTTCCAAAATTCGCGAGAAGACTCCAAGTCGCGAGAAAACTGAAGGCCGTGAATCTTCCAAAATTCGCGAGAAGACTCCAGGTCGTGAATCTTCTAAAACTTTAAAAAAGGCTCAAGGTCAAGATGCAACAGGAATTCGTGGAATTGTTTCTGCAGAGGCTTCAAATTCGGAAAAGTCTTCAGTTGAGGAAGCCGCTTTAATCCGTAACAATACTCCAGCAAAGGAAGAATCTAAAATTCTTGAAAAAACTCCTGCTAGAAAATCATCATCAATTCGGGAGAAGACACCAAAACGTGAGAAAACCCCAAGTCTGGACAAAACCCCGAGCCGGGAGAAAACCCCAAGCCGCGATAAAAGATCAATTCGAGAAAAGACACCCAGTTTGGAGAATGTTTCAATCACCAACAAAACATCAATTATTGAAGAAGTAATTAAGGAGAATCTTGCAATCACTCCAATAATTGAGGAAACTAAAGAGGAGGTTGTATCAACAATTGAAATTAAATTGACACAATTAACTCCTGAGGAAAAAACAGACGATGCTGACAAGATATTAGAAGAATCTGCAGTTAACACAACTATTGAACTTGAGGATAGTGTGTTTTTGCATGATTTACCACAAACTCCAGCACTGGGACAAAAGTCAAGCTTATCGTCTAGAAAAAGTACTCCATACAAATCGGAGACTCAAAAAAATCGCGACTTGCTTTCCAAGTCACTGTTCGTTGTGCCAAAACAAGCAAGTGGAGAAGATGATACCGTAGAGTTGGTCAACAGCGCGTTACAACCACTTCGCAGCATTCGAAAGCGTTCACTATCTGTGGCCGACTCATTTGTAGACGTTTCTCGTAAATTCAATCGCGTCAAATTCCACAGTCCTCTCAATCAAACGATGGAGATAAGCATTATTGATGAGCGCATGAAGGGTATGTTTGTTTTGCTAATGCATATTTTAAATGTTTATTAAATGATTACTTTTTGCAGTGCCACAGAAGCGTCGCAAGCGCTCACACTCCAATGTAGAGACTGAAAATGACAAGCATGTATCTCTGAACATCCTTGCAGATTCCGACAAAACTCCATCCAAACAACTTAAGCTAACCAAACAATCATCGCGCACAAAAATGCCTGACTTTGCAGCCATACACAGCCGTGAATTCAAACGCATGGAGAACATTGTGGAATATGCCGCCCGCAAAAAGGATCGCGCTAGAAATTTGAGTGCCTCAAAGAAGGATACAGTGGTGACAAACAAGTTGCATGCATCTCGAATTCCCAAACCAGTTGGCGCAGCCCAGAAGTCACTCTTCACGGATGTGGAAGCCATGTTCCAGCATGATTTTTCGGGACCCAATAAATTTGCGATCACATCTACCGACAAGAAAGCCGCCCAATCAAAGGTGAACATTGTAGAGGAACGCCGGAATAAAAACAAAGCGATGTACAAGAGTTCTGGGCGAGCAGATAAAAGCGCCCAGAAAAATGAAATTATCGAGGGCGTCCGCTCCAATCGGCGATTCGATTTAATGATGAAGTTCCGCGACGGGCATAAGTAGTGACTAGTGGACTAGCATCATCTTCTTTTACATCAATTAATTTTATTATTTTATTCACTAAAAAAACATTATTAAAAAATAAACACATGATTAATTAACCCAAATTGTTAGGTTTGACTTCTTTTGTTGTGGCCAATGGCTGTGTCGTCTTTTGCAGCAAATTTTTGCCAAACCACATTGGACGCGGCTTCTCCATTTCAACAATACGTTTCCCCTTCCAGAACTCAGCCGGCTGCTCCGATTTCTCGCCATCATACAGCACAATGACATCCTCCTCAACTGGATTTAAACCCAATTCCAGTTGAATTTTCTCCTGAATAAGCTCAGTCTCCTTGCGCACCTTCTCATAACAATGCGGACACATTAGACCCCACTCATGATCATGGCCGCATTGATTGCACACACGCAACCTTGTCTTTGGCAATAATATCTTGTAGAAGTATTCGGGCACACCAAATTTGCGCTTAAGCCGCTTTTCAATTGTACGACGGTGCTTAGGCACAGCCCACAAAATACCATCACCTATGAGGTCTGTTAGGGAAAACGATGGCTTCTGCAGGTTGGACTGTTGGTTGTGAGACACCTGAGGTAGGGCAGCTAAGTAAAAGGCATCTAAATGGGGGTAAAATATTTTGGTCCGTTTTTTTTGATAATCAACTAAATTTTAAATCCCTTTTTGTAGGTAAAATTTAATTTTTAGGTTAGGAAGTTTTACTGGACAAAATATTGAGATAGTTACCTGGTGGTTGTTGGCGCCCAAGCAGGGATGAAAGAGTGTATTCTATTCTTTGGACTGCCCTGGCAACTCTATGTGCAATCTGTGAGTACATTTTATGTAGTTAAGTTTAATTACAGCAAGTGGACTTTATATGAAAGATGAAATTTAATCAAGTTTTACGGTTAATTATGTTTTTGGTTTTTCTTTCATGACATATGATACATTATATATATATTTTTCTAATCGTTTTAATTGTTGTTGCAATAATATATAAGTCACACTACAAAGTGGAGACACAAACCTTAAGATTCCGCTTCCTTATTTTTTGTAAATTTTTAATTTAAATTATTAAATATGCCAATTATTTACATTCCCGTTTTAGATTCAAATAAATAAATGAAAAAACTTTTAGAATTACATATTCCCGTTTTTAGTTGCATATAAAAGAAAACTATTGGCTTACTGAATACCGTTGAAATTTCATTGCCAAATTCCTAGTGTTAAAATAAAAATAATGACTCTTGAAGCAATATTATGTTTATTCTGTTAAGTATGTTAAAATCACAGCTTCAAAAGTGATTTAAATTTTACAACAATATGTCACTGTGGCTAAAAAAATTAAAAAGTGTCATATATTGGCCAACTTACATACATTTTTCTTATTGACAAAAAACATACTCAAAGGCTACGGCATGGCGACATTGAAATTATTTGCCAATGGCCAAATATGCAGTCAAATATATACATCAAAAACAGCACAAAAATGCGCCGGGAATTTCCAAACATTTTCAAACGAATCATTTCAACACGGGTCAAAAAAGTGAAAATTTTTATGAAATTGGTACACTTCCCAAACTTTAACACTATGCGCATAACAAAAGGTGCGTCTTTGTCTGATTACGGTGTTGTGCATTTGCATATTACACTTTTTAGTTGATGTGTGTGTAGTTTACTTTAAATATTATTTCAGCGGAAGGCCATTGACAAATGACGTGCTGATATTATGGAACAATAGACATTTTTCAGGTGGTGCATCATTTTTTAATGTGAAATATAACAAAGTCCTTAAAGTTGAGTACATAATTGCAATTTCGTATTAGCTTTTTTAAATATAGCATATTTAAAATATAACTGTAGAAATTTTTTGCTACAAAACGATTAAAATTTCATTCGGTCAATTTACTGCAACCCTAGTTTGTTCTAAACGATTACATAATTTCAATTTTCACGTGTGGGAAGCGAACGCAGCCAAGTCGCTATGAAATCAGCTGTTCAAACAGAAAGTACAGCAAGTCCGTGCAAGGGCGCTCCTTGCAATTCCATCGTAAAATATATTGGCGCAATAAATTAGTAACTGTACAGAATTTAATTAAAGTATCAAGAAGATATTTGCACTTGTATGTGACTTGACTTCTCTTCGTAAGTATATTTTGAAATAGTAATAAAATACCGCAACTGCGAGTAACATATATCAATGAATACAAATTCCTATAATAGTGTGTGTCACAGTTACTCTGGTTGGAGTTGAAAATTTCGCTGCATTTCGGCGGCGGGAGTAGGGAAAGCTAGCACAGCGCCGTACAACTGGTGGTGGCAGTGGTAGGGCCAAAAAAAATCACCACACACCTGAAAATATCTGAAAAAGACAGTACGCGGCGACACACATGACGACTCGACTCTGCTGCTTATTATTTTGACTGTGTGAGCGACGTTATTACACATATTGGCGCTCGGAACAGCCACCTTATAATCCATAAAGGAGGAAAGACTCAAACGCTCCACACGGTTACACATCCAACGTCCACAAAGCGGCGCGCGCGTTTTAACATCCAATTCATTTCACGTCGGTGGGGCACCACACAGCATAAAGAAGCGGCAAGCTCTCTGCACACCACACCACATTACCGTGTATCACACACATCGCGTCGATTGTTCAGGCCAAAGGCGCAGACAACGCGCCATCCATCCGACATAATTCCACCAAAACCAAAATTTTACAGTCAGTTGAGCTGCAAAAAAATCGAACGCTCGCCAGTTACTTACCAACTAACTACTAGTCCACAACATTTAAAGCAATCCACAAACCGATTGAATTCGAGGCAGCGTCTCACAACTGTTTTGACTATGGCGTGTATTAGTTCTAATCGGGTCTGTGCCCGTGTGGTGCAAGATAAACTGTGTCAGTTATTAAATAACAAGAAGTTTACTAATTTATTGCTTCAACAGCAATCGCACAAACGATTGTTTACACAAACTGGATCATTAACGGCAGCAGCAACCAACAATGCAATTTCGAACAACCGGCCCTACATTTCATCTGGATATTTTAGTGGATTGAATTTATCGACAATTAATCGTATCGGACGCAATCAGGTAAATTATGGCAATTTTTGATCTACCTACTATTTAATGTGACTTGAACGCAAAAAACCCAAGCATTTTTAAGTGAATATTTAAGCAGTGAAAAAAAATTTAAAGTTAAAAAATAATTATTATTTTCATTCATCAACCAGCGACTTCTTTGGTTACATAATATTCAGTCATGAGATAAGGCGTTGGGAATATGTTCAAATTTAGTTGTGTCACTCACTATTTGTGGACAACACAATCGCAGTGTATCCTAAGATAAATGATTGTGGCATTATTTCATTGAAAAAATTAGTTTTTAACATGGATTTTTGAATATTCATCTTGAGAAAAAAAATCAACAAAAATTAACTACAAGTGCTGCAATAATTCTTTAAGACATTCGTGTGTAGTGAAAATGATTAGGAAAATTATTCATGTCAAAGCAGATAGATTATAGATTGTGCTTAATTAGCTGCAGTTTAAGTCATGCTTTTGATGAAAAGTGTTTGATAAAGTGATTATTCTTTTAATTTTGTAAACAAATTAAAATGATTCTGAATGCGCGCGCGTTGTGCAACAATATTTTGACAGTTCGTTCAAGAAAACATGCGCGTAAATTCTTGCCAGTGTAGGGCTGCCACATTAAATTTGAATCCCATTGAAATGTGACATAATTCAAATTTGTTGCTAATGTACGTTACAATTGGAATAATTTTTTGAGTCATTTCAAATTACATACAATTCTTTCAATTAAACATTAAATTAAAATTATTAAACTACTTTAAATTTTGAACACGCGTTGCGTTGTCTGCATACTAGAATAATGTTGCTTATGTATTTGAACATTCCGGGGACACCATTTGAATTGGAATTAATGTTAAATTGATTTGCACAAAATGTTGTAACTATTTGCTAGTTAACATTACTTGATTTGAATTTTAATTCACTTCCTATCAATTACCATATTAACGATTTATTACTTTTTTTTTTTTTTTTTTTGTATTTTATTAAAATCCATTTTTTTTAAATTTAAAATTTTACTTATTGATTATCAATGGGGAAAGGTCCTTTTTAACTTAAAATTATTTTAATTGAAATGTGCCATTCTCTCTTATCAATAAATTTACATTTATTTAATAATTATTGAGTGCAAATGGGGGTAATTAAGTAATATATTTGTGAAAACACTCCTACCTACTACTGACATTTGCTATTGCGCTGCAGTTTAGAATTATAATTAAATCAATTATGCACTTTAAAAATTAGTGCATTTCCTAATCGTATGCACTACAGTGATTCTCATTTTAAAATTTCGTTATGATTTTTATGAAATAACTTAATTTATTTATATATGCAGCCTAAATGCATTTAATTCCTATTCGCATCAATTAATTTGATTGTGGAATTTCTTAAAAAATCACAATACACTTACGACTTAAATAAGTCTATGGACTTAAGCAATATCAATGATTGTATATTATAGTAGATTATCTATTTATAATATCATTGAATGTATTAAAATGCATTTATTCAATTTTAACATTCATGCAAGTTTGAGCACAGATCTGTGTGGAAATAAATAAATATGCGGCACAAAACGTTAAATGTTATAAAACATATACATATATTGTGTATTAAAATTGACTGTCCGCGGAAAAGCGCGCTTCTCAATCCGCTGCTGGTGTACTCGTACACACAAACGGTTGCTGTCGTCGTTGTGCACAAGAGCACTTTCACTTTATAAACAAACAACCGTCTTATGATATTATATCCTCACCACATATAAATATTATAAAATGCACGAAAGGTGGTAAGCGCGTGTGTACCCGTTCATTTTACAAGTCATACCTACTGAATATTATAAATATGTACGTTTTCTTCATTTATTCATCTCGACAACCTATTTATATTATTTATTTACATGCCAGGTAAAAGAAGTTTTGAATGACATTACAATAAAAAATTTCGTGTGCATCTAAAGAATGTCTTTGAAGGAACATGCATAAAAGTTTAAAAGCGATTCAACTCATTAAAAATACGGGTGAGTGTCCAATGTCCATACAAAATAATAAGACGCGTGAGGTTCACTCATTGCATGCGCACCTTCGTCTTGCAATAATTGTCACGCTATTTGAATGAATGATATGCGTCAACACTAAGCAATATTTTTCCATCATACACCAAGTCTATATTTTCCACAAATCCTCATCCTTTATACAAAACTGTAAATGTACTTGTTGATTTTTATTTTTATAATCCATATAGTCGATTGAACTTTATATGCGCGATCTTAATTTAAAGTCGTAAGAGTTTGCGCCTCCACCCGTACATACTTTACATTGTCATGAAAACAATTTAGCCTTGCTGTTGTATGTTGTTGGCCCACAAATCAATCATTTTCTCCATCGTCACATTATATTGACTTGGATTTCTTCTTCATCCAAGTCCGCATGCGCCGCACATGCCGCACGGCATTTTATCATGGTTGTGCGTTTTTTTTTTGTTTTTTTTTTTTTTGGATTATTGGGAGCAAATATACAGTGTGTTGTGGCCAGTTAAGCGACGAGCATTGAATATGTTAATTGGTTTCTCTTTGTAAGGCGCATACTTATTTCAATATGTGTATCTGATTGCGCACTACTAAAGTCTTCTTGCAAACGCACTACAAATATAAATACACTTTGTTGCTGTTCCACCTGATACATTTTGAGACCCCCATTCACCATAGTGTCTAAAATGTATTTAAATAACATAAAATACAAACACTACCACCTATTTATATTAAATATAGTAAGTTAGTGGTGTTGTATTATAGTTTATTAGCATATTCATGCTGAATCTTAAAGATCTGTTGAAGAGAAAATGTAATAATTTTTTTATACACATTTTTTATTTTTTATAATATTGTGCGCTGATTTAGTGCTGTCAATTTTTGCTATTAGTCACTCAACAAGGTGTTGTTAATGCATTGATTAAATAAAAATAAAGTGACCTTAACCTACATTTCACTAAATGGACTAAATTTCGGTTTTTGGAGAAAAGAGAAAATTAAAGTCCTTATACTTTAAAATGCGTTAAGTATGCGTTTATTGCGTGCGTTTAACGCGCGTTTAAGGCGTCGGACTTTTTCAAAAGCTTTTTTTTTGGGTGTTGTTGCATCGGGAAATGCTTTTTTTTTCAACTTCACTGTTTTCAAGTATTGCTTCAAAATGTAAGTACAAAAATGTTTCACATTTAAAGTACACTTGGCATGATTTTAATTAAAAACTTGACAATGTGAGTTAACAAATTTTTGAATAACTTTACTTTAACTGCATTTATTGTTTTAATTTTTCTTCTGGTTATAATAATTAAGTGCAATTTTATAACCTACATTGCAATGCAGTTATTTAATAAGTCGCAGGTATTGTTTCAAATTCTCCCTATGGCCTTTCTCCCACCCCAAATTGTGCTGCTCATTTCTTCAATGTCTGTTGATTTTTTTAATCCTCTCATTCGTTAATTGACTGTATACTACGATACTTCTTTTTCTCCTTCACTGCTGGTCTCCCCGAATTTTTTATTTTATTAATTTTTGCCTTCTTGTGTGGTTGTGCACGAAAATTTTCGCGTTTCCTTTCACTTTTTATGTGTCGGTAAACATAATATATCAGCTCCGCGTGCATGAACCAATACACAAGTGGATACAGCTTTAATCTTAAAGCACATACCACCTATCTATGCATGCATGTATTTTTGCCTAAAAGCGATATTTTGTATGACGTTTAAGCTGTTCTCATTGTCCGCGTGCGCCGTGGTTTTTAAAGTTTGTTCGCGCTCTCCGAATTGCCTCTGTTCTTAATTGTTTCCAACTTTTAATGTTAAATTAATTGATTTTTTGTTTTGTTTTCATTTGTATGTTTGGCAGCAGCTGCTGGCTGTTAAGTTTAATATGACTTTAACACAATGGTGGTGCTGCTGCATTGGAAAATTAAGCTTTTGGGAAAATTAGATCTTTATATGCTGATGTTGTTGTGAAGATGGCGCGTGAAATCATTTCAATTTTCACAAAATGTGCACACACACAAATGTATCCATCAAATGTGTAGTGAAAGTCAAATTTGAAATGGCAAAACACATGGCTAAATTGCGTTTGAAAAAAGAAGCACAACGGCTTACCGAAAATAGAAATTTTTACGTACTTTTGGCAATAATACTTTTCAAATAAAATACCTATCATAAATGTTGATGCACACAGTTTGGTGCGTTTTAATTGCAAAGTGGGTAATTGGCGAATTTTTAAGCTTTTTAGTATAAAGTGTGCAAAATTTACGAAACATAAAACCGCTATATATTAGTGTCAATAATTATGAAAACAGCTGTTAAAGATGTACAATGTCACTCACACTGTTTTAAGGAATTGGGAAACATTTTTATGCATACTTACGTGTATAATATGCATTTAAAAATAAGGCCAGATACTGAATGTCTTGGTATTTATGAATAATGATTATCTAACAGCGTTGTTATCTCACACATTAGTTAATAATCATAATTCCACGATTGCCCTTGGGTGCCACTGCCGCATCGAACTCTTCCTTTTCGCAGTTTGCACTCTAATTGTGTCATCCAATACGACGATGCGGCCACGACGTTGCAACTCCTCACAATATATCGACACAAGTTGTGAGTTGTGAGCTATACTTGCTTTGATCAACATTCACTTCGATTACTCAACAATCATATTGTAATAGAGTTAGACATCCATGGAGTTAATAAACGAAAATGAGCACTTGCTAAACAGCTTCTTTGCTGCTTTATCGACCCAAAATCAATTTTATATTGGCAATTTCCATAACTAACGTGATTATAGGCTTGAGTATTTGTTTTTTAATATACGCAATATATTGCCTGTAATATCTCGCAGTCAATTAGATTGTTGCAATAAAATAATAAAATTGATATGGCGACTTAATTTATTTATTTGTGGATGAGTTTGTTTGTTTAAAAAGTTATTGTGTATTCATAAATCTTACATTTGAATAATTTTAATCAACATTTAAATAAAAACTAAATTAAAATTAAGTTTTGTTGCTTAAAAATATTTTCAAATATTAAAACAATTCAATATGACTTAATCCAGGCACGTCCAATAATTAATATTGTATGCACAAAGTGATTGCTTGACTTTCTCAAGTTTTTAAATATAATATTATTTTACTCCACAGTTTACTTTTTCACCACCATACTTTCTTTCAATTTAACTCCGATTAAATACATCGTTTCTTCTTACCAATGGTGGCACAATACCACACCAACCTGCTTCAATACTTCTTTGATATACATTTAATATAAAGCATAACAAATTGAAAATATAAGACTGATCAATTTTCCCTGTTGTCAGTTTAAAAGTGATTTCAATTTTCATCGCTTTTCATCTATTTTAATTCAACAACTACAACATATTTTAATGTATAAAATGCGTGCAATTAAAATTCCATGACTTATTTAATGAGCTTATTCATAATACAAATCTGCAAATAAATTTTTTTTTAAATTGCATTTAAAAAAAATTAAACAACTCTAGCATTTTATTTCGGCAAGTTTCTTAATATAATGCAACATATTTAAACCACACGTTAAATGTACACACATGTGCATTGGTAAGAGACGTATAAATTTCGTGAAAAAAAGTTGTTATTCAAGAAAAAAAGACCGATCTCTTACATAAGTTGAGTGAGGCTGCTCTCATACCCGTTCGTTGTCGATATATTATTGCTGACATACTCGATAAATGAACGTACACACACAAAATATGTGAATCAATGGACTTGTTCACTCAAATAAACGTAAATTATAATATTACAAGAGTCTGCAGGAAAAGTGAAAATATTTATACTTGCAAAATTTTTGCGTTATTCAATTTTAAGACGGTTTGTAAGACATTTTCCTAGTCAGTTGTCGCGTATTATAAGATTTTTTTGAATGAAATTTACTTCAATTCGTTGAAAAATGTTTTCCGCCTATTTGTGATAAAAATTTAATGTTTAAACTATGTCGCTGCAAACTAATTGTTAAACATGTAACAAAATAAACAGTCGGGTACGTCCATTTTTATTGCGGAATTTGTACAGTAAGTTTCTTTATATGTTCAGCCACACGCACGATTTACCTGAGCGAATTCCATCGCGACCAATGGGCGAGTATTTGGCAACCATCCCATCACACAAATCAAATATTTGCAAGTGAGATCATGTACACTTTAAGGCTTTTCCAATTTTATATTTAGACTCACACATGCGTGTGTGTAGTTTAACCGAAGTTGCTTTTTGCATACGCGAATAGTTGACGCTTTTGTGATTTTTATTTATTTATTTAAAAATCGTATTTTATTTATGTTGCAACATAAATTTTATTTTCAAAGTTGGGTAACTGTTCAAAAGCTCTGCATAAAACATTGAGTCGTCGCCAAATTTTTCATATATTATAACTTGTCAATACATTTCATCTGGATCATTACTCATTTTTGTAATTTAGTCTGCATGACTTACACATTAAATTTTTCTCCATATAGACATCGCGTCAGTGAAGTTTCAATTCAAAGTAACTTACAAAAGCTCGCACCGCTTTCTTTTCCCAAAAGAGCCGCCATTTTCCCCAAACACATATTATGCTTTTGGGGCCTTAACCACAATTTTTATCTGATCTTTAAAGTCTGAAATTAATTAACTTGTACGCATATGTTTCACAGTCTCAAGAGCCTGAGAAAAAAAATAAAAAGAGTTCAAAACGATCACTTGTTGTGTTATTCACCTGTTTCATGGTCTTACTCCAAATACCGCTGATTTGAGTCACATTATCTTGTTGGTATTTCGTCGTGTAGTTGTTGCTTAATATTTTAAGACAACTGATATTCATCTAAGTAGATGGATAATGTAACTAAGCATTAATACCTTATAATGGAAATCTGTATAACTCCAAATACTCATAACTTAACTAAATAAGTGCCATAGTCGTCAGTCGATGAACAAATAGCCACCCAATCCATGTGGTGCGGTGGGCTCAACTTAATCATATTCGTCGCAATGCTGCTTTGAAATATGTTTGTTTGTCGGTATCATGTCGGTACATACCCAAGTATAAGTATGAGCTAAAGACCACAATATATGACAAGCATATTATGTGGTTATATGTGTGAGAAGCACAAAAGATAAACGACGAAAGAATGTAAATAAAAATACATCCGGAATCACTCTCAATGAATTTTCTCATTCATATGCAGATGGCCTTAACTGGTGAGGTGCGTCTACACTTTTCTCGGTTACCATGCACCCACCACCACCCCTTTGTCCGGTTGTCGACGCTCACGCATTTTATTTTTTACTTACTTCATAGTGTGTTTGTTGTGTGACGACTTACCTACATTCTTTTGTGGAATATTCGCACAGGTGACATCGCGGCATTTTGTTCGTTCCTTATATGAAAAGTTGTCGGTATTGATTTCGTGGTTTTCATTCAAAGAGGAGGCCTATAACCTTTGGCTAACGCATTCTTCTGAATAATTTTTAAATATGTATGTCAGTTTCTCATCAATATTTCTATATATTGACAATAATTTAAAATATTGACAATACATCATTGTATATATTATTATTATTTTTTTTTTTTTTATTAACTTAACTTTTTTTGAATCCCGTTTTAATATTTTTTACATTTTTAAGATCGATTTTTAAAGGCTATTAATTTTTAAATGTTTTCACAGGCAGTTTTACAGTATTTGTTTAATATTCTAGAAATAATGTAACTGCAATTAAAATGTTAATTGGGTTTAAATTTAAATTAAATTCTACTTAATACATAAATTATCTGATATTTATTCATCAAACCCAAAAAGCTCTTTTAACTATTTTTGTTTTTAAAAAATAAGGCAAATAAATTGTAATCCTGTTTTTCAATTCAAAATAATTATTCAAATATCTGGTTTTTTGTTGTTACCAAAAAATGATTTCATGACTCTCCCGATTTTCAGTACCGAAACGAAACCCGTTTGTAAAAAAAGCCCAAAATTTCATGTCATCCAAGCTAATTTGTATCTCCCCTTTACAATCTATAACATTTTATTATGCAAACTTAACTATTCCAGTCAGGTGTCCCAAAATTCAAAAGCATAAATGTTTACATTAATCTGAGAAGTCTGCAAAATTTTCAAACATACATAACGTTTTTGTGTTCTTAGAAGTCTAATCAAAATCTTTGTATAAATAAAAATCGCGTGACGTGTGTTGTGTTTGTCTTTCTTTCAAGAAGGCAATCACCCCTCAGCAATAAGGTCTGCATGAACCGAATAAATGTGTGTCGGGGATTTTCCACTGACTAACTATTATACTTGTCGCAAAATATTCTTGCATCTTATTTTAAATACAAAAATGTGACAAAGAAATGACGATTGAATTTCTAATTGAAATTTAGCTTGGTTTTTAACAATCGCTACTCTGCCACCATATATTTGTGTGTACGTGCAGAAAACGGCCGTAACCGTGCCGCACGGCTTAACTGTTTAGCACTAACTTAAAATATTAAATGTGCTTTTAAAAGTATACACGACATTTAATGGCGTTCTCAGTTGATGTATTTGATTAAATTGCATAAAATAACAATCAATCTTACATGCGGGGATGATTTCATTTCAATTTTCATTGACGCGACTTCTCAATTTAATTGAAGAAATGTAATAAAAAATAACGACAATAGAATTAGGTTCAGTTGGAAAAAAAAATATGAAGAAGATTTATTGAAAAGTCTGCAAATTTAAAATAAGTCTGCTTAAGAATTCTTTGTACAAACATGACATGTTTCTTATAATATAGTGTTAATGTTAATCTTTCAATGTTCTTAAAAATAATAGCCAACACGAGTCACCAATGAAGCGTATAATTTGTGATACCTAACCACAGTGCATGTATGATCCATTAATTTTGTAAAACGCTTAATGCAGACCAATTACATACAAATATGACGGCACGACCTTCAGCGCATTGCAAAGAAAAGCTCTGCAATATTGAGTGCACCACACATGTGAACACAAATGCACACTCACAAAAATTTGATACGCCTGTTAAAGCTGCTAGTAACCATAAAAAAAAAGTTCGAATAAGTCATTATATTTATTTACACAATAAAAATTATGCAATTGGGCACATCGATGACGAATGCACAACGTAAATTCTTTGAAATCTTGCGTAAATTGATTCAATTCAATTATTTTATAACATACTTACACATTTATTTATTACTTATTATCGATTGCATTGCAATGCACCGTGTATAATTGAATGCACTTATCGTGGTGCATGTAGTAATTCTTGCAACTTGCTTAAGCACATAAGTTTCAAAGGTTGGACAACATGACCAGTTTTATGTTTCATGACAAATATGCTGCGGATATTCATTGAGTAACTCAATCCTTTTGTAACTGTTTTGTCCAAATGCTTTAAAATTCAAAGTTCTATGACTTTTTATGCCCGCAAGTTCAACAAATAAATAAAACCAAAATTCAATTGATATTTTATGCAACTAGTATTGCTGATTTTCCTTTTAATACAAACGTGTGATGATTTTTCATCACTAAAATACTAAAACTTTATTAAATGTGTATATGGGCAATGGCGCGCTCGCAGGCAAAAGCTCTCCACAACCCAACAGTTTCGTAAAGTTTCACTTTCGCACAAAAATGTTGTCTCGGCGGGTTTTTTTTTTGCGCCAGTGTGCTCAACCATCCCATTCAGATGCCATACACAATCTTAATCTTTTGTGTACGTATAAAGTATGTATAAAGTAAGATATAAGCGGTTTAATGGTACGTGCGGAGAGAGAAGCTGTTGCCCGCAAACAAAAGCGAAATTTTATGTTGAAAAGTGAAATGAAAACAGCCGCGCATCACTCCATAGTTGTTTTATATTGGTATATAAGTTGATAATAAATTTTCTAGTCTTGGCCTTGATTTCTTCAAATAACTGCTGTATAACCAACAACAGGCTGAAAGTGGGACAACTTCTGTCCTCTTCATTTATTCGCTCTGTCTCTGTTATCCCGTATTACAAAGATTGAACTTTTGTGTAGGTATTTTAAAAGCTTTTTCTTCATATTTTTGGTTTTAAACGTTGCACACTTGTGCTTTAACCAGACATCTTGTTTAAAAAGACATGGTACTGAATGGATGCTTATGCCAATGTAATGTATTGAAGATTAAGATTGAACTACCCACACTGTGAGTGCACTCGTGTACACATTTGTGTATAAATGTGTTGCTGCCTGGATTGTTTTCATTTCAATCTGCACTGCAAAATGTCCCCACCAAAATTTAAGTGCATGGCAATAACCAGTTTCTTGACTTTTCCATTTTCATTTTTCGACTTTTCATTTCAGCCCGAAGTTGCACCTGTGTTGGTGCATAAAACCTACCCCTCCTTCGTAATATGACTATCCGTTTTTGAAATTACTGCAATCACAAAGTGGCGTGCATTTTACTGATTAAACAAATTTAATTAAATAAAAGACTTCATCTTGCATTTAAATTGAACAAATTTGCAAAATCAATTTAATATAGAGCTTTTTCCACCCAATATGAGCTTTTAATCGAATGTGCGCCATTTAATTTAATGTGGAAACGGAAAGGAGCGTCAAACAGGATTTGGCATGGCTAAAATAAAAAATAAAAAATGAGCATAATTTCAGACACTTTCATTTTTTATTTTTACCATGGCCTGCAAATATTGAAATTGATTCATTTTGTATGACAAACATTTGGCTGTTTTGTTGCCATTTGTGTTTTTTTTTTTTTTTTGTTCAATCTTTTTTCCTTTTTGACAAAATTCACTTTTACTTTTGGTATGTGTGTACACACATTCGGGTCCGTCTTATTATAACTGTTGCGCACTTGAAGAAATTTTTACATATTCGGAATGTAAGTGTAAAATCTTAAGTTAAATCACACCCACTTAGTAAAGTGTGTAATTTTTATTTTGAAGGAATAATATTAAAATTGTTTTTGTTTGAAATAAATGTGGGATTTCATAGACCAAATAATAGAATGGGGTAAAATTGTATTTAAAAATACTTTGTAGGTCAATTTTATTGAGACATTCCGGAAAGACCGCAATTTCAAAATGTATACGAAAAGTACAAATTTGGGACTTACAGCGTGATTACTCACTTAATTCCAATTTAACCAGACTTGATATGCGTGTAAGACTGTGACCAATTCTATAAGTAATTATTTTTTATTTCATAACAATAAGTAAAAGTGGTGTAAAGCTTTTTCCCTTTTGAAATTCGTTTTGTATTTTTTTAATTAAAAAACTTCAATTAAGTTGGCCGAAATACAAATTCATTTCGTTTTTATTATTTGTATTTATCTCTACAATGCAATTTAAAAATTTAGAATCTTTAAATATAATGAATTCAATTAATTAAGTCAAATTAAAATTAATTTAATAATTTTAATGAACCAAAATTAAGTCAAACTTAAATTTATAATTATTATTTTGACTTAAAATTATAATTGGATTAATTTAAAGAAGCTTAATTAAGTCAAATTAAAACTTATAAAAATTGTTTTGACTTAAAAATAATTTAAAGAAGCTTAATTAAGTCAAATTAAAACTTATAAAAATTGTTTTGACTTAAAAATAATTTAATTAATTTAAAAAAGCTTCATTAAGTCGAATTAACGTATTAACATTATTTTGACTTAAAATAATTATTATAGGTTAATTTAATAAAGCTCAAAGCTTCCATTAAAAATATCAAGCAGGATATTTTGATCCATTTCTTTATTCAACAAATGCAATTGGTCTCAAATCTCAATTATGGTTATCGACCCACTCATTAATTGTGTGTCGTCCCACGACTAATTAGGTCTGCCACCTTAAAACAAACAACAAACCAAACAACAAACAAACAATGCAAATAGACGCATTCCGCAGCCAACAATGTATACCGAAATTATTGCCATTTCACAAAACCGAAAAATTTCAATGGTAACTTTAGCCAAATATGCACTTCAATGTCACTAGGAAGCGAATTTATGGGTGAAGCAGCAACACCAAATGTTTTATGAATTCCGTATAGTTGTATATTATAATAATATGTTTTGTCATGCACATAAGAAAACACGCACACACAATTCAAGCGCGCTCGCGCGCTTCCATAAAGACGCCATGCCATCGCCATATGACGACAATATGCATAAAGAGAAATTAATATTGTAATAAATTACAATAAGTTACACATAAAGGTGAGTGATGTTTTTATTGTGCATGGCAAAATGTTGACTTAATTTAGCATGACGCGAATTTTACACATATATAGCTATTTAGTTTGCAACCAAAAAGCTTCAGTGAAGTTAATTTCCCTCCCATAAAATAAAGCGTGCAAATTTCGTCGGTTAATTAGAAATCAATTAAATGCATATGTTGTACGTTGCATATTTTAAAGTACATACGTACTTCGGTGGCATTAAAAAGCCATCATTAAATTGGCATAAAATATGCGCACAAAAGCGTCTTGTGTGCTACAGACACAATTGCTAATAAAAATGCATGTTGCAGCTACTGTGTGGTTGCTTGTACGCCAGTAATGCACCCTAGGGCATTAAGTGCACGGCATTGAAGTACACATTTCTTTATATCTATACTAATTGTTAACAGCAGTCGCGTCGCGTCGCACTTATTTATTATACTGTCTCTTAGTACACATATATGGTACGTACGTCCATATACAATAAATACCTCTATGCTTGTTGTGTAGTTACAAAGAAATGCAAAAAGAAGCAATTGAAGAAGCCGTTAAGTATATGCGCACAAACAGTGAAAGTTAATGATAGCAACGGAATATTAAGCTTGAAGCAGTCAGCCACCACACAGCTGGTTGTGAATATCGTAATAAAAATGTGTGTATACCTACATATAGTAAAGCCACCTCTATTGGTTAATTTAAAATTTATGTACTGTTAAGTTGGTGTCTTGGAATGTCTATAAAAAAATAAATAAAATAAAAATGCTGCGATGAGAAAAGAAAATACCAAACCTTGAGCAGCGCCGCGTGTAGAAGAAGGAAGTCGAATGAAAGAAAGGCAATTAGCAAGCAAAACGATCACCAAAAATAAAAATAAAAATAATGCAACAACAACAGAGTTTTTGAAAAATGCCGGAACGATCAGCAATGTCATCCCACAAATTTTTGTCCGCATAAATAAATCAGTTTCTTACTGAGTGTGGGTATAGCATTGTAATTTTGTCTGCACGATGGTCGATGAGACATGCACATCCTTGAAAATCAGGTGCAGACTTTGGAGAAAAACATAAACCAACTAGGAAATTTAAAAATTTTGTAAAATCCACAACAATAATTACGTACTATTGACTTTGTTCTGTTCTTGTAACTAGTTCGGAGGATTCCCTGATGCGTGATTAAAATATGGCGCCTCTCAAGGTTTATTATCACTGCTTTTTGCAGTAACACAACACAAAGTACATTAACATAATATGCGTGAATAATTGATAGCTATGTGGGGAAGAACATCATAAATTTTGAAGACGCATCGCAATGTGATCATTTAAACAACGTACATGATGCATGATAGTAGTTACCCTTGCCCATCGCAATAAATAAGTGGCATAACAATGCGGAATTTGTAATCTTCTTATTTTTTTCTGAATTAAATTGGTTTTATTTAATTTACTTAATTTATTGAAAAAGTCTTATGTGTTCGTCATGGATTTTAAGACACATTCAAAGTACTATATGACGTTGAGCATTTAATTTGGCAAATATTCACGCTTATATATTCTTTTTTACTTCTTTTTAAGTCGCGTATTTCGCATTCACGCGCCAATTATTGATTTATGTTTGTTTGGTTTCTTCATTTATATTGCCCATATATCTTTTGACACTTCGTTAATATTCTTGACGATGATTTTTGATTCATTTAATGCCATACAGTGTGTTAACTATTTAAGTTTCATCCAAATGACAATTTCACGTGTCACTTCCATATGATTGGGCATTCACATAAATTATTCAGATGTTGTCTTGGTTTCGGTATTTTTTTGTTCACCACAATCCTGCTTCTGTAAACGACGCAATGCGGCTTCGTCACTTATATAGATTTAATAATGAATGTTCATATGGATGTAGTTTGCGATTGTGTATTGTTTGCGGGGGAATCCGCTCGTTGATGCTAATCTTTAATGAATTGCTTGTTGAATATGCAATTACCACATGTATTAATACATGAGGATGGTTCACTAATAATAAATTTGTTGCCACAAAATGATGTGGTGTATTTATGGGGGAATAACAATTGGATTGATTGACATGTTTTTATAAGGCGGGCACATTCCGCAAGTGGTAATATTGTTTGTTAGGCTTTTGCAAATTTATTAAGTACGTACAGTAATGTTTATAATAATACGTGCGTAAAGTTTATTTTATTTGCTGTAGTGCAAAATTATTGTTGAGTTTCCTGTTGATGCTTTTTTTTTGTGCAAAAATTTTATTTCAGTCTTCCTGGTTTTTAAATTTTTAATCATTGTTATTTATTTAATTTCTGTGTTATAAATAAGTAGGTTTTTGTTGATTTAAAAAATTCCTAAATTAATTAAAAATTATGCCATCATCTGAAAAGCTTCTTTTCACGTCTTAAGTATATTTTATATTCTTCCATAAAATTATTACTCAATTTATCCCGTAATGCAAATATTTATTGTACTTAGTAAGTTACATCATAAAGTCATCCGTTAGAATTGTTTAAATATGTATTTCCAGACTTGTGTTATTTCCCATTTAAACACACATTTAACTTGACGACAAAATTTGCAGGTGTTTTTTAAGGTCTTTGATTTAACGACAAGTGATCGTCTCTCTTTTGCAAAAATCAGTTATGCGTATTTTTGTATTATTTTTTTTACTTATGAGGAATGTGTAAATATTCGCTTATTAGCTCAGCACACGTTTGTAATTCCCCTCTCATCCCTCCCTCCTGCCCCTTTGTTAAAAAAGCTTCGCAATGCTTAAGGAATGCAGCAGCACAATGTTAAAAATGTTAAAAAATTAACGTTATATTCAAAATACAAAAAAAAAAAACAAAAGGCAATCCAAAAATAAAAATAAAATAAACCATAAAAAGATGGTAACGAAAAACAAAATTAAACCCACCAAAATAAGTAGGTTAAACTACACAACACATCACTGACTCAATCATTAAGAATCAATCCCATGCATGATGTTTATTGATTTTTCATTGATCATCGCACGTTTAAAAACTTAAAAAAAAAAAAAAAACCCAGCAAGATGTCACACTTCTGTCGGGTCGATCACTATAATATGTGCTGCGTCTGTTTGGTTAATCAATTTGGAAATGTCATTGCATGTGTTGCTTGTGATTACATGTTATAATATTTGCTCAGTGTATGGGAGACCACAATCTGTTCATTTTCATCAGCTATATTATGTGTACCTTGTGCGCACAGATTACTTATTGGTATACTTTCGAAGGCGAAAAGTGAAATGTTGCGGTGGGAAAAGTGTTAAATGTCCCAAATCTGCCGCATGAGTTTTAAGTTCTGTGAACGTGAAACACCATAATGTCGTAACTACTCGCACGATTCGACGCACACACATGTTGTATCATTGCCCAAGGGCGATTTAAACAAAAGCATATGATGGCAGCCTCCCAATAAATGAGTGCGACGGACTCCACAGTCGCCACCGCAGAGTGTAGTGCTGGAAGTTTAAACATTTTTTAAAGCCACTCTTGTACACGTAACATAATATAGTATCGTCACTGCAAGAGGATATTATATATATGTATTATATTGAGAGGTTGAATGGGAAGAAAAGTGAAATGGAATTTCCTTCATGCTTCATGGGATAAAACATATTGTAGATTAAACGATCTTATGTGCACAGTTACTAAGTGAGTAAACGTTAAAGCGTCGCCGCGTACTCCATTGTCTTACGTCAGTGTGTAATCGGAAACTTTTAATCGCATCCGTGTGTGCAGGAATTTCATGTGCTTCGATGATTATGCGTGCGAACACAATATGCAGCCAGTAGAAGGCGTGATAAAACAAAAAAGAAGTATATAGCAATAGATCATGAAGGTCGTTTAAATAATACATAATAAGATTGTATTCAAAGTTAATAAAAATTCATGAATTTTGATTTCACATTATACCTAAGGATCTATATAAAAGATTTAACATTCAAAATGTCAAGTATAATGGTGAAGCCTTCAATAATTTTCCTGCATTCATCTTTCTTTATCACAAAAATGTCGTCAAATTATATTTTAAAAGTAAACTGACAATTTTTATTTAATTGATGGTCACTTGTTGAACAACAATTCCTCAATTTAAATACTCATCGCCCCATTGCCTGTACAATATATGCATCGCTTCATGGAGGACGTGATCAAAGGCCGTTCGACTAAGCGCGTTTTTATAGCCAATAATTTCATGACCAACGAACCTCGTGCAGACTACATAAAGAACCAAATGGTTGAGCATTAACATAAATGTAGATGAGCGCAATAATGATTTTTAAAAAGAGTTAAAGAGCACACCAGTCTGTTATTATAAATTGTACCGATGACACGCACAATTTTTGGTGTCACGTAAATCGCCACACATGTCCGAGCTAAAACTATTATCATGCGGCTTCTCAATTCTGTCTGCACCTTTGTTCTTGCGGTGGTCATATGTGCCTTATCGCATGTATTCCAATCATTCAGGGATTATAATCTATATGTGATGAGCTAATTTTTCTGCTTAGCAGTCAGCATGCATTCGTGGCTCAACAATGAAATTCTTAATGAGAGAGGATTGACGTAATTTTATGGCCGCATGATTGAAATTTTCAAAAAGGAAACGATACATTCAGGTGGCTTGGTGACGTCTGTGACAGATTTCATTGCAATATATTGTTGTATATTAAAATGTGGATCTTTATTTAAATTGTGTATACGTTTGCAAATATTTATTTAAAGACAAATGGCATAACTTAACAAAATGTTAGTGTAACTGCGATATTTCATGAGAAAAATCTATAATACAATTTACTTATTCATTTTATTGTCACTTAAAATATTGACGCAGAGTTTTTGTGGCTTCGACAGGGACACTTAAGAAATAATAAGAAATAAATAAAAAGAAAGAAGTTTCATTGAAAACGCGGAATGAGAAACCAACTATTTTGAATTACCAATAATTTTCTAATATTGACACAATACTATATACTGACCATAAAGTGGTACATAATTGGCTTTTAAGTCTGTTTTTTTTTTTTAAACCGAGAAAAAATAGAAAACAAACATAAATGTGGTGATACAATGATACATAAATGGTCAAGGTAGTTTGTTGCAAAAGGTGTTTCCGATACCTATATTGTAGGATGAATAATATGATCTTGAAGGCATTTACGAGATAACATATATAACCGTAGGAATATTTTATAGGTTTTGTGGGTGTGGACAATACAAATATTATGTTTTGTCATACATTATTTATGAATATTTTATGATGAAATAGTTGTAAGCGGGATGACCAAAACCGCATGTATTTAGTCAATGCATGGAATGTGTTAAATTAATGTTTTGTAATTTTTTTTATGGTGAAAAAAAGTAGGCGGATTGCAAATAAATGTGCAATGACTTTTATGACCATTTTTACACCTGTACTTTTAAAGTCTTTTTATTATGCATTTTGTGCATTTTTTTTTATGAATCATTGTACATATTTTTAAGCAGAAATGCAACGACAGAAGCTTTCATGTCTCGCGAAGTCTGCCAAAAGTTTTTTTTTTTGTAATTAATTTTAAATTGTATGTGTACATTTTTATAATTTTTCAATTTTTTTCTATATTTTAAGTTTTTTAATTAAATAACGGTAAATTTGTTGTTAAAAAAATGTCCTTAAGATTTAAATTGTGTCCGCCACATTTTAAGTCATTCGTAAAAAATTAAATAATTAAAAATGTCCCTTTAAAAATATTCAATTCACTTAAGTTTATGTATTTTTGGAACATAAAATACATTAAAACTATAAACATTTTAAGTGTTGTCGCATTTTCATCGCCCAGCAACTTACAAATTGTTATAATGTTAAACAAAATACATGTCATTATGTTAAGACAGTTAACCCAGACCTTCAATATTCACTTATGTGCTCTCGCACATGCAACTCGCATTTACGTAAATGTACTCATATTCCACATGAGCATAATAATTCAACATATTGTTACATTGTTAGATAAGGTAAATTGTGTTAAAGCACATTTTTACACCATAACTATACAATAGCATAATACAATTTGAAACGGTAGTGATTTTATGGCCATAATTCTAAATGTTTGTCGCCTTCCTGAGCATTGAAATCTTTTATTAAGTCAAATATTGTTTCAAGTCACAATAATTATTGTATTAAGTTAAAACAATTTATGGCTATTCAATATGAATAATAAAACACATTTTTTGGCACTAAATTTTTGTTGCAACTTGCCAAATGTCGGTTGTCTCGCGTGCTTTTTACCTTTTATTGTCACTTCCTTTTTGGCACAAAATACGCCATATATCACAAAACCATATAATATTAAGTGTGTGTGGATTTATGTGTGCAAACAACCATGCTTTGCAGCTAACCTTAACACTTTATGCAAAGCGCATAAACCTGTCTAATCTTCATTGTCGCTGCTTTCATTTGGTTGGTATATAGTTACATATTTATGTGTTTATATATTGTTTGTGGTCAATCGCAAATAGTTATTCAAGATCACCAACAAAAAAAAAAACAAAAAACAAAAAAACTTACCCAAAAAGTATGTGTTTTCAGTTTTTAGTCATTTCAACCTCACAATTTCGTAATTAATTGAAGGTCACACCTGTCCACAATCCACATGTGTGCGCCATTGTATCAAATAAACACACAATGGAATTTGTCCGCGCAGTCATAACTAATAACGTATGAAACGGATAAGATGCGAAAAGTCACATGTTATTGAATAGACTTAATAAAATTGTCTCCGATCTTTATGGCTATTTGAAGAACAACTCTATGTGTGTGGTTCAATAGTTCATTGGCCGTTAATTTCTCAATAAATTATTTTACGCATTGAAAATAGATGCCTGTAAAAGAGACATTCACAACAAGAAAGATGCAAAGTAATGATGGTGCAAATTGTGTTGGCAATAATTTATTTGTCATGTACTTTAATGCTTGTCATATTATTCATTTATATGTGCGTATAGTTTTATGCTTTTAAACATAATTACTGTGATTTTGCTTTCTGATTAACTTTCATTTGTTATGTGCCTGCATGGCAATTGGAAGCAATCGATGGTGTTGATTGTAGATGATGAAAAAAGTTGCCGCCCATCGATGGAAGGTGCTGCTTTTAACAAAAGACATTCAAAGTAGCGTGATCATCGCTACTTTAATCGTCGTTGTGTTGTGATGTGTACAAATTAATGCCTCATTTCTTTTAATTATATTTGATTGCCTCACTAATTTCTAGTTTTTAGATATTTCGTACCATTTTTTAAATCATTTTGGAAATCCGACTTATTTTTCGGTCGGTTAACTTTAAATGGCTTAATAATTTGAATGCATTTTATTATTGAAATTTGTGAAATATTCATTTCATTGAGTACAATTCTTCATTAAAAACTGATTATTTCATAAATTTTCTTTAAGCTTGAATTATTCTTTGATTTAATTAACTAATTATATTAAAGCTTCTTGCCTTATTCTACGAAGTTAGTTTTGTAATTCAGTAAAGTTTAAAGCTAGAGCCCTTATCTTTAACACAATTAGCTTAAAAACCATGCTGAAAGCTTAACGATTTTTAAATTGCAATCAAATGTTAATTCCACTTACTACACACATTTATTTTAAATTCCTTAGAGATGAGTTTCCTCCATTAATTGATGACACATTTCATTTAACCTTAATATTTCAGAGAAAACAAAAGTCTAGGGACTTTTTACAGGTATAATTCAATGCGGTCACAAAATATTCATCATGTGGTTGTAACGATTTGCGTCATTTAAAGATGATTACTGATTTATTGTGCTAATTACTAGTGCACTCACTCTTGAGTCTTCACATTTATCGTGCATTTAAATCGGTTTATATAATATTTCCCTCCTCCTTCAACTAAATCTTATTTATGAAAATAAAGCAACAACACCACCTTAATTTTCAAGACCACTTGTACCTACTATTTTAAAAAGTATGGAGGTGTTTGGTCTTTAAATATGCTTTATGACGTATAATAATTGTATTGTCCCATCCAATTTAGCACAAATAAAGTTTGTTAAACTTAAAATGTTTGTTAAGCCTCCCCCTACATCGTAATTACGACCAGCTGGTTTACTTTTTAGTTTACTTTATCCTTTGTGTGTGGGCATTGATCAATACAAAATTACTGCGGCGTGCTCTTGTGCAAACAATGAAGATTTTGGCAGTTGATCTCATTCTTTTGAATGAATCGGTTGCAATTTTAAAGACTTCACCTGTATCTTTGTTGTTTTCATCTCATTTAACTTAATTCGTGCTTTATTTCGCAAAGTTTACATAAAGTTGCTCTGCAAATTGAGTTGGTGCTTTAAATTTTCACTCTCATTGCACTTATTTCTGTCTTATTTTAATGTAAGCTGAATTTTATGTACTACTACTCGTCTGTTGATCGATTCAGTTGTTTATTTATGTGCAACTTTAAAAAGCACAATCACACAGCAAACAGCCACCTGTGTATTAATACACGTTCGTCAGCTTTCTTGGTAATATATACCAATATATGATTTTGTATATCGACCGTTATTCTGCGTCTTTATATAAATTTAATATAGGCAGAGGCTGCGTGTGTATTTAACTCAACTTTTGCTGCGTAGAGTCATTTTTTTCTCTACATCATTTTTATGTATATAAGCTTTTTTTATAACTTTCTCTTTTAACAATTTTTCATCTTTAAAGCTATAGACTTTTGTATGTTTGTAAATGTAGCTAATTTCGTTGAATTGCAATTACTTACGATTTATATGTTTTAAGACTTTAAGTTCAATTAAATTATAATTTTGAATGAATATTTATGGAGTTGTTGTTATTTTTGTTGTTTTTTTTTTTGGATCAATTTCATAAATTGGGGTGCTTGTAAGTTGTAAGCAATTACCATTATATTGAAAGAGGAAGTTCATAATAAATTTAATTTTACTTTATTCCTTTTAAGCTTAAATTTACTTTAATTCAAATACATTTAGTAGTCTTAATAAAAAAAACATATTATTCAAGTTCTTTTCTTCACGGCAACATATAATTTGATGTCAAAATATTAAGAAGCCCTGTAACTAAAAATACATTGGCTTAAGACTACTGTTCCATTGAATTTGACATAGTTACCGGCTAATAAATTCAACAACAAATGCGGTATTGCTGCTGCGTGTTCCAAAAGCGATCAACCTCCGCCTTTATTTAGTATCATTTTATTGCCGTCAATGGTCTATAATTACCGTTACCGAAACAAATTTGGAATAATAAACAGTCTGTATGCGAGGTGTACAACAAGTGCTGTCGATTGAACTTTTAATAAATTAAGTTTGAAAAAATAAATACAAAAATAAAATGTGTGTGTTGGTTGAATGGGGAAAAGCGATTTGTAAATTTCTAAATGAATTTCACACGTTTTTGCGCGATTCTTTTAGAGTATACACTAAATCGTTTTAGTCATAGTACATCTTAACTTTCTTTTAAAGCCTCGCATACTCACTACACTATCAAGTTAATTGTCCTCAATGTCTATGCTAATTTGTGGCATTTGATTTTTGTGTCATAAATTCTTGTAATTGTATAATGAAATTAAATTTAAATGTCTCACACATGTATTTAAATGAAATTAGATGCGTAAACGTTTACAGTAATAATTTAATTAAATAAAATACACCGCACTTATATTCAAATATTATGCGGGCATAATATTGTGGCTCACCTTCATTGAATTCATCTTTCACGCCTTTAATGCGGAGATGATTGGCACACACATTCCAGGCGCGATAATTGATTTGTCAAGCTTTAAAATCCGGTAAGGTTCGTCGCTTACTCTCAAATTGAAGTCTTTTGTTTTGTCTTTTTCGAATTAATTGTTTTTGAAGGTGTGGATCGTAAAATTACTCATAAATATTATTAATTATAGTCATTTACATTTTATTTAATTGTCATTATGAAATTTTTAACATGTCATGTAGTAAAACAATGATAAATATTTAATTCAAAAGTTGTTAAAATACACAATTAAAAGTGTTAGAATGTTCTCAACACTAATTGAGTATTTTCACTGGTCTTATTGCAAACATAAAATGCATTTAAGTACACCTGTAGAGATGAACACACAATAGCTGTACACGTTTTTAAAAATAAATAATAATAATTACTTATTTTGTAAATTTTATCACGCTTCTCGTGAAGATATTATGCATTTTGTGACGAATCGTGTTCAATGTACATAATGTGATTGGGTAATCTGAGCTATTTGTTACAAGGATGGACATATAGCGGCTTTATTGTTCGTTTCCGAGTGCCATTTTATTCGACATCTAGGTGTGTCCACTTGGTCACTTTATGCGCATATTATTTTCCAAACATGATTACATTAGGTCCAAATTGTACTTATGTTAATGTTGTATGTTTACCTCAGTTAAATTATTATTATTGCAAAATACTGCTTATACATGTGTTGAGTGTTGTTTGAAGTGTTGTGGTTTGGACAACCCAACGACCTTGTGCTTTGGCTGACATAAAGTACGTGTTATATGCTTGCAGCATACACTAATTCACTTAAATGCATACACAATAGTTACACGTGTAAGTGAATGTGCATCAATGAACACACAAATTGCCTAAGGACGTTTAAGGTTGATTTTGTGCTTAACGGAGCATATACACTAATGCATTTTTAGTGCAGCTTTTAAAAACAAAAAATGTTTTTTCTTCATTTCTTAACGCTTGAATAATTTAATTGGTTTGTTATTAATCGTTTACCCTCATATTATATGCTAATGTACACATTATGTGCTGCCGGATAGTTAAATTACAATGTCATAGTGCAGACCTTTTCTTAAAACAACTTTTTTTTAAAAGCAATTGGATATTGGTTAGTGCAGAATGACAAAGGTCGCTCAGTTGGCTTAGAAATACTAAACGCACAACATAAACCACATTTGTATTAATTTAAATGGTGCTCTCAAGTATTTCAGCTTGCACAAAAACCCAATAGTTCAATAACTCCTCAAAGTTTGACTACATTTTAATTACATCTTCAAATTAAAGATTATTGCTGTTCTTCGACATCTTATATACCAGAAGCACATGCGGAATGCGCGACCTCAACCTTTTTTTTATACTTTTTGTTATCTTCATGTTTATAATTTAAAATTTGTTGTTTGGTTTATGGTTAAACTGTTTATGACGCTTTGGTGCTTACTTAAAATTTTGTTTTCGTAAACCATCACTTATTTTAATTCAACTACAAGACCGTGACTTATATTTAATGCATTTTCACGTCTAACTATTTTCTTAACACGCTGTGAAGATCTTTGTGCATGTCTCATTAAGAGTAATTAAATGAAATGGCTTTACAATTATTTAAGCTCATATTTTGGATGGTGAATTTGTTGCATTTATAAGCTGCGGCATTTTAAACGCGATTTCAATCCCTTTTCTAACAAACAATTATTGTGTTGCGACAACAATATGGGGCGTTCTGCAATTATGTTTTACTTAAGAGTTATTATTTTTGCAGCATTTAAATTTGACATTGAAAGTGCAACAACGCATGTAGAACACTGTCTTAATTGTTGACCACAATAATTGTTTGAATTATATCAGTGAGATTTCGCCACTATATTATATTTAACAAAGAAGATTAAGACTTTGCGTCATAGTCCACTTGTGTGGGGAATTATTACCAGGAATTATTGCGAAAATATTAAAGTAATTGTGTACGTAGGTACTCGGTCACCGACCAAAGATGATAGAAATGAAAAGAAAATAATAATAATGATGAATTATTGTAGTGCAGACTTTAAATCAGGGATATTCCCAGAATTCTTCATCTTCTGAACATCTGTAAATTTATATTCGGTTTATAAGATGTGAATGAACTTTAACAAAGACTTTTTTCTTGTGTTTTTATATCAATTGACGTAAATTAAGTGAAGCTAAATTCATAACACCACGTTCAAGAAATGCAAAATGAATATTTATCTAATGTCGTAACAGTTAAACAATTGCATTTGACAAATTAACAATGATAAAACCATAATTCCATTACACACTGAATTAAAAAAATAATAAAAATGCTTACTTTATGTTACAACAAGTCTTTAATCTCAATTCTTACACCTGCACTATTGTTCTCCAACGGACGTGCGCATACAAATTAAATTTAAAAAAATTGAAACAAAAATTTCGTCATCATGAAAATGTTTATATACAAAGACATCACTAGCGGCATTATAAACATTGAAACACTTACCAAGTGTGCCTGCAAATTATGTATGCAGAAAGACCAAAACGTGCACGTCAGCATAAAAAAAAATGGAAAAAAAATGACGCTTTAAACACCAAAACATAAAGCATTAAAAAAAAAAAATCTCGAAATGAAAATTACAAGTATTTGTTCCAGTTCAACATATGGTTTTTGATGTCAATGATAAACCATACGTATTACACTTGCAACGCATGAGGTTCAAAATGCAATTGCACAATGCACATATTATTGTAAAATGCGAGTGACTGTATGTTTTTGTGCTTATAGTAGTGCACAAAAGAAGCGTTTTTTTTTTCAATGTAACTAATTCTTAATATGCGTGTGAGTTGCAATGCACTTTGGGATGGCGACGGTAAATGTTATGTAATTACATCAAATTAAGAATTGTTTTTTCCGTCGCATTCAAGAAATTACAATTCTGTTAAAGCACAAATATTATTCTTGTGTGCACACGTAATACACCACGATGCTTAGTCATATGTGCAGTGGATTCATGTAACCACGAGTAAAAGGTCAACAAGAAACATTAAATCGAAATGCATATTATCTGGATATTCCGTATAGCATAATTGCTCATAAAATTACGTCGTATATAAGTTTAACGTCGTAAGTAACTATAAGACAACAACTGCAACTGGTGAGATGAAAAGAGTTCATGGTGAAACGGCAGGCACATTAAAATCGCCATCAAATTATAAGTTTTGGTTTACTTTTGTCCCATTTCGTGTATACATTGTGTTTTAATTGTTAAGCAAATTACATTGACCGGTTAGATAGACTTTACATTGTTGTTTAAATAATTTGACAATGCAACGGAAGTGTTTTGAAAAAGATTTCAATAGTTTTAAGATCGGACATCTCTGATTTAAAGCAATATTTTATTATAAAACGGTTTAATCAAAGACGGTGTTGTTGAATAATAATAGAAAACAATGCGCTATTTCAAGTTTGAAATTTTTTGTGAACACATCCGTAAAGTTAGATTGCACCGGCTTTTCAGTTCGTAATGCAGTCACTTTAGATTCAGTTTATGATTTAAGTTTAGTTTCTTATTTATTACATGTGTTGAAATTTATTGCGAAACATTTTTACCTCTCAGGTGTTTAAATGCCGGATTTTTTTTGCTGTTGTTGTTACAAAAGTGATCGGGTTTTTAGTTTCAAGGTAAATTTAAGAAACTGCATGCATTCTTATATAAGTTCTTGTATGAAGCTTTTAAAGCTCACTATAGTTATGTTGCGTGAAATAATTAATTCATAATAATTTTACAAAATTGTGTGCTGTGTGTCGCATTACAATTTCCGTTGCATTTAATTGCACCGAACATTAATAAATTCTATAAAAGTTGCAATGCATTTGTACCATTAGTTGCACCCCAATTATTAATAATGGTAAATTAATATGATATGCACATGACCATGCAATTGTTTGATCATTAAACTTGATTGAGTAAATCGTGAATTTATTAGACAAGCGCATTATGTTTAGTAATTTTAATTTATGATACATAAAGGAAATCATGTCGACATTTTGAAGATTATTTTTTCGATTTCTTTAATTCAAAATTTTATCCAACTTAATTCGATTTCATGCTGCATTTTTATATTCAATTGCAACGCTCATCGGATATTAGTTTCCTGCTGCACACACACAATATGGCAATAATAAGTGCAGTTTATTTGTCAATATTATGTCATTTATATTTAATGACTTAAGTATGCATTACGATTAAGTGTTGAAATTCTATTTGTCTATACTTAATACTTATTGGTTGAGCAAATAGATTAATTGCATTTAAATTGTCTCAATTATTATTGTAAGTCCTTTTATTTGTATAGAGCTTTAAAGCTTTAATCTTCATCTGTTAACCGCAAGTATATTTCCGTTTTATTGAAATTAATAAATCAAGATTAATTTTTTTGTTTTCTGTCTGATATATTTATTAACTAATTTCTTTGCTGAATTGCCAAACGTGTTTAGTAAGTTGGATGCAACATTTTTTCGTCCAGTCACACAATCGTAAAACAACTTAAATCAGGTTTAAAATGAGCAACATACAAGGAGGAACAAAATTTCTGATTTTGAACCAGTTTCGAATGGAAACCAATCTAAATTTGCACCAGGATGTGCATTTGATGAAATTGTGTTCTCCATGTTGCATCTCTCAGTGGGATAAAAAGTATTGCACTTTCTATTTTGTTTGTATAATTGATCCTAAAATCAATTTTTCAACATTGTACAATGTGCATTTTACACACAAAACATTGTTTGTTGCGATTTAAAAAAACAATGTATGTCGGTTTAGATCGATGGCCAATAATTACCTTTTACTTCTTCAATGTACGAAAATTCATTAATAAACCAATAATAATTTTTTGTTTGTTTAAAGAAATGCTACACGCTTTAGTATTACATTATTTGTTAAAGTCTACAATTGATCGTTAAAACCAACTTTAATTTCATAACATGCATTAAAAAATTATTATGTAATTATTGAAGTAACTGCCGATGTGTTTTTCTTCTTGAAAATATAAAATATTATGTATTATGTAAATATATTAATTTAAAAACTGCTTTTTTTATTATATGTTTTAATTTAAATGTTTTTATTTTTTATTAAACAAACTAATTCAACTCAATTTTAATTGCAGCCATGCACATCTTCACTTCCAGTAGCACATCCATGCATGCGAGGATACAGCTCTGTCCACAGCAGTCCACAACAACCTGCCGGCCCAGTCCGGGAAATGCAACACATAGATCCATACTTGTTGCTGGAGGACGACCTCAAATATGTTTACGATGACATCAGAATGGTAAGACACATCGGCTTCTCCCTAAAATTAGTTATCTCTTACATACACTCGTATGTTCAATCACATAGTATTTGAGAGCAGCTTCAAACAATTAATGATTGATTATTCAATACACATCAATCTCATTAGACATGAATGCTCCACACTCACTATGCGTAATCATTATTAGCTGTAGTCGAGTACGGCGGTCATTATAAACGTAATTTTAACTAATGCACGTTTATGCAATAAAAGAGACTGTAGGTAATGTGCAATTGTGCAAAAGAAAATTAAAATTACACTCAATTATAAGTAAGTAAGAGTAAAAGTACATCAAGTATAAGTGGTGATGCATCGTGCGAGAGTTATAATAATAATTTGTAACAATGGCAGCTTTAACATCAAAATGATCCAGCTTATTAATGATTGATTTAAATAAATAAGTGCATAGTTTGTTGATGAAGTAATCTTTTAATTTTCTGCATTATGTACTTTTTAATATGCACCCTATTGCAAATATTATAAGGAGTTTTCTTCACTGAATTCATTTCAATATTGATATGCTTTGGATTTAGTCATCGCAGTGTTTTAATTTAGCTTCTGCATCTGCTTGGCCTTCACTCATATTCAAATTTCATTCAGGCACGCGCTTAAGTTCCACCTTTCCAAATCAAACTGATATGTTTTTAATTCTTGCACAAATCTATGATTTGAAATATATTAACTATATGCTAAGTCATTTGAAATAAACATATTCGTGAATGCTCAAAAAATTATGTTGCAAATGCTTTCTTAAAGTGTTGCACTTTTGTCATGGTTTTGAAACGTTAATTTTTTTTTTAAATTTATTGACGCCACAATATGAAGAGAGGAGACCATGGGTTTTTTTGTTATTGCATCAAACCCATTCCCAATGAATTTAATTTATGTTGGCTGACCATCATATCAATGCACCCTATGAAAGTGAACGCCATTTCAGCGTGTTGCATAATACTGCAAAAAACGACTGCTTTAAAATGCAGCAAGGTAAATTAAAAAAAAATTGGATTGATTTTGTTTCTTCTTTTTTTTTGCAAAAGTTTAATACGTCAGAAATAGTGCAATTCACAGTTGTTGCTTTTTTATTGTTCTGACCCGCCACTTCACTTTTAAAAATGCAACAAAAAAGTAAATAACAAAACGCTTGTCTTGTTGAAAAAGGTCGTAAATTAATAATAAAAATACATATCGCCCAAGAACAACTTTCAATAAAACTATACGTTAGTTTCTATTTAACCTTTGGTTTTTCGGGTGACGGTGTTTTGTGACGCTTCTGGCCCATTTTAGATTTATAGAGGAAATAAAAATACACTTCGTGAATCATTTCGCGGCTTGTTAATATTTATTTTTTGCTGCATTCATGTTTTATTGAAAGATTGTGTTTGTTGTTTGTTGTGCTACATGTTTATATTTCACGATGTTTAATAGTTTTTGCTTCAGTTAAACGAAATGAATTTCGATTACGTCGATCGAAGGACAAAGTGCACACAACCGTAACACACACATTAATTGTTGGACTTTTGTTCTGACCATTATAGTAATCAAAGATGAATACGTCATTTTTCGGTATGACCAATGACCATCGTGCGCAGCTCGACACTGACCACAATATTGATCCCATGAAGATGTTTTTATGTACTCTAACAGTCAGTATAAGTTTAGCAATGAATATTAACGATATAAAATATTTAGAGGAATCTTAATTATGATGGTAGTTGTTAGTGTTCAAGGACTATCGCTATACATAGTAACAATTGAAGCTGTAATGTAATGTCTTTTAAGAAACTGGAATGATCGGATGAAGGTTGGGACCCTCAGATATTGGGAAAAATGCTGCTACAAAAAAAAACTTGTATTGGAGATTAATCTACGAGAGATCGACTTAACCATGCTCTAATTGATGAACGAAAAAAAATTTAGCTACATCAAAACTCATTACTTCAAATTATTTAATATTAAAGTCATATTCAATTATAATTATTTTTATTAATTGTTTTGTCTATTTTACAGAACCTTCAATTAGGCACAGACCAGCCAGAACTAGACACAATCGCCAAATATTACTTTGATGGACAAGGAAAAGCGCTGCGGCCGATGGTTGTAATGCTTATGGGCCGTGCAATTAATTATCACTTGATTAAAGACAATGGGTAAGACACACCAAAATGCATTCATCGTATCATCAATTAAATTAAGCTCTATAATATATTTACCTCACTTCAATATCTATTGCTCTCCTTCTTACATTACAGTTATACTGCAGCCAGGATTTATGAGATTTGCAACGACAAGTTAGCATTATATGTACAAAGTTAAATAATGTAATAAAATTAAACACGTGTAATGTTTAAGGCAATGCCACCACAAAAACCACTAACCATCATGACCTTTCTGTCATCGAAAAGGAGTGATTAAATTCATTTTCGCGACACATGCTCATTCTCGGTGTGGTGTTGCGTTTAGAGAGTATTAAGGCAACTTATTTATGTGCTCTTATGTGATCAGCACACATATAATGAATTAAGTGACATTGACTATAATGTACATTGTGAACTGAGAGGAACTTACTGCCGGTTTTGTTGATTTCTCTACTATTTAACTTTTTTGTTAATTTTAGTTAGAATTTTTTCGGTTACATTATAGTTTTTTTGAGAGGTCTTATGCCAACCATTATTCTTGACCATTTTTCCGAGGATAGCCGCCTAATTATCAATGTGGGAAATTTTATGTACCTAAGTGACGCACATCAGTTGTGGTTTTTGGGGTGGAGGAGGATTACACGTGTGTGGTTTTATTAGTTGGTGTGATTTTTTTTTTTGTATTGACATATTTTAATTTTGTATCAGTTTTTAGTTTGCCTTGGTCTTTCCAACTAATTTTAATAAACCTTGTTCGTTTGAGAATGTATAATTTTTTTTTATAATTTAATATTTGTAAGGATTTTTATTGATGTTATCTGAATTGTTAATGTGGAGCTTTTAACGAAAACTGCATTGTCACAACGTGAATGTGACAAAAAATGTGTGCTTTTTTGTATTTCTAAAGCAGCCTTCTAAGACATCCATGACATTTGTCTTGATTTCTTGAATGAAACAAAGCGTAATAAATTATTGGTAGAATAGATGATTTTAAGTTTTTTTTTTAATAGTTTTTCTAATGGTCTTAAAAAGGCACATTAAAATTGTTTTTTAAATTTTTATTTAAATTAACTTTACAACAAAATTAAATCAGAATTAATTTACTTGAATTTTTTTTATTTTAGAAATCTTCTGGCTAGCCAAAGACAAGTAGCCATGATTTCAGAGATGATCCACTCAGCCAGTTTGATACACGACGACGTAATCGATCAATCAGACTTCAGACGAGGCAAACCTAGCGTTAATGTTTTGTGGAATCATAAAAAGGTAAGGCCAATTATTTATTACATAATAATGAGCATGTCAGATGAGACGCAGTGTGCGAATTATGGCTACATAATTAGGTTAACAGAAATTCCATTTAAACATTATATCATATTTAAAAGAAATAACACTTGAATCAATCTTAATTTTATATTACAAACAAAGAGAAACGAATAGTGAAATGATTTCTTGTGGAAATTTCTCATCCTCAATTAGATTCATTGAATACATTTAATGCTGCACCACTTACAATATTGTATTGATCCTTAATTCAAAAAAAAAAACTTTACTAAAATTCATTTCTGATCGGCACATTATGTTTTCTTGCTGGGTTTTTCCGTTATGAGTTGTTTTTTTCAGTTGTTACATTAAGCTCTCTGACTTAACATCCATTTTTTTTTTTTGCGAAACGCTCACATTTTGCCGTCCTGCAGAGACCCCACAGAAACGAACAAAAAAATAAATCCGCAGTGTGCCACAGCACTTGAAAGTAGGGTACAGCTTGCATATTGTTATGTCACATTTGGCCCGTGCGTGTAATATGTAAGGTTGAAGAAACAATTTCACGCCAATCTCTGGGGGTGTACGCAACGATTTACATTTACAGTTAAATTCCTCATGCCACCTTAAATTGGCAGGCATGTATTTTTGTGTATGACGATTTTACGCAGTAATTATTGCTTGCATTGACATTTTTATGTTAATGATCTTAAATAATTTGAATGTGGTCACTCATAAGTCATAACTCATGTGGAAAATATTATTATACTCTAGTCTAGTCATCAGAGGTCACTCAAATTAAATGGTGATAATTAGTTTTTATAAAAGTAAACTTGATGGAAGTTTTGATGTAAAAATTATGTGTTAATTTAAAGTAGCAAACGTTTTTTCCAAATTTTTCGTTGTCCATGATGTAAGTTTCCTTAAATGCATGCTGTTTTTGTTGTTAAGTTTAAATTTAATAATAAAAAATTGAATGCCAATCATAAGTTAAGTCCTTGATGATCTAAATAGATCTACAAGAAAAAAAACAGATCACATCTATTTTGGTGCAATAAAGGCAACTTATTATGTTTAATCCTTCCTATGTAAATACAATTAATCATTCTGTCTGTTATTTGATTACCTTTAAATGCATTCACTTTGTATTCACCTAACATTAACGTTATATAATTGATTTGACTTAAACTTTTACAGCACAACAAACGTTTTGGGAATAATTAATTAGTTTCACGACGGAATGTGCTTTTATGTCTCAGCATTTTGTTTATGAACGAAATTACAATTTAAAAGCGTATACTCTGGATGTTTTATGAATTGTTAAAAACATTTTTAAAACAAAAAATTAAATACGTTGATTGATACACGCGCAAACTTTTAATAACCTTCTCACCATGTGTTAATTAAATAATAATGATTTTGGAAATTCATTCATTACTACACAGACAAAAATCGTGTGGGTTTATTTTGCATCATTGAGATTTGAAATTTGCGTTTTTGTGTATGGCCTGTGCAAATTCATCCTAATTATAATTTACAACACTTCCGTATTGTTTTAAACGTTATCATACTTGTTCATGACTTTGAAAACAACTAGCTTAAAGCTTGTAATTGAAATTGATTAAAATAAATTTTCTAGTCAGTTTTAATTAGTTTAAATTCAATGAATTAAAATTTATTCAAATTTATTCCACAAAGATTATCTACCTTTAAGTTAATTGCTATTCGTTTATATGTTAATTTCGCAAACTTATGTGCCTTTAATTTGACAGATTTCAATCAATTGTGAACACAATTCACACGACAAATTGCATTCAATTGTAATTTTTTCATTCCATTTCTTCACTCCATTAACTGAGTATTTACCTGTGCATTATTTCATAAGCTTAAACACTACTTACATTGCAGACACATCTCTTATTGAATGTTAATGAATGGTACACCAAACATGTATTCGTCTTCATTTAAGTTTATTTCTTTTTCATTTTATTTTAAACCACAACAATTTTGTTGTTGCCCCCTTGTGTGTTCCCATATTGAAGACTTGTCTTGTCTTTTATCTGATTGCATCTGTTGTAATTTTGGTGTGTCTTGTTTTTTGTTGTGTTTATTTCAACTTATTGCAATGCATTTATTGCTTGCTCACAAACAATTTATGCAATGACAATAATTGTGTTGTTTCAGAAAGAATTTTGTTGTGAAATCCAAAAGTTTTTAAATCGTCTTTCTTTTCTAGTTTAATTCCATTTTGAAATAATTTTCTTTAATTTTAATACTTCAAGTGGGTTTAAAACATTTAAAAAAAAACTTTTAATTCAGCACATCCAGCAGCAACAAAACTTCCTGAAAATCCGGTTTTTATTGGAATCGTTTGAATGGGATTTGTTGTATTATTTTTTATTTTACAACTTCTTATTTGTGTATTCACTTAAATTGGAGACATCATCAAACACTTGTTACGACAAAACCAGTAAATGACTTCTCAAACACTGTCGCATACAATTACCCGTTTGTAGAGAATATTGTAATTTAATACTTATTCAAAATTTATGAAATTAACACTTCCTAAAATTGCGTTTATTGATAGTATGTACAAGCATAAAATGCTGTGTGTGATTTTATTTGAAAGCTTACTTAACAATTATTATACACACACTTCCCTTGGGTGGGTTATGGAACCATCTCTTTGAAGCAGTAAAATGACGTCAAACTCCTCACGTACGATGATAGAATTTACACCGACAATGGCACAATATAATACCTAACTAGTTGCTATACAATAAGGAAATTTGTTATTCTTTTGTGTGAATTGAAATTGTTTGCCGCATTTCGCATGGTGTCATATCGATAGGCAAAGTCGAGGTCGTTGTGAGGTTGTTGTGTGCAATATATTTCATAACTTTAAACGCATTTTTGTCGTTAAGACAGTGTCTGGTTTTGTTTAAAAGCATTTAACTAATTTTAAGTCGCTTGCATTTGTGATGGTTAAGCGCCTCTTTTTGTTCGCCAATTTTATTATGTGTTGGGTGGTGCAAGTATAGTTTCTGTGAGCTATTGTTTATCGCTTGCCGTGTAATATTTTCGCTTGGCAATTACACAGGCAGGTGATTCGCATAATGTGCAAAAGACACATGTAGGCGCGCATCGAAAAGTAAATATTTCCATATTTCTATTAACGCATGTGTGTCTCAATGTTGCTTCCGGGAAAATTGAATTGAAATTCCGTTCTCGTAATTGCTGTCAGTAGTGGGCTTTCTTTAATTGTTCATGTATGTATTTGCATAAATATTTTGCATTTAAATAACGTTCAGGTAGTTTGATTAATTTTATGTATTATACGGAAAATGTGTGAAATTAAACTACTGGCGCTTTAAAAGAATTTGCAAGGGGTGTTTTTTTTTTGCTTAGGACTTTTATATACAACAAAATAAAATACTTTTAATTATTTATTACAATAAAAATCAGTTGCCCCCATTTTAAACCAAACACACTTACATCACGTGTTACAATCGACGCTCAATTTTTAATTCGTTTGTATTTTGATGTCCATTTAAAGATTTGAATTTTTTTTTCCGACCAGTCATTTGCATACCTTAACTTACGAGTTGTTGGTATCCAAAAAAAATTGTGCGTGGAAATGTTATGCGTTGAGAAAAAAAGGCAGCATTCAAATATGCCGTTGGTGACAATCCACGTGAGATTGTGGATGCGTTATTTATAAACATTTTTTTTTTCAGGGATAATAAGTAAGCTTTCACTTTTTGGTGGAACGCCTATTTTCATTGATGTGTTGTATTTTCAATCAGTCTGTATTTTTATTTTTTTTGGACAAGCACTTTGTGGAACACACCCAAAGCGGATAGCGTCGCCACATTGTCTGGCCAAAATTTGAAATTGATCACAATTTATGATGATATTTTATTTTCATTGTGTTTATATTTAAATTTGAAGATGTTCTTGAATTGTTTTTCATTTTATTTAAAAGGGATTTTTAATTTTAATAATTATTTTTTGATATCAAAAATTATATTGATCAGAATTATATTTAAATAAGTTATAACTTCGTGGTTAAGCAATAATTAAATAGCACTGTGGTTGCATTAATTGTTTGTTTTTAATTAATTGTCAATTCAATTCTCAACAATTTCTTTCAATATTCACATTCATGTTTGAGAAAACATCATTTGCCGGCTTACGATTGTGTAACTATAATAATGTGTTAGGTGATGTAATAGCTTATCAGTTATATTGTGTCTTTGTGGCTAATGGAGTCTGAATGTCAGCATGGTAATAGCAATTATAAATGATTTATAGTTTACTTGTCGTAATAGCAATTTTTTTTAAATTCAATCAGTGTTCAATTTAATGCTTATAATGCATAAAAACATTAAAGTCTTACACCAAAGCATTTTTTATGCTATTACATTCATGCACCGCGGATATTAAATGTGTAAAAATTCGTAACCCAATATAACGAAAAATGTGTACGCACACTTTTACAACGCGATGAAATATAAAAACTTTTTCTTTTAAATACTTTTCCCCGCGTTTATTTGAATCGCCTTTTGCTGAATATTAACAATATATACGAATTGATATACATGTACGTAGAGACAACGACCATCACTCTATAATACACATTATATGTCTTTTAGTACGGTTTACAAGACAGTCTTGTGCTGCGTGCGCCGACATACAGTTCAATTGTGTGTATTACACACGTTGGAGTAGAAAGTGGGAAAGTGTTTTCATCAATAAGCAAAAGCGCACAATATAATATATATAAGTGAGCTGCGCGCGATCTTTATGCCGTATGTGTGCTAAATGGGCAGGGCCGCATCGGACAAAATCAATAAAACATATTATTATTATAAGCATAATGTATAACATACACCTAGAGTTGGATGTTTAGTTAGTGTGGGGCCATTTTTATTCCATTTTTTTTTTTTGGGGAAATTTCCGAAATTAATTGCTAATTAACCCACATTTTCTTTGATTGAAGTCCATTGCATTATAATTACATGGTTTTGTTTGAGCATTCATTATTCATTAGTTGAAATTGTTTTAATTTATTTGGGCTTTAAAAATACTTAACAAAACTATGTATTTTGGTGTGTATGGAAAATGTAAAAATTGTTATACCAACCAAATCGATCTGAAGAGTTTGTCTGTTGCCTGTGTGAAAAAATAATAATAATAAAAGCATAAAATAAAATTTCGAGGCCAATTTGAATAGATATGAACACATTATGCAAATTTTTTTAGGTATTTACAGCTTTCGTCAATTTCTTGTTCAGTATTTTCATTATAAAAAAATGCTGATTCATAAACAAGGTTTGAGATGATTAAATTTTTTGCAAAATGTGAAAATTGTAGTTCAAGTTCCGTTATAAAAGCTCGACTACACAAAAGCATATAGCTTTGGTCTGAGATGTTGAGCTTTGATTTATTTATTCGACGCTTTATATGTATTATGAAACGTATTCAAAATAGCAACATGTTTGCTTTATGTTGGTTCTTCATTTTAGTCTCCTTTTTTACATATAATAATAATAATGTGACAATCAAAAATAAAAGAAAAAACTTTAAAAATGTAACGCCCTCAAGGAATTTATTTACAAAAAATGAAAGCTTATCAAGAACTACATCGATTACAATGACCGTCATTAATTCATATCCTATATTGGGTATTTATTTATAAACCTTTTCCATCAATGGTGTGTGTCGGTCACTTTTTAGCTTGTGTGACAGAAATTCAAATTTTTTATTTTCAACATTATTGAGAAAATGGGGGGACGGAGAAAAAGTGTCAAAACTTTCTTCTTTTCATTTTGAATTGACGCGCAGTTTGTTTACGTAAAGCATGTCTGCATACTCAATTGAGAATTCAATTTTAAAATATACTACTGACCAATATAAATAGTTAATTATAATAATTGTTGTTAATTCATTTATTAACTGTCGAGTTTATTATTGTTAACTGGCTAATAATTGTATTGTCGTTTTGTAGCTTATTGTAAACCAATTTATTTATTAACTATATACTTAATAAGTGTGTATAACTATTTTATTTGCATATTTATTGTTATTAATTCAAATGTTTTTTTATTGTTTTACAGGTCACAATGGCTGGCGATTATGTATTATCAATAGCATCGATGCTTATTGCTCGCCTTGAGAACGACGATGTCACATTAGTTCTAAGTCAAGTGAGTATTCAAATTTGTCTTATTCCAACAATTAAAATGTATTCAAATTTGAACTTAAACTTTTTATAAATACCCATAAACTAACACCAAAAATATTAACCAATACAGCAGATGACATTCAAAGATGACTGGACAATTTTCTTTACCAATATATTGTTAAAACTAAAATTCGTCACTCATTAATATGATGATTTAATCAGATAATGGCCGATTCCCTTCACCGTTATTATTAAAGAGCTTTGCTTTTTTGCTGCAACATGTTTTTGCAATAACCAATTTAATAAATGTGTCTTGAAAGGTTTCCTAATATTTATATGAAATGTGTTAAGATTACAATGGCGATTGTTGCACAATTTATCTACCTACTGTTAATTAAATTCCTAATATGTGAATTGAAAACGCAGGGTGTGTTAAGACTATATTTTTTAAGTCATTTATTATACCAGATTAATGTACAATTAAAATTTGATTGAATATGCTGTGGCTTAACCAATGTTTCCATAATTTATTCAATTTATTTTTATAAAAGTAGTGGTCTTCCAATTTTATTGTTAAGTCATTCTATTTTTAAGTTCTATTTAATATGACAAAATTATTCCGTCCCGTTTTTTGTGATTTGTGGTTTTTAAAGATCAGGAACTTGTTTTTTATTACGAAATCAGCAGCGCCTCTCTGTCTGCGTGTTAATCAATAACCGGTGTAGAAGATGCTGACTGTTTTGTGGTTTTAAGTCAAACCGTCTTTTAATGACTTAAGCATTGTAAATTTTTACAATTTTTGTTTAATTTAATTTACTCGACGAAACCTTTATTTTTTTTAAATGGATTTTACTTTTAAATTCCAAATTAAATTAAATCATCTTCACTTAATTTTTAAATTGACCTTGCGTTAATTTTATTAATTTTTTTTAAATGTAAAACGATCACTTTATTAAAATGCATGCATTATATTGTGCGAAACAATCTATGACGCTTTACTACAATCTCTTTTTGATTTAAACCTCAACGGTTTTGTTCGACTTTTAATAATTATTTTGCGTAGACAAGACATTCATAAGTCCTTGATCTCATAATTTGCTGGCTGACGATAGCTGTGTTATTTTAATTTTAGCGCATTTTTTTTTTCTTCTTGTATCGCCTCTATCCATTTTCTTTGATATATTGCAAAAGTTCCTTCAGTCAATATTTGCACTACACACGCGGTGAATCAAACATCATCATATATACGTGACAAAATTTCGTCATATTTTGTGTTATCTTAAAATTGGCGCAAAAGCATCAAATTCCAAGACATATCGTAGCTATTTAGCATCTCATTTCATTATACCTATAATACATATTACATGTGAATTATTTGTGTATTTAAAAATAAATTAAGCAGGATGTTTTGTTTAGCCACATAAAAGCCATTAATAATAATTATATTATTGCTTTGTAGTTTAATGCTTAATTATATAGTATATAGGCAAAGTTAACCTTTTTGTTTAATTTTAAATCAATCAACACGGAATAATTGACACGTGCTCAATTGATGTGTATTGAGACAGGTTGTAAGAATCGTCAAAACTCTTGCAAAATTCTAACAAATACGTGTTAAAATGATTTATTGAAATGCCTACATACTTAAATAAAAAAGATGTGTGCTTTTATTCACATAAAAAAAAGCCCACGCGTGTGAACAGTTTTTATGACGTAAATGAGCAAATACTTTAAATATGGAACGTGTTGTTTTTTTTTGCAGATTTTAACGGATTTAGTGCAAGGAGAATTTATGCAATTGGGCGCTAAGGAGACGGAGAATGAAAGATTTGCACATTACCTCACAAAAACGTACAGAAAGACAGCGTCGCTCATAGCCAACAGTCTAAAATCGGTAAGAATATGAATTTTAAATTATGTAACTACTATTTGCTCTTTTTCACCATTTTTTTTTCTTCATATTTTGTATTCCAATGTTGACTTTTTAATTTTTTGTATAATTTTTAAAATCACACACAAATAATTTAGCAATCTTATACGAATATGTGACTATATGTGACAATGTTTACTGATTAAACATAATTATAAGAATATTCTAATAGTTATGTTGAATTTAATTCTTAAAATTTTAATGCTTTTAAATTTGATTAGGTTGCTATGTTGGCTGGTGCAGATGAAGCCATGTCTGAGCTTGCTTTCCAATATGGCCGAAATGTTGGATTAGCGTTTCAACTCGTTGATGATCTGTTGGACTTCGTGTCGTCATCCGAAGCTATGGGTAAACCAACTGCAGCAGATTTAAAATTGGGATTAGCGACAGCGCCGGTTCTGTTCGCTTGCGAAAAGGTAACAATGTTTTTGTCTTAAAAGAAAACAGAACATAGTCTTGGTTATTAAGGAGGGTGCATTTTTTATAAATTGATCCGGATGTCTATTTTTTGTTTTAACATTTGATGCCGTGACAAATGGTATTGTTCTATGCTTCAAGGATAAATTATTAAGACGCTAATCGAAATTTTTTCGACAAAAAGAAGTTGATCTGGATTTTCCACACATGCACCTGTGTGACGCGGAGAATTTGTGAATCCCCTATTGACTATTCAAAATACCCAAAGAACAAGAACGCCGCACACAAAAACTGTTGAAAACTAAAATTCCTTCAATTAATTTTCAAACTCGTTTGGCTGCTGAGAGTTCATCCTAAATAGTGGGAGAAGCTGCGTCTTTCACAAAACACGTGCTGAATAGTTAGACTTATGAATTGTGTATTTATTTTGGCATATTCCCGGCTTCATGTACAATATGTATTTGCTTTTAAAATCTTTATGGTTTCTTTGCATATTTGTCTGATTGGTAAATATGCTCGTTTCGACTGATTGATTTTCACATATTGGCCAATTGTTGAAATCGTATATATAATTTGCAAGTTGCTTAACCCGTTAAGATTTGCCAGCATGCTTGCGAATTAGAGGGCAATGGAGTTTAATTATACGGAAGAAATGATTCCACAATACTTATTATTGTTTGGATAAAAAACTAAATAAACAAGAATTAAGCATTTATTGTTCATGGCTGGTTGACTGATGACTAAAATATGTTTTAACATATCTTAAGAAGTGTGTAATCGAATGCTTCTTTAAAATTTAGTGCTTAAATAAACCGGTTTTCGACAACCAATAATTAAATTTGATTTGTATTAGGAAAAATCAAACATAAATCCTGTTTTAAGTTTATGTTTCTTTTTCAAATTTGGGGGCAGGCTATTGACTTGTTGGATGTCACGCCAAATATTTAATTTACTTCTAGTAATTAAATTGCATCTTTTAACACAGTCTTAATTAACTGTGTAAGATTCTTAAAGATAGGGAAAATCAATTAAGAAGGTATAATGATCAACAAAGCATAAAACATTATTTCAAGTTAAAAACATTTATTTTTTTATACATTAAAATAGTTTATGTACATAAATCTTTTCTTATTTATCCATTGTACATACTTTTCAAGGTTAAGGGTTTGCTTTGTTTATTCAAGTAATTGGTGGATACACCTTGAGTTAATATAATTTAAATATTTGAAGGTTTTTACTACAATACAATATGTTATTGTTTGTTTATTATTATTTAAACAAATTAATTGTAATTTTCATTTATTAACATTCAATTTTATTCAATTTTTAGTATCCCGATCTGAATCCAATGATTATGCGACGCTTCGAGGAGCCTGGTGATGTGGAGAAGGCATTCGAACTGGTGCACAAGTCACAAGGGTTGGAACAGACACGATTCCTCGCCCGCAAGCACTGTATTGAAGCCATGCGATTGGCCCAGGAGTTGGGCGAGTCCCCCTACCAAAAGGGATTGTTGGTGGTTGGCGATTTGGTACTCAACCGGATGAAATAGCGTCGCCCGTGGGAAAGCGATTTCTGCACATCTATATATTAATACACATACATTTTCTATTCAATGTGCACTTTTGATCATCCTTTGCAAGGGAGGGATGAAAGAAGAGTGTCTCTTTAGTCTGTAAGGCGTGAATGGGTTCATTGATGATTGTGGATATTTTTTTTTTTTGTTTGCTGTTTAATTTTTGTATGAAAAAGGATACAAAATGTTAGTTGAGTTATTATAAGTTTATTGTTTATTTTACTGCCGCATAGGAAGATTAAATGTTTACATACTGTTCTTTTCAGTAAGTGTATAATATGTTGCAGAATGGTGGGAGGGGTTCAATTTGAGTAAAAATAAACTATTTACAAGTTTATTTATTTACTTAAGTTGAATATCATTCATTTTTTTTGGGTTTTAGTTTTTTTTCATTATTATTTTTGTATTATTTTTTTTCTTTGATAGAACTTTTATTTAATTGTGAAATACTTTGTTTTCTTGTTTTTTTTTTTTTTATTTGAACCACAACTTTCATAATCATTTGAGTCATTCATGTTTTAATTTAAGAGCGGTTTATTGAGTTGTTTTAGTCATTTTTTTTTTCTTTTTGTAAATGAAATTATATTTAAAGCACAATTGTCTAATTGTACTTGTTCAATATAATTGTAAAACGCATATTTGTTTTTACGTAAGAGGTTTCCATACAAAATAGACATATTGTTGTCCATTTTTGAAATGAGAAACACAACGCATGCAACAATTTTTAATTATTAAATTATTTTAGTTTAATTGAAAAATGAGGAAGTTCACCCGGAACAGTTAATTTTATTTTTTATTATTATTACTATTCATACAACTTGGATGTTTTTTTGTCTTTTGTTTTTGTTGAATTCGTTTTTATATGGCAGATACTTCTTTTTGGAGAAATTTTCACAACGCTTTTGGAAAACATAAATTATAAAAATATGTAATGTGGTTTATCATTTTGTGTCTACTTACTCATGAATGTACTTGTGCTATTTCTAATATCGTACATCTCATTTAAAACTTGAAGCAAGCACATAATTTTAAAATTATTGTTTAGAAAACTAATGGCCTAATTTATGGCTCGCATAAATTGATATTTTAAATTTATAACATGTATACTGAAAATATTAATACTGCAATTAATGTAAAGATATTATTAACAAAATGCTCTTTATTACAAAAAACATATTTAACAAACTCAAATGAATTACATATTATAAATACTTTTACAAGAAATAAATAAATGCGGGCAGCTGCCTTAGAATGGCCTTAAACTGTGTTCAATGTAAATATAATTATATTGCCATTTTGATGTTAACCGCACATAAAAATGTATAAAATCCTATTGGCCAAATAATAATTAATTATTTGTTGTTCTATTATGTATTTGTTAAGTACTCATAAAATCTAAACTAATAAATTTGAGGAAAAAGCGCTGTTTATATAATGTATAATGAAAAAAAACATCCAATAATTGCGGAAATAGAAAAGCGATAAAGTTCTTGACATCGGAGTTGTAAAAGATTTATTACATAATTGTTAAACAATCATTCACTCGAACAAAATCGAAATGGGAAGAAATACTAACTATTCAAATTAATAACTACCAACCCATGTATGAATATTACTAGGAAAAAAATAATTAGAATTTGTAAATAATCATTATAGTTATCGTTAAATATTTTATAGGTTTTATATAAAAAAAAAATATTGAAAATTGTGTAAAAAAAAGAAGGAAAATGTAGCATATAATAAGTGGCATGCTGTCGACAAAAGTGTCGAAGTGAGTCGAATTGTACAATTGTGGTAATTTTATTAATTTTATAACTGTGTGTGGCGAAGAAAGAGTTGTAAAGTGCGTGAGTGCAACCAATAATTAATCATATATACTTATTGCAAATAGGAAACATATTTATGTATATGTGTAAAAGAAGGAAACCCGACAAAAAACGTAAAACGTAAATTGTGCACGCACTGAATTGTAAAAAAAACCTCTCTTTTATTGGATAGAGGAAAATTATAATTTAAAAAAAAAACTTTTTACTTATTTGTTATGAATGGGCTCGAGTGAATGTTTGCGACCAAACAGTACGTGTGAATATATAAAGTGTGGAGAGTTTATTTAGATATGAAGTTTTAGTTAATTAGTACTTGGCAAATGTATGTGGAGAGCACAGGCGGACTCTATATAGGCACTGCCAAATCATCGTGTGTACGGCGCGACCTCACAAATCCCAATCGAAGATCGAGGTTGATGCACTCACACGATGTGTATGATTGAGATTTTATTAAGACGTGCTTGCGTAGAAATGTGTGTGAGTGTGTGCATGGTTAAAATTTATGTACAATAAAACTTTCTGGTCTAATTGCAATTTTTAAAAGGCTCCGCCAATATTTGAAATTTGAAAAGAAACATATTAATAAGTAAGCGTGCGTCTGTGCTATCCATGTCGGTGTTTAGTGTAGTTTTGATTTTCTTTTCTTTTTTTTGTGTTTCTTTCTCTCCTTATGTTTTTTTTTTCTTTGTAATTTAGTAGTTCAACTTAATTAAAAGGCAAATATTAAATATGTATCAATCAAAGACAAGCCAAATGTAACAAAAAACAAGAAAAACTTAAACATGGTGTATTTTCTCTCTTCTGTGCAACACAAATATATTTTATTCAATAAACTTTTCCGTTTAATTTAAACATATTTAAGAATATTAATTGTATTATTTCATGGGAAATCAATTATTAATTAATTTTGTGCAATATTTAACTAATTAATGAGTTTTCTTTGTTTACATTGCTTTTAGTTCACAAATTGGAGGAACATTTCAACTGAGCACAATAGACTTACCTTTACACAAATTCCCATTTTCTTTTTCTGAAAATTAAAAATTTATGTAACGAAAATAAATAAAAACACATTCATTTTGGTCTTATTTCATTCAATTATTTATTTCGTTTATTTTTTACCTATACATGTATAATATTTTAATTTAATCTGAAAATATAAATTGTTCAAAGATATATTTATTTTGATTTTATAAATATCCTAATAAAATGTTCAATTATGTTTGTAGATTACAATAACAGTGAACGCGGCACTTAACATAAGCAAATGCATTTGCTGCTTTACTCTTTATGTAACGGCTACCTAGCTATTTTTTTTATAGTAAAGTACCTCACTGAATTTATATTGATAAAATTAGTAAATCTATTTCTTTATAGATAAAAATAAATAATAGACGACAGAATGCAAGCATTTAAGAATATTCACTTGAATTTAATTTCGTTTTAAACCTTAAGCTGCTTGACTGTTATTTGCGCCACCAATTTTGCTGGCCATTGCGTCGGGATTCGCCAGTGGATCCAAATCAGAAAACAATTGAAACCATGCCGACATGTCCTTTCGAGAGATTTCCTGTTTGCTGGGCAGTGCTGATTTTCCATTATCAAGAGATCGATCATTTTTGCCAGGAATTTTGTTGAACAAATCCATGATGCTGGATTTACTTTTAGTGGGGGGTGCCGACACCTCATTAGTGCTGCCAGAAGGCATCAACTCTTGGGTGGTCCCGCTTGATTGTTCATCATTTTTAATAGTCAACCCAAAAAGGTCAGAATGAAGGAGTTGAGACGGCATAAATGAAGAGGTTTCCGCAGACATGAACTCACAAAAGTCATCGTCAGAATTGTTGATTTTCAAATTCAAAAGATCTTCGTCTTGTTTTGAGGCGACAGGCACTTTATCAGTACTTTCTGCACCACTGTCTTTCGGATTCATCTCTGGTGCTGATAAATTGATGTCTATTAAACTCTTTGGTAGCTCATTTTTGTTTGTATTATTTAAAGATTCATCGATATCCTTAAATTCGTCCTGAAAAATATTAAATCAAATCAAGAAAATTTAACAGCAATAATTGAAGATTTTAATTACATGAAAGAACAACAACTGATCCTTATCAAGTGCACGTGCATTATCACCACCATCTTGCACAATTTCATTATTGGCCTGCGTTAAGTCCTTAAGGATGGCAAAGTTGTAGTGCGGCTCATTGGTAAGACTTTTTGCAGCTGCATAAAATGTGTCGCATGATTTGTTCACAAACTCCAATAACGCAGACTGGTATGCAATAAGTGCATGCGAAAACATGTTGCACCGTGCAGCGGCTAGTAGGTCAATCTATCAAGGAGCAATATAAATAAATTTAAATAGATATTTAATTTGCAAATAGTTAACAAACCTTTTGCAAGCAATCCAATGTTAACTTATCAAATTTAACTTTTGAAATTCGCACATGAGTTTGAGCCTTGCGAAATTTGTCCACACCACGTCCTGAATCCGGATCTAACTGAGCGCTTACCGATTTAATCCAGCTCAATGCTGCTCGATATTCAGTTCGTTCGCGTTCCATCGCCTGAATGGTGGCCTGGGTGTCGGCGATTGCACGATTACGAAATGTCTCCACCTCATGATGCAACCGCAACAATGGAGGCCGTATGGTCATCCGCTGTTGGCCACAGTAAGAAACTGCACGACCAGTCGTTGTCATCGATTTTCCACAAGTGGAACTATTTTTGCCAGCCTCTTTTATGAATTTACCCAGTGTGTTCTCTTCTTGTGCCAGCACACAAACACGCTCCTGGAAGTGATCCACAACACGATACAGCGCTGAACAATTCTCCGATATCGATTTAAACAGCTCAATTTTTGCGTCCAACTCGGCGTCTGATGACACAATGCATTCGTCTTCCTTTTTGCCAAACTTTCGTTGCACCACTGTCTTTGTCAGCCAGTACTGGTGCTGCATTTCTGATTTTAACATGTTGAATTGAGCTTAATCACTATTTTAAAAATTATGTTTATTTGATTTAAAAGATTTTTAGTGAGTCAAAACAAAAATATTTGTATAAATTCTTGCTGTCAATGCTAATGTGAAACAACAAAGTGAGTCTGTATAATGTAAAATAATTCTTATCACCCGCAGCTGGGCCGGAAAATGGAAATGAGCATGTGCAGTTTGGGGAGGAGAACGTATGGCAGTGGTTGTGCGATTGCGCGGTTTTTAAGCAGTGGCAGTACATTGTAAAGTTTTGCTTTATCAAAGTTATGCTGGGAAGCATGTTTTTTTAGTAAACTGCAGTGGCGTCGGATTGGAATCGGATACTCCATAATTTTGATTAAATTAATACTGTAATTTAATTATTTAAAAAAATATTGTTTTGTCGTTTTTAAGGTCGCAAGAAAGGGGTTAAAAATATTCACAAAAATGCAGTTGCTTTTTTATAAATCCCGCCATTTACATCGTCGGAGATTTTTTATAATTTTATTGTAGTTGTATCACGTATGTATAAGGTTCTGTGTACCTTGCCATGAAGCTATTTTTCGGTTAAGGTTCTTCTCGTGCGTGCTATAGTAAAGCGTTCTAGTTGTTCGTGCCGCTTGTTCATGCTACTCGTTCGAGCTACTTTATTAATGAATGAATATAAGTAAATTCAAATTATTATTTTACTAACTTAAATCTCTTATTTTCTACCCTGAATTTGAAATTATAAACTAATATTTTAACTTTCCTAAGATACATAGAGATATTATTTAAAACTCCCGCCAGTTTACTTTTTACAGTCAACGTTGCAGCAATACTTATAAAAAAGAGTAAATAATTTAATACTTTGATATTGAAACATCCAACAAAGTTTTACGTCTCGTCTGTATCTTTACAATACAGTTTGCCTACATTACAAAGAGAAACGCTAAAAAACAATTTCCATTCATTTTCGTCCTTAAACCCATTACATATTGATATACTCACGCATGCACAATTTGCACAATGCACATATGACGTGTGGAACTTGAAAACTGTAAAACGCATCAATGATCACGATTGCAACATAATTGAACAATTGGCACGAAACAATTAAATGCGTATAACTTTCAAATTATGTCCTTGTAAAACATGGGAAGTTATGACTCCTGCAATAAATACTCACGGCACAGCAGGTTTCCATGCAAATCAACGTTCCTTCCCGCGATATATTAAGCTCCGTAGTCGTTATAACTACACACACTTAAGTAACGGCATAGCATGGGAAAGGTTCTCTGGAAGGACGACCTTTTATTGGGGCTTTTATGCTGAGATTTTTGCAATACATATAATAGCTATAGGCAGTTACTCCCATTTGCATGTGGAATTAAAATAACTGTACTAGCTATACAAATATGTACGGTTATTTGGTTTTGCGTTATATTTATTTAGCAATAGCGTGTACTGAAAATTTTCAATGGGATATATTCCACAATCCGTCATGTCGGTGCATGGTACGATGAAGGCATATTGCAAGGGAATAAGGATTATCAGCGCACTGTTCCATCAGTTTACCAGTCACACTCACGGAGAGTAGATGTTTTTGGGAGCTTTCAAAATTTTCATTATCATTTCAATAAAGTGTAAATCATTTTTGCGTTGGATTGTACCACAAGTAGTTATCCTCATTTTGATTTAAAGTCAATTAAATATTTTTAAGTAATTGAATTGTTAAGTGCAGTAAATGAGTTATGAGTTTATGACTTATGGCTCACTCAGCTCAACCGTGTTATGATCAATCGGATCATCCGTTGTTGTGGTGTGAAGATAAACGACGACAGGTGCAACGTTTTGATGCAGCAAAGTGCACAAGTGATTGGCGTTTGAAGAAAGCTGCTGAGAAACATCAACAAATTCAAGAAAAAATTCAGGTTCCTTCAACTGCTATCATGCATTAACTATATTCCACATGATTCATCGTAAAATCATCTTTCATCAGCCAATATCGCTGTAATTTGTTATTAGTAATACATTAAGTGCTTTTATTTGTAAATTGTTGAACTATTGGTAGTTGTTTATAAGAAACTAGTTAGCAAAAGGGTTTCATGTCATTCTAGCTCTTGAATTTATTACATTCCTTGCCAATTTATTCAAAATCATAAATCATGTCGATCACGTTTCATGTGCCCAAAATAAACTAAACAATTCACATGCTTGATGGGATTTTGTGGAAGGCGTATATGTAAGTAGTTTGTTATATAGACGAGCGCCATATCAAAAACAGCAAAACATAAACATAGGGACTAGGAAGTTGAAAATCGATTGACACAGCACACAATCTGTGACCTTTACCCATAAATTGAAATGAACTAATAACAAGACTACCCTATTCAATTCAATCACATACCATAACTGCCTTGCCTGTGGTTTATCATGCGACTCCGTCTATATACATATATCCTTTGTACCATCAAGTTCGTTGACACAATTTTCCCAGTTGTTTATTTGTGATTTTTCTGGTTCCACATTGTTTTTGCTATAATATTATGTAGTTATGATACGCTAAAAGCAACTTTTTCTTTAATGCGATTGTTTGCAGTAAAATTCCTCGAAGGACTCAGCCCACCGGGCACACGGGCATTTCGCATTAAACTTATATTATATTCGTGTGGCTTCGTGTCACAAAACTTTAGCGATTAAGTGTTTTGCATGATTTCCGCGGCTGATTACATCAAGTTTATTGTATTGCATTTTTAAATAAATATTGTCTGCAGTTTAGCACCGCAATATTGCCTCTGTAATTGTGGGTGAACAATTTAAATGTAATGGAAACCTTTCAAAAGGAAGAAGGGACACTTAGTCTGAGTCCTTAAATCCATATTGCTTTATTCCATCTCATTAATAGAAATCGCATAATTTATAATCAAATTTCATTTCATTTCATTTATCATGATTGCGAAATCCCTATGCATCAATAGAGATTCCATTTGTAGTACAGCATCATGGTGGCCAATCATCATCCATGGGGGCGTCCGGGAGGTGGTGCACCGAACCACAGCATTCGTTTCAAGAACATCACAAGCATGGGAATATATCCGGAAGCAAAAAATGTTTGTCTTTTATGTTATTTAATTCGTTTTTAATGTTCTTCATTTATTAATAACAAAATATTGTAAATAAGGAATCGCGAGCAATCATTTTGCCACCATGGAGAACAAGGACAGGTGGTGGTGGAGGTGGTGGAGCACCAATTCGTAGCACTTCTGGACACATTTTAACTGGATTTAGGGACGATCCCATTATAAGTTTTAGTGAATCAATGAGGAATCACGTTGAAAATGATTTAAGATACAAGGAAACAAATAAAAACAAACAAGGATACAAAATGGATTTAGATAAAATGGTTGCTGCCAATAAAAAGGGGAAAATTAAAAGGATGTCAGTTGATGTAAGTAATTATATTAAAATTATACTTACCATTTAATTTATTTTATATGTATTTCAATTATTAAGAAACATCATGATCCTTGGGGTAAAGCTGGTCCAGGTGGAGCACCATGGAGAAATCCTAGGAACGTTGGGCATCATTTCATGAAATCATTGGTAAATAATTTTTAATTGAAATTGATAAAATGTATTTTATAACAAAAAAAATTGCAATTAATAGGGATGGACTGACAAACGATTACTACAAACGATTGATGCTGAAAATGAGGACCACGCAACTACTGAAGGCAACCATACCGAACAACAAGTCCCAACCTCAACAGATCCACAAAACTCCAACACAATTGAGCTGAAACGCTTCAAAAATTACAAGCCAAATGACAGCAAAATGCCGTGCTGTCCAAAATGTTGCTGCCAATGCATGGATCATGGTCCATATGAAGCTGAAGCTCAGCCCAAATCTCTGGATAGTAAAAACACTAAGCCGAAAAAATATCGATTAACGAAATCAAGGAATTGCATGATTACTGGTGGCGTTGAATTGGTTCCATTACTTGCCAAAAGAAGGGCATTGCAGCGTCCAATTAGTTTAGCTACCACTGATGTCACCAAGTGCCAGGACAAGAGGTTGTGTGGGAAAAAAATTTATAATTTTAATTGCTAACATAATTTGTATTATTTTAAAGATGGCAAGACGGTGGTGTAGAACATCTCAACGATTTAGTGAGCCAAATGGCTCAGCGACAACAACGAAATCAGGTCATTTTTATTTACATCTATAATAGCCTTTCTTACTTACTTGTCAGGACCCAATTAATTTGTTGTAATTTACAGATTGTAAAGGAAAATGAAATGCGATCATGTCGCCAACATTTTGAAACATTGGACACATTTTGGGGACGTCCAGGGCATGGAGCGCCACGCCAAATTAAGAATAAACTCAACTTGAACGATTTACTTTACAAAATGCCAGTCATGTAAAGTGAATTTGTATCAAAATAGACGCGCTGCATTTTTGTTTTGTAAATAACTTTTTAACATTTTGTGCGTTTTTCCCATTTCTTCTGCCATTTAAGTGGGACAAATCGTCGGATGCTTTGTGTATGTAAATATGTATTTCAGAACTAAAGTAGTAAATTTGTAGCAATTTTATTTAATTCAGTGAAAATAAAAGCTAATTATTATGGTACTTACATTTATTTTAAAAAGCAATTATTAAATAACCCTAATTTAATTTAATATGTTTTGAAAATTTAACGGCCAAAAGGCTAGAGCCATAAATTACAAAGTAGTTGTGGCTTAAGTACCAAAGTACTTACTTTAAAAAAAACTCCCAAATATATGCAACGTACTTTGTAACAAAATTAAATACTTAACACACAAAATTGAGTGGTTTTAAAATATTTGTTGCCTTACGTAATGAAAAATAATATGTTTGTTGTTAATTTGTAATAAATATGAAAACTATTGGAATACAATTGTATTTTCACTCAAACATTGTTAATAGAAAGTAAGACGATGACCCAGCGAAAGATGTCTTTGCAGAAATATAAATGAGACCTTGTTTGGACTCTGACAGGAATGCTTAGGCCAAGATGACTAAAGCACTAATTGGAATACCAAACTGGCACATAATCTCTTAGTCTAGAGCATACATTTGTGTCACCTCAAGATCCAGACCGTATTTAGCGCCAATTATGATGATGATGAACTGCAAGGAACATCAATCATCCTAAGAAAATTGTGTTCATTTCCTTAATTTCACTCAATCCAAAATCACTCAATATTTTAATTTATTTTGTAAGCCTCTTCATAAAGAATTATTTAACTTAAAATATGTTGCTCGTAACGAAAATTAAAAATATTTACCCCTGCTGAACATCAATATGCTTCGCACTCAATTAAAATGCCCATAAATCCCTTAACATTAAAAGCAAAGTAATTATGTACTTTGTACATTTTCGATTAAAGTTCAAACATTATTTACCATCATTAAGTCATCTTCTTCTTGTAATAATTTGTCATTTAACTGCTCTTTTCACCACACAATTTTATTGTAAAAATTCCTCATTAAATCTTGTGATACCATACCATAAACATTCAACCTGATTACATATTATGCAAACAACCTTCACAAATTCCCTAGCATTATAAATCCACACATATATTGACTGCCCTCAGGAGGCATCATCTCTAATAAAAATTGCCATTTACCATGTAATTCATAGTAATTTCAGTTAAAGACTTTCATTTCAGCTTCACACATTTTTCTTGTCATCATTCATTTTACAGGTTTGCATAGTTCGTCATGCTTTAGCTCTTCACTCAAATTGTATATATCGTATTTTATTAAATGTGATGACAATGGCACGAGCATTTCGTGCAAAATCTCAGTTCAAGGAGATTTGCTAACAAATTGTAAATTCCTTTTGTAACATTTTGAATTTATTCTACGTGCACAAATATTTCACGATGGGAATTTTTTCACAATTTTGCAGCATGCAAGCACCTCCACTTGCAACAAATACTTAATGTTTTAAACACAAATACATTTATTAGTTTAAAAACACTCAATGTTAAAGAAAATGTAAAAGATAACAGCATTTAAAACGTTGCACTTCAATTCAAAAACAATACAAAATTCTGACTCAACAATTTAAGTCAAGCAATTAAAAGTAGATTTAAAAGACCATAAATCGTGATATACTTACACAACAATTTAACACATTGAGCTGTTATAACTTCTAATTATTCCACACGCAAGCATTTTTAAATATTTATAATTATCTATCCCACACAAGTAACCCAATCCATCTTAATTCCTCCTCTTGTGCACCTTCTTATTTTTATTGATCTTTAGGAACCCATTCTTTATCTGTATTTTGACATCATACTGGTTAAACTTGAAACGTATAATTTCCCCCAAAAACACAATGCAACTCACAATCATACCAATCACATAAAATCCAAAGAACTCATAAACCAGTTGAATGGTCAGTGGCTCATTGGACCGTGCCTGCCCTCCCTCCACCATTCCATTTTTGGTGAGAATGCGAAACGTTGCATCCGACCATTTCTCGAATGCTGTAGTAAATCCATGCTCACGAAATTTCAATAGAAGATCATTGGACCTTAATTCCAGGGGAAAATTCTTAGTGACTTGATACCGCTGGATGGATGGTACTGAAATTGAAATGCGTTTTTATTAACATTTGAAATGGGCAGGAAATGGATGCAGCTTTTAACTACATATTGGTTTTACCAAAATCTTCTTCAAGAATAAAATACGCTGGTCGACCTTCAACATGGAGCTCCTTCTTTTTGAGCACAAGCAGTGCTTGATATTTGTTAAGAACATAACAATTTGTTATATTTCTTGATAGAAGCATTGCAAGAATTGATGGCTTCTTTAAAGGAATAATTCGGTTGATAATATTTTGGCTGCATGAAAAATAAAATAAGTTTAAAGGTAAATTTACATTAAAAAGACTTCTAGTTTAAAAATTACTCCATATTTTGTCTCCAATAACCTTTATCACATCCAAGATCGTGTGGAACGTAAATATTACATTTTGTAGAAGCAAATTCTTTCAACGTTTTAATATTTAAAGTGTCCGTCTTCAATAGAACTGACTCAAACATTAATCCTGACAAATATATTGTAATTACTACGAAAACCATGTACATTGTCGCTAAAAACGTTTTTTCAGGTACATTGTGTACAGGATTACTAGCACTTGTTGACAAAAATGATCCTAATGTTTCCATGAACACACGCATCCACTCTCTATTTTTAGAATTTGTGAGGCGTCGCAAAATCTTCCGAAATACCACCACAATAATAATAAGAAAAATTATAACCGACGGCAAATGCGACTTTTTAAATTTGTCAATAAATCGTTGACGAACAGATAAACTTGGTACAATTAACACAAAGTTATCAAACTCATGTGGATACAGTCCAGCGTATCCCAAATCCTCAGCCACTAAAGACTTAGACATCATTACTAATTGGCTTCCCACAAAGGAGTGCCTTTTTAAAAATTTAAAATAAAACATTATTGTATTAAAATAAAAAATTCTAATTAAAGGTAAAAAATTGTACTTACGACAAACTGCTGTTCATAATCACACTATTCCTTAAAACAATTATATTTTTTGAATAACCCGCTACAAAAATTTGTGGTTTTCCTGAAGCGTCCATATACGACGAACCCACTGGAATTACATTCCTCGGCATTTTATATAATTGCGTCTCAGCATCAATTGTCCGAAAAACTCGAGATGCATTAAAAATGTCGGTTAAAAATGCTGCCGAATATCCGTCGCGTCCAGCGAATCCAAACTGATTTCCCAACAAATTTTTCACCGGCAAAATCATGACTTTTGGCACATCTTCCATTTGGAAAATATTAACCGCCATCCCATTCATGTTGTTCATCTTTACTGGATACAAATCTTCACAACTTATTGTGTCGCTTAAAGTTGCACCGTCCATCAACCTTATGGCAAACCGATTGGTATACGGATCATGGGAATAGATTTGAATGTCGGGTGTCCAAAATAGAATAACCACATTGAGAACATCAAAGCTCCACAAATATTTTAATGTTTCTTCAATAAGTTGTTCAGTTTGTGCCATTTTGCGAACAATTATTAGATTCTTGAAGCGTGGATCCCAGCTTGAATGATGAATTGTCAAACTCATCAAAGCCAAATTTTCAATGGAGTCCAATGCCACAATATTCATGGTGTTCTCCCCAATTGACCAGTTGCTGTATTTAAATTTAAATATTTCATTTGATGCCACAGAAATTATGGGTACACCTTTTTCAGCAATTATGCTGGTTGTGAGAGTTCGGCCACTTCCAGACTCCTTGGAATCGTAGTAAAAGATTGCAGTTCGGACATCACAGATTGTAAGGATTTCATGGAGACTTTCGGACAACGGATTGAAGTTTAGAAAGAATTGAAAGAGTGAAGTAAAGCCAGTCAAATTCATGGCTGATGTGGGTTGTTTAAAAGTCTGGGAACGATTGGAATAAAACGAAATGCTATGAAAAATAATGCAAGATTTTTTCCTTGGTAACTAATTTTTGAAGTTCTATTTAATGATTAAACAAAAAGTTTTGATTTACATTAACGGTTTGATCTTTTTTTGTTCAGGATAGGATTATTGTAAATTGTTTTATTGAGTTACCAACCTGTCATTACATCAAATTAAATAAAGAATAGTTCTTGAAAACTTTTAACAAAGTCTACTCAACATAATTGTTCATAAAACGAGCCCTAAGTGGCACTTCAGTTTCTACCCTTAATTTGACTCCATTACAGTTAAATTAAATCATTCAAACTGAAAAAGCAAATGAAGCAGTGTTCTCCAAGGAATTGAAGCCTTCAGACCCTATTGCTGGATATATTCCTAATAATTTATAATGAATTTAACCGGATTCCACAGTGCACTTCAAACCCTATTCGCCCTCAGCAATTTAACATCATTTCTAGAAAAAGTCCTAACCGATTGCTCCTTCCACACAATTATTCTGTACTACGATTCATCTGCAATTTATTCTGGCCGATCATTCGTAACAAGTGCCATTTCCCAACTTCAAGTTCCAGTAATGACAGTCGCATCAAATCACCTCCAAGAACCACCATTTAAAAAATGGCATTTAGGACATTCATTCCTCAACATTATTGTTATGGATTCCATAGAAAATTTAACAATTGTGTCAAACACAATCAATCACCCCAGCTGGGATCCACGTTCCAAAAACATAATCGTCATTGGATTACCAACATCAAACGAGGTGATATCGGACACATTGAAATGGTTGTGGAAAAATAATATCGCCAACATTGTGCTACTCTTTTGGACACACTCAATTCAACTGTATTCTCATGATCCCTACCGTGATTTGTACAACTTGAAATTGGATGCAAATTCGGTGCAGAGAAAGAATGAGTTGTGTTCTTTAATGTTTAAAAGTAAGACATTAAATTTGAATAAAAAGAAATTAAGGATATTTCAATTGAATGAGGCACCCAACAGTTTTATAATGCCGTGGAAAAATTTAGTGGGCACTGACTTTTATTTTGGTGGACGTGATGGCATTCAAGCAAAAGTGCTTTCAGATCTTTTAAATGCTACATTCAGATACACTTCAGTTAGGGATGAAGTTTTATTGATGAAGATGAATCGAGTGGGTTATCCAAATGGTACTGTGTATTATGATGCGTTAGGACACACATCCGTGTTTTATCAACAGGAAACTACAATTGATTATATTGCTCCTAAGGAATTAATAAATTCATTAGAGTAAGTTGGTTCTTAAAATAAAAATGTATAAAATAATTTCATTTAATTTACTTTTTAGGCCAGCATTTATTGGAAATGACATTGTGTTGCAATCGCGATACGCTATAGCCACAAAACAAGGCTTCGTCGCATTGTATCCCCATGAGTTTGATAATTTTGTTGTAATACTTCCAAACATGTCTAAAGTTCAAACCTTTTTTAATTCCATACTTTCAAATTCTGCATTTAAAATTTATGTTCCTGCAATGTTCATAATTATTGTTATGTTTCGTACATTGCTGAGAAAGCTCACCAATTCGCCACACAATGATTTAATGCGTGCAATTTTAGACACAATTGGATCATTTTTATCAACAAGTGCCAGTAATCCAATTCACAATTCACCAGAACGGACATTTATATGTTTTATGTATGTTGTATCGCAGGTTTTAGTTGTGTTCCTTTCAGGATTGTTATTTAAAGCAATGGTCCTGGTGTCTTATACTCAAAATATTAAAACATTGAATGAGTTTGCTGGGACAAATTACCCCATTGCTGTTCAAGCTGGTCTTTTTAATTCTAGAAATGTCTGGGGAGAAAATATGGAGTGAGTTTAATAAAATTGTGTATATTTTAAAGAATGATAGTTTGACTTTTTTTTAAAGTAAAAGAATGTTGGAACGCCTTGTCATAATAAAGGAACCAATTATGATGCAAATGATTATGGCTAAGAATACTACATGTGCATATTCTCTTACCAAATCGAAAGCTAGAATACTGCTGAAGCAATCAAAATTAAATGAAAATGGTCATCCTGATTTTTTTATTCTTGAAGAGGAGTTAGGTAATTAATAGTTTATAAAATTAACAAATTTTAAAATACAAAAATTAAATTAATTAAAATTGTAATTGCAGTTCCAACTGTCATGTATTTTCAAGTACCAAAATATTCCCCTCTTGAGTACCATCTAAACGACATTCTACTAAGATTTCGTGAAAATGGCTTCACTTCAAAATTTGATGAAATTTCATCACAACTCATTAACCTTCTCAGTGGGAGGGATGTGGTGGATAATTTGGATCAGTTAACATCATCAACATCTGCATTAACATTTCACAATGTTTATGAGTATTTTCTTTTCTACGCATTTGGAATTCTAACTAGTTTTATTGTATTCCTTTTGGAGCATTTCATTTATAATGTAAGAAATGTAATGAAAGCACATAAACAGCATCGCCGTAATGAACAAGAAAATTTACAGCGTGAGCGTTATTTACAGCACAATCTTATGATGAGTTTCAAGCATTTGAATATCAAGAGAAAACAATCTTCTTTCACAAACCGTAATTAGTATTGAAATGCAATAATAACTATTGAAATTTGAATGAATAATACGAGTAAGTAATAACGCAGTTTGAACGTGTGCTGATTAATATATCTGAAAGTAATTACAATTATTAATTAAAACCTGGCATGTAGAATTAAAATGTACCTATCACTTGTAGAAGCATCCAATACAAAATGCACTGTAACACTTTTTGTGGTGAGTCAATCACCTGCATAATAATAATAAAGAACAATGGCTTTTAAATTTAATTTCATTTATGCAACTGCAACCATCTTAAGTAATAGTTTAATGCTTTACTATTACAGAACAGTTCACACCATTAATTTAATTAGCAAGAAATCGCAAGTCAACACCTCAATGAGGCTCGCAAAATATTAGCAATTCAAATGGCGTGTGACGGACCAAATTGAAATTAATCGTGCAAATTCTGAAAGTGGTGAAAAAATGTGTTAAATTTCTTGACGAATTGCATGGCTTAATACGTGGGACTTAAAGTGAATAGAAATGACAATAAAACAATCGAAATGGGAGAAAATGAATGCACAAAAATGTAACACGGTGCTGTCACACGGTGACCTGAAGGTACTTAAAATTTAAATGCACTTCTAAATGCATTTTAAATTTTAACGATCAATTGCAGCATTGATCAATACAGATTAAATTGGTTTCACTCTAAGTCAGTTATTTATGTTTCGACTACGATTTATTGATTCCAAATTTAAAGACATCACTGAAGGAAAATTCGATTTTCTATTTACATTTTAATAAGTAATGAAGAATATCTTAGACATAAATTGATCATGTTCAAAAATACCACAAACATAATTTACAGATTTTGTATTCTTGTTGGTTTTCTTAAGAAACTTTAACTATACCTAATATGTCACATAAAAGCATCAAGCGCGTGAATCGTGACTGCCGAAAGACATGACATTTTGAACGAGCTTTCTGTATAATAAAACACAAAAACGTATGTATAGTCAAAAACTCATATTTGTTCTCTCTCTATATATTTTAGTCTTAATGTATATGTTTATAAAATGAAAATAAATATGAAAACCTCTAAGATTAAACCTGCAAAATTCGCTGAAATACAAAAGAAGCAATTCCGAGTGAAAAGAAAAGAAACTCGTGCAATTATACATGTGGACGAGAACGATCATAAATTTAAGGACCTCTCTCTTTTGTGATCTCATTATGTGATGATGGCTGTAAATCATAAAGCACTACCTCACACCATGCCAGCAATCGTGTCTTATTAAGTCATTTTCACCTGTGTTGCGACCATCAATCTGTTTGAATGGAAATGTAATTTTAATATACGGCAACGGCATCAATGGCAGACAAGTTAAAGGCAACGGCGAGAATGATAACGGCAATGCCACAAAAGTATACGACAACGGCTTAATTTCTGAGATATACCATCCTTTCCCCATTCGCCTTAAAAAGCGTTTGAGACCAATTCCTGTCCATTGTGCCCGACTTACTCATCAGTAAATCATCATTTAATTAATTTATACATTTTTCACTCTATTAAAAATCAAAATAATTGTTAGTTTCACATCGTTGAACCCTTCTTTGCATTAAGTAAAGCACTTGTATCAAAAAATTTAATAGTATTTTAAGCATGGTCTGTATACCAATGTCTACCTAAAACTTCACGTGTTTTTATTTTTGTGTAGCTAATTATTATTTTTTGAATAATTTTAGTAACTTTACAAATATGACGAAACGATTTTTTTAAAATTTAAATGGTTTGTATGAAATAAATAATTTATAGGGCTCCAATCTGAGTATTTAAGGGAATATTTTTCACGCATGTTCATTCTCCCGCACAAATTACGCTTGTTTGTTGTACCAAAACTACCAATTGCTATGAAATAAAATTTTTACCGTTACATTTTTTCTAACCTCTAATTAACAACCTTCATTTTCTGCCCAAATTTTTTTGCAAAATCACTTAAAATGTGCTTTCTACGCCGTTTTTAAGGAAAGTACTCAAATTGCACTCAAGTTCTATACAAAGTTGATCTCCTCCTCCTTACAAATTGAGTAATTCTGCAATTATTTTACCAGGCTACCATGAATCCGTAGAATTGGAAATTTAGTGGATTTTTTATTTTATTCATGGAGCCCAGATCAGAGTATTATTAAAGAAGAATTTTTAAATTTATGGTAAGATCAGCAGTCAAAAAAATAGTTGGTGTATAATTCTATCTCATTGTCAAGTTTGTTGTCCGAAAATACTCTCTTGCTATAAAATAAAATTTTTACAGTTATTTTTTTCGTAATCTTCAATTAATAACCTTCATTTTCTGAACAAATTTTTTTGAAATATCTCTTAAAATACGCTTTCTTCGCTGTTTTTAAAGAAAGTACTCAAATTGCTCTCAAAATTCATCATGAAGTTGATTTCCCTCCTGAAATAATTGAGTAATTTCGCAAATATTCTACTAGGCTTCCAGGAATCCGCAAAATCTAGCAGGACAACCACTAATTTTAAATGAGTTTTTGAGTAGAATTGTTTGAGTGGTTATTTATTGAGTTTTCTGCTAGCCTGGTAGTTTTACTCAAAATATATGGGGAAAACTTTTCCTCCTTTTTTGTAAATGAGGGGGACATTCCCCTCCATTTCATGCAGCAATCTTAACATCATCAACAATAATAACAGCACAAAAAACGGTCCTTTTCAGGACCACAAATAACATTAATTACAAAGAGTATAAAAATATTATATTAAAGGAAATTTTTTAATTTATGGTAATTTTAACAGCCATGAAAATACTTGGTTTTTACTTCATCTCGTTTTCATATAAATTAAACAAGTTTGTTGGCCGAAAATACTCACTTGCTATAAAATAAAAATTTTACCGTCATTTTATTCTTAATCTCTAATTAATAACCTTGATTTTCTGTCCAAAATTTTTTGAAATATCTCTTAAACTGCGCTTTCTACGCGTTTTTAAAGAAAATACTCAAATTGCTCTCAAAATCATCATAAAAAAGTTGATTTCCCCGCCTGAAATTGAGAAATTTTGAAAATTTTCTACCAGGCTACCAGAAATCCGCAGAATCTAGCAGGACAATGAGTGAAACTTTGAGTAGAATTGTTTGAGTGTTTTTTTTATTGAGTGTTCTGCTAGCCTGGTAGTTTCACTCAAAATATATGGGGAAAACTTCTCCTTCTTTTTTATAAATGAGGGGGAAATACCCCTCCATTTCCCCTCCAAAATTTCCCCTCATTTCCCCTCCAAAATTTCCCCTCAGTTTCCCCTCATTTCCCCTCCAAAATTTCCCCTCAATTTCCCCTCCATTTTTCAAAAATAAAAACTAAAAAAATCGAAAAAAGAGGGGAAATTTCCCCTCCATTTCCCCTCAATTTCCCCTCCAAAATTTCCCCTCATTTCCCCTCCATTTTTCAAAAATAAAAACTAAAAAAATCGAAAAAAGAGGGGAAATGGAGGGGAAATTTTGGAGGGGAAATGAGGGGAAATGAGGGGAAATTGAGGGGAAATTTTGGAGGGGAAATGAAGGGAAATTGAGGGGAAATTTTGGAGGGAAAATGAGGGGAAATGGAGGGGTATTTCCCCCTCATTTATAAAAAAGAAGGAGAAGTTTTCCCCATATATTTTGAGTGAAACTACCAGGCTAGCAGAACACTCAATAAAAAAACACTCAAACAATTCTACTCAAAGTTTCACTCATTGTCCTGCTAGATTCTGCGGATTTCTGGTAGCCTGGTAGAAAATTTTCAAAATTTCTCAATTTCAGGCGGGGAAATCAACTTTTTTATGATGATTTTGAGAGCAATTTGAGTATTTTCTTTAAAAACGCGTAGAAAGCGCAGTTTAAGAGATATTTCAAAAAATTTTGGACAGAAAATCAAGGTTATTAATTAGAGATTAAGAATAAAATGACGGTAAAATTTTTATTTTATAGCAAGTGAGTATTTTCGGCGAACAAACTTGTATAATTTATATGAAAACGAGATGAAGTAAAAACCAAGTATTTTCATGGCTGTTAAAATTACCATAAATTAAAAAATTTCCTTTAATATAATATTTTTATACTCTTTGTAATTAATGTTATTTGTGGTCCTGAAAAGGACCGTTTTTTGTGCTGTTATTATTGTTGATGATGTTAAGATTGCTGCATGAAATGGAGGGGAATGTCCCCCTCATTTACAAAAAAGGAGGAAAAGTTTTCCTCATATATTTTGAGTAAAACTACCAGGCTAGCAGAAAACTCAATAATTAACCACTCAAACAATTCTACTCAAAAACTCATTTAAAATTAGTGGTTGTCCTGCTAGATTTTGCGGATTCCTGGAAGCCTAGTAGAAAATTTGCGAAATTACTCAATTATTTCAGGAGGGAAATCAACTTAATGATGAATTTTGAGAGCAATTTGAGTACTTTCTTTAAAAACAGCGAAGAAAGCGTATTTTAAGAGATATTTCAAAAAAATTTGATCAGAAAATGAAGGTTATTAATTGAAGATTACGAAAAAAATAACTGTAAAAATTGTATTTTATAGCAAGAGAGCATTTTCGGACAACAAACTTGACAATGAGATTGAATTATATTATATACCAACTATTTTTTTGACTGCTGATCTTACCATAAATTTAAAATTCTTCTTTAATAATACTCTGATCTGGGCTCCATGAATAAAAAATAAATCCACTAAATTTCCAATTCTACGGATTCATGGTAGCCTGGTAAAATAATTGCAGAATTACTCAATTATTTACAACAATTTTAGGTGGGGAAATCAACTTTACGATGATTTCGAGAACAACTTGAGTAATTTCTTTAAAAACAGCGTAGGTAGCACATTTTAAGAGATTTTTGCAAAAAAATTTGGGCAGAAATTGAAGGTTGTTAATTAAAGATTAGAAAAAATGTAACAGCAAAAATTTTATTTCATAGCAACTTTTAGTTTTGGGACAACAAACAAGCGTAATTTGTGCGGGAGAACATTATGCGTTAAAAATTAAATATTTTCTTGACTGCTGAACTTACTTTAAATTAAAATATTCCCTTAAATACTCTGATCCATATAAATAAAAACAAAGCTGGTTGATGCAGTTGCAGATTAGCATTTTTGGCGTTGCCGTTGCTGTTACCATTTTTGCGGCTTCCTTTATCTTTTCTGCTGTCGATGCCATTCTGCATGTTTCTGTTACACTGTTACTTGAGTTTCATAATTACATTAATTGATGTTATTTACAAATCGTAATAGTGAAAACAATACATGAGCTATCAAACGACTTATTTTATGGTGCCACGTGTAGTTTTGTTAATTTATGCTATGCAACAAAAATTTCCAAAGAAGTGCATGAAGCATAATTAGAAACCAGATTTTTTGACCCTGAATCTTAAGCCACATGACATCGCTATAGAATGCGTAAGAATCTCCAACCAACTGCTCATTTTAGATGTCGCTGACCTCAAAAATTGACTGCAGGCCTTACAAAATTAAGCACTGCTCCATTCCGGTTGCATTGGTTCCACAAATCATAACCGTATAGAAAAATGAAAAAAAAAATTGTTATGTAACATTTTTCAATTAACATTGGTCACATATTTCATCTTCGTGTAACGGTGCTACTGAAATTCTATGATCACTTACCCATGTGTCGTTTTGTAGTTGTTCACATCGATTCGCTGCACATGATATTGTGGGCCGCAATAGCCCAATGTGTGGAGTCGCGTCTTCCAACTGTAGCTAGATAAACATCACTGATCACATCTCATTTACGAATGTTTTATATGCTCACTGAGGGAATCGTCTCCCTGCGCAACACCACACTTTTAATTTTTTTTTCACGATCATTTTTGTTTGTAAAATATTTGCTTTTCTGGTATGTTCCTATAGGCCCGTTTCCAAACTTTCACATAAAAAAATGCTGCTTTAGTAGGCACCGCATGTGAAGAGGATCAAGTGTCTTAAATCGAATGATGGTTTTTTCAGTTTTTCTGCAGCTTCATCGGTTGAGATTATATGCCTGAAGGCACCGGGTGGACCTCAAACACGCCTTCCATTTGTACATCTTTTGATTAAAGTTGGGATTTTTGAGTGCACACAAACGAATGGCGACAATGATACAACTCAATATAAATTGCAGAAGAAATTTTGATTACAGTTTTTGCTTAGAAAATAAATTCTTGGAATCGTTTTTCTTTAAAAATAAATTTAATTTTAATTAACTTACGTAAAATTATCAGAAGTTAGTTTGAAATAAATGTATTTAATTATTCATAGTAGATGTCAAATAAGTTGTAATTTCAACTAAAATTAATACTAAATGCGTCCATCAGTTAAATTGTCGTGGGTCAACCTCCGCTAAGATCATACACACAAATTTTTGGGAAATTTTTTTATGACATGCAAGATAACAAAATTTCTCCCACTCACATTAAAAAATATTCTTGCATTTCATCTTCCAATTAATCTTTAACGTAAGCTATATGTATAGAGACAAATATAAGTTACAATAATAAACGAAAAAGGCCGCAAAGCACACGCCGAAGAATCAAAGAAGGAGAAACACATGAAAGACGCAAGTCTGCGAAGCAATTTCTCTTGAATACGCCACAGAAGTTACCATCAACTTCAGATGTTGTGTGATCAGTTGGTTGGGAGAGTTCCAAGTGTGATGAGCTTTTTTTTTACATTAAGCATAATATAGGCGCTAAAGTATTCGGGATATCAAATTATTTTGTTCAGTGAAAATAAAGCCAAAAGAGCATTTTAAGCCCACAAATCGTATAAAAGTGAAAAAGTTTAAAAAAAAGTGCAGCACGCAATTTAATTTGGATTCATTTAAGAATACATTGGATTAACCACAAGAACGCAGCCAAGATGAAATTGTGGGCAAGTACCTAATTCTTTGGAAACATTAAAAAAAAAATCAAATCATCAATTTAAATGGGATTAAATGTTGTGTCTGCAGGATGCACTTTATAACTGCAATTAGTGCATTGTGTGTTATATCTATTTAATGATCTGCAAAATGCATTTGTGTGAAAGTTTCACGGAACTGTTAACCTCTGCGCTGTGAAGACCGAAAAACACTATCATAGTTGCGCTGCACCATTCGTTTTGTTGTTTTTTTTTTTTTGTGCATGTCGAGGAGCGCACCGCGCATTGCACGCGGCTGAACGCAAGAGCTTTTTTTGCATTTGCAAATGCTTGCGCACAAAATCTTGCAAAGTGGCAAAACGTATATGCCACCAAAACAAAACAGCAAATTCACAAACAATCGCAAATTATTTGCTAGTTTTTCATTCGCGTTTCCATTTTTCGCGGCACCGCGTATAACTCTAATGAAGCGATTTTACTTTTTGCATGCGCAATTGCTTTGTGTTGCTCAGTTTCTGAAAATGACTTTTTCCACCAATGGAAAATTCAAATTAACGAAAACGTAATTGTATATGGACTCAATAACGGTGCGGAATCGCGTACCCATAGTGCAAAAGAGATTACATTTTTTTTTCTTATGGTTTTATTACATTATACATTATACATTTACTTGCAGATGATTTTTTTTTTGAGATTTAAAAAAAAGCGAAAAAGATTTCATTTGATTTATAAGCAGTTTTGTGAGAAATGCTATGAATAATTGCAATGCATTCAATCAAAAACTAGTCACCTGTATAGATAGATGACTTCTCATCTGAAAAAGTTTTCTACAGAGTGTAGAAATTTTTAATTCATTGACGAATATTTAAGAACATTAAACTCTTCTCTGGTAAACTGCTATTCACAAAACAACATTCAATTTTATGGCGAAGAATTGTTCAATTTTGGATAAGACATTTAACATAATATTGAAATGGGTTAGATTTTAGAAACAAGATTTAAAAGGACAAACAACTTTCTATAAAACACCTGATTTAAAAATGCGTGCATTAGAATTAAAATGTTAAAGCATCAAAAGAGTTGAAAACCTTCAAAATATCTCATAAAATGTTAGTTTGAGTTAAATATTTATTCTATTCTTTAAAATGCCACCAAAATAAATCTTAGAAACAAAAGCTGATTCCTAAAAAATACTAGTTTTTCATGATTACTTAAATGATTTAAAAAGGCAGGTGGCATCTTACCACAAAGTAATCAATTATGTACCTAAATATCAGTAAAAGAAATACTTAAAAACTCACTTAAGACTATACAAATTAATTATTCAATATTTAACAAGCTTTCTCATAAACTGTGTACATAATTAAAAAACTGCACCTTACTTCATCCCAAAAATTACCAACAAAAATTTATGAGCCATAAAACAACTAATTACGCGCCCATTACGGTTTAAGCACCAAATTATTCACTTAACTAGCTACATGAAGTGAATGAAACCCTATTCATAATCACGTCAAATCCATTATGAGCTCATTTACAAAATGTACGCATAAAAGCACTGTTCAAAATATTGATTGTACACTTATATTTATTACATATTTATTGCACTTGCACGCATCAAACAGCACGAGCTTTTTCAATTGACGCACAACAAACACTTTAACTAATAATAATTTATGTAGATAAAATTTTCCAATCACGAAACGAAGAAGCCCTCACGCGCTTTTACAAAGTTTTCCGATACAACACACTAATAATTGAATAATGGAGCGCATTGTGCAAACAAGATGTATCATTTAAGACGCACAAGGCATCGTCAAAATGTCTGCATTCATTAAAATCAATCACAGCGACATCTGAAAACATCTCTGCATTATAAATTGTTTAAGCCGTTATGTGCTTTTAAGATCCTTGCAACAATTCCAAAATTAATCAGGCATGAATTATTATTATTATTTGTTTAGTCAATGGGGAATAAAAACCGTAAGCATGATCTTGTACCTACATTAAAGATGCATCATGGTCGAGACGTCAAATTATGTCTTAAAAATATCCAAAACGATTTGAATGAAGGCTGTGAGCTTTCATGCAAAGAAAACACAAAAAAAACATTTCACTCAAATAAATTTTGCGTGCATATTAATGAAAAGAAAAAACCCGACGTGAAAACAATTAAAATATAAAACTATATATTCTGTTGCGGCGCGCAGTAATAAGCATCTGTTTGATTTGGGGCGCCATTTAAAAAGTTTACAAAAGCTCGTGTGTGTTGCGTATGAGCCGTGCTGCTCGTATGTGGTAAATTGCTTAATAACTACAACGCTAATGTACACACAATTATGAATTAATACGAGTAGTTAATGTTGCATTTAACAGAAATGTATGAGGATTAATATTAAATGAAGTATGTGAGTAAATTAATGTTTTCAAACTTCAACGAACACGCGGGGCTTACGAAACAAATTAACTAAATAAACAATAATGCTGCATAATCGATTCACGCTTATTTGTGCATAATATGTAAGGGTATCACACATCAATGTTGCTGGCACGGTAAATTCATAATAATCATATTTTTAGTTTAATAGATTGATTGAAGATAATATAAATATGTTTATAGATTTTGCATGCAATTGATTTTATGGTATTTTACTTACATATTTGCCTGCAAATATATTTGAATTGATTGATGTTGAATGGCAATTTGTAATCGGTAATGGGCCATGCAAGTTGCATTTCACATGCTTTTTATGTAAAAGTAAGTACCTTCTTACCCTGCAGTTATTGAGATGAGAATTTATGTGAATATTTTGTGCAGTAAAATTAAATCATGGGAATTGTTTGAGTGTGAATACATTGAAATATTATTATTTGTTATTGAAATATGCTTACAATTATACTTATTTCACGATTATTGATGACTTTAAAGTCTGATTTTAAACACTTCAGGTTCCGCGTTATAATAATCCTGTCACCAAAATTCTTGAGTTTATTTTTTAACGTTCACTACAGAAAAAAATGCAACGATGTCAAATTTCTGTTAATTTTAAAATATAAACTTTGAAATGGATCACGCTTATAATATGATATGAAAGAATTCTGTTCTTATTTTAAACACGATACGGCTAGCATCAGAGCAAAAAAATTGCAATTTTAAAATAGATAAGTCATTCATCTTTAATTTATAAAATGTTCATTGAAAACAGAAAAGTGTAATTAAAAAAGGATAAAAAATGCATTAATCTTAAAACGAATCAAAATATTAAAATATTAATTCATCAACCAATTTTGTTTACTTTTTAAATTGATGTCGAAATTAAGTTGTGACACAAATTCGCAAAAAAAATCTGCGTCTTACATTTTGGTGTCAATTAAGAAAGACATGTGAAATTCAATTACATTTAGTTGGTCTAAGAGCAATTGGAATATTACCAAGTAGTAAGTTAAATGAAATGTGAATTATTTGTCGTCATTTTTCATTTTTTAGTTTAATTGTTATTATCTTAAATGACTTTTCACATATTTTACTAACATTGACAACATCTTTGGAATGTTGTACCTTTTAATTTGGCTGAAAACAAACAAAACAAACTTTCAGTAAAAGTAAATTCAAACCATACAATTTATTATTACATTTGATTTCTCAAAATATGCATGGTAATTGCACAAATATTTGACCACACCTCTTCCGGGACACACAATATGTACTGTGTTTTTGATTTTTTTTTCTTCAAACAAATCAACCCACTTTCATTATACCCCAGACGAACATCTTCATATGACACTGACGACCAATATAAATAATTTATTATGGGTACATTATTCTCTTGCATATTAACGAACAATTTCGCTTTTCACATAATATTAATGCTTGTAAAAACGTACCAGCATGCATACATTATCGGAATACCACAATATAGCATCTTCTTCACAAAAAAAAAGAAGAAGAAGACTTTAAGATGACGGAAAAAATTGGCATTAAAAATGTAACGTACCTCATAAGTCATAATAATTGTTTATGTACATTCTGTTGTTTACATTACCGATTTCACTTTACCAATATATAAAATGTGTACAAAAATGATATTACAATGTGATCTCTACGGATGTGTTTCACTGGGACGTTTCCTCTTGGATTTATTTATGTGCATCTTCATTCTATGCATTGCGTTTAAACCATGCTTTGTCAATTTATCACCAATATGACCCCTGGGGGAAAATTGACTGACGTGCAAATTAACAATTATTGCATTTATATATTAAAATCGTGGTAAAGTGCATTCATTGCTAATTTAAAACCGCATTAAAAATGCGCTGCGGCTTCAATAAAGACTTGCCCGTCCAATATATTGTGTTGCAAATCATTTAAAAGAGACATGCTCACAATACTTATAGCAATACCCATCATATTGGGTGGATCGTCGTGATGGGAGCCATAACATTGCGGATGCATTAAGCATTTTAAAGCAACAGCTAAAATCAGCACTTGATCAGCGGACATGGCTAATTCATTCCATAAATGCTTTTTCGTGAAATTCCTCTTTATATATACGTTGTGGGGATAGTTACCATGCCAATTGCCATATTACAGCAAGTGCACGACGACCGCGACGCGACGCGACGCTTCATCTTGTTACGGTGATTACATAAAAAGCAAGAGTGCTTTTAATTCAATCATTTGCATAAGATCAATTGTTAGATGTAGTGAGGATTGGGTACACTCGTATAACGATTAAGATGACCATAGAGATTGAGTTTTTTGTTTGTTGTTATGGGAATTGCGCAATAATCTAACAAATCGCATTTATTTCAGTATGGTGGTTTGAATTATGGGGCATATTGTTTTAATATTTTATTGCATAAATCAAATAAATAAATTTGATTATTTAAATATCTATAAATTGATTAAACACTTCATTAACTAACTTTACTACTTATTTAAATTGTTTTGTAACTTAAAATACCTTAAGGGCTTCAATAAAAATTAAATGGTAATCATTTTAGTGAATCTTTATCTGTTTTCACAAAACCCTTTGATATTCAAAGGTTTCTTTTAAGCCAATTTAAAAGATTACATCTTACTTACGTAATTTAAGTCATGATGTAAACTTTTAACTTAAGTCAAAAAGGATTAAAATAAAGCGCAGAAAATCATGAGCTTTTTAATAGATGGCAACTTATTCCTATAAGCTTTTTGTTTACATGATATTAAATAATAATTGGATCCGCCTTTATCTTTCATAATAATAAAATTAAACTTAAAGAAAACCACAGAAATTGTAATAACTTTAAAATTTAGACGCCATATCAATTACTTATTGTATATTTTACCATCAACCACATCTGCAAGTCACGCTTTTACACCACATTTTATTAAAGCTATCTTTACAAATACCTTCTTTTTTTACGTAATTTAAATTCAATCCAATATAAGTAAGTTACTTACTTAAAGAAACGACGAACAGTGTGAAAAGCGGTCCCTTTGCTTGCAGCATTATTCAATACTAGAAAAAATAGAATATAAAATACATTCTTCAGACCTTTTACAACGTTAAATGCATTTACTATAAAAGAATCTCACAATTGCTGCAAATTCTATGTGGAAATTCATTTTCAATAAATTTAAGAAAAAGAAACACAATAGAAATGCATTTCAATGCATAACTGTCTGAATTTATATGGCTCTTCCCGGTTATTGTGGCGCCATTCATCCCGATGCATTAAATTGTCGATTGCAACACTGCATCAGCCATATTTACGATGTGAATTTAAAAATGCAAAAATAAACGACTAACATTGAGGCTTGTCGCAAATGCAATGTTTTAATGTAATCTATTGATACGTAATAGTTTTAACTTGTATGACTTTTTTATGTTATAAGACATTAAGTACGTCTTACATGAATCAAGTAAAAGACGAGATTTGAGTGATGTAATACCGATAATTACTTTAAGTGCATAAAATATTAAAAACATTATTTAAAAGACTCAAAATAACGTCATTTTGTAATTTGTTGTACAAGTAACAATTAAAACATAATTTTAGCAATTACTTATTCAATTTTAATCATGTTATTGTCTTAAATAATAAAATCAACGAAAGCATCTCCAAGGACGGCTGTAATTCTCACATTTGCCATAAAGCTTTTCAATTGCCATGAAGGCACTTTTCATCCACAATATACCACATATTGATGACTTTCACTTGCTTGCTTATACGAAATATAGAAGAAAGTTTTTTTCCTATAACGTTTTAACTTATAATATGTGCACCTAGCTATTGTACATATATTCTTGCGCGTGCATGAAACTAACTAAATATAAAGACGACTCTCACGAGAAAAAAAAAGGCATGTGCAGACTTCACATACAAGAAATTTCCATTACAAAACAAAAAGTTGCCCGCCACCAACAAAATTACAATTATCAATCAAGTACATACACTTGATAATTCGCAATTAACAAATTGATGGGCGGCAATATTTCACACCATGCCACCACTAGTGTGCATACTTAATAAATTTTTATGATATAAAAATTCAATAGGAACAAAATGCGTGAGTGCTTCAAGTGCCGCGCGTTAGCGTCTTAAGAAGCTCCACACCGTCTTCACACATTATGAATATAATATACATCAAGTGTGTGTATCCCAAAACTACAAAAATAAAAGACTTTCAACAATATTAAATTAGAAACAACCGTTTAATCATGTACCTATACTCGTAAATACGTTTAAACACCCACAGCTTTGTGATGAATGTCTTGACAAGATACTTGAAAAATATCAATTGACGCGCCATATAAGTGTGAAAATATGTTGAAAACTCATTAAGTTTCACATTGCTCATCAGCTTCATCCACGTCTGACCTATGCCGTGGAATAGGTCATGCAAATTTAAAGAGATTTAACACTCAATGGTCATTTATGTACAATAAATCCATAATATTGTGATTCAATGAGCAATCGTGCAAAGTCACACTTTGCATAAATGAATTTCTTAAGTTACACAGTTTATTATGTTATGAGAAATAAATTATAAATGTAGGATTTGAAAATAAACTCTCAATAATAATTATTATTTTTATAACTTGGTATTTGACTTAAATATTTAATTGCATCTTCAAAATGCCGCATGAAAAATAAAAGCGATGTTCTTTCAATTTTAAAGTTAAAGTTGTATTGCGTTATAATAAGAAAAAGCATCTCAAGATGGTCAAGTTTTATTCATGCAACTTTTGTTGTGTCAAATTACAAAATGCTGAAATCGTGAAATGCTTGTAACTATTTTTGGTAATTAAATATAAATCTTACAAAAAAGAAGATGTATTTGTTGAACTTTGTTTGTTCAATGATGTTTTTTTTTCAACGTCTTGAATTGTTAATTGGGTAAGTAAGATGAAAAATAGTCAATTATCATTGTTTCCTGACAATGGGTTAAGGTTGGATTTGATTGTGATGTAATGCAGATATAAATGTACAAGTCTTTAAGCTTTGTTTAATGTGGTGCATTCAATTATAAGTACAATTTAATTGAATACAATCCTCATTAAGGTCAAGACTTAAGTCACTTGACATTTTGGGCAGTAATTTTTGTCATGTAACAACGCAGACTTAAGCACTATCAAATTTATTGCTTTTAAAATGTATTGTTGAAGTGACTTATTCCTTTTTTGGTTACAATTAATAAAGGTGACTTTAAAAATTTAAATAAATAGCTTCAGTCATTTATTTTTTAACAAAAAATTTACAATTGAAATAATTTTTTTTACAAACTTTAAAATAACAAGAAATTTTCAAAAAATGTTTACAAATTACAATTGCTATATCACTCATCCTCCATTGCGGTTCATCTCAATTGATATTTGTACAAGATTGACTATGTGATTTCAAACTACAATAGATTTTCATTCCAAAAACATGTGTAAAGTGATTTCATATCTTGATTTACAAGCAATTATCTTTTGATGATGAGAACAATAAATACACACTCCATATGAGTTTCACTTACAATCTGCTTTGTAATTGACTCGGCTTTGTTTACAAAACCAAACATAATGTTAAGAAGTCTTACAATCAACATAGAGTTAAGTCGTTACATGCTTTTAAGAGTTTACTAAAATCCCCGAACTTGTAAACTTGCTACATTACTTAAAGCACGTTTTCTGTAAAGCTATTTGGATGAACATACTAAGTTACCATTGCGTGCGGATGATTGTCGCAATAGATCAATTGAGTTTAAATGCAATGCATCAGCTCCCATCATCAGCTTAAATAAGTAGGTCAAGTAAAGTTGCCCTTTTGGAAAATTATATCGCAATACCGGAGCAATCAGCCACATTGTTGCACTTTAAAATTATGGACACAGCCCAGTTAATAGTTTCTGCATTGTTATAAGTGCACTGGCAATGTGTGCTGAATGTAATTGGCATTCGATTGATCCATTACATTAAATATTGTATAGCAAAAATGAACACGGCAATTGAGGGTTTTGTACTTTATACACTACACATGATTGTGGTTTAGTTGGGAATCTCGTCACGATGTTTTAGGATGTACAAAATTAAGCATTGGGAGTACATAATTTTTATGAAATTTACACCATATACTTATGCTGTAGGCTACAGCATAATGCTATGACCGGACGCGTTCATTTCAGTCATATATGCGGTGGCAAAAAAAATTGTAAGCTTTGAAAAAAAAAAAGTCTCATAAAATTTGTCGAACACCTCAAATGATCCTTATGCGCGGTTTTAGATAGATTTTGACTTCCAATCATTGCAGCCTTATGCGGTCGCACGATATGCCAAATTATTACAATCACTGCATCTATTCGTGAGCAATCAGCTTCCGGGCTTTATTCCCATATACATAAATTATGGGTTGCAAAATTTAACATGCCGCAATGCCAATTTAAAAATTCTGCGCCTATTTTTATTTTTATTTTTGTCGTATTTTATGCTATATTGTCATGCGACTTTGTAGAAAGTAGACCCAATATGTGGGATGTTTTATTTTTACATTTGTTTTTATTAAATTAAAATCGGTACTCACGTGTGGTGATTTTTTTGGTGCATGTGAACATTTTTTAAGCCACACTTTTGAAGATCCACTTTTTAAGACGAACTCCTTTAAAATGAAGCCAAACAAATATGTTGTGTGTGACTCTTCCATATGTTTAGCATAAAATTAAAATATTTCTACGCATGTTTGTCACATTTTTAGAGGCCATTCGAATGTGTTGTTGTATATTGTGTAGCTCTGTGACTTGACAGTGACCTCAACTTCTACTTTCTTTGCGACTACATTATCATTATTCATTCGCATAAATTGTTGGAAATTTTTGTTTCACGTTTTTGTGAAATTTGTATAAAGATGTTATTTTAAGAGTCACAATAATGTATTGAAAATATTGTTTAAGTGTTTTCTTTAAATCTTAATGGCTATATTTACATTAAATCGGAATCTATTCATTGATAGAATCCTATTGAATTTAATTTTAATGACATATAAGTCGTATTCATGATAAAGTTTTCGAATCAAAGTTTTACAACCAATTACTTTTTTAAGAATTAAATTTGTACAATAATTAATAATCAATACAAGTTTAATACCTTATTCATACAATTTGAAGTGGGATTGGAATGCTTAAAATGAACTAAGCATTGGAAAAATATTAAAAATGTTATTATGATAAAGGTAAATTCCCCCCATAATTTAAGGCAAACTTTCATTTGACAGAAGATTTTTGCCGATTACATATTACACGCATTGAGTACTTACACTTTCCCGCAAAGATTCCATCATTGTTTTCTAAAACAAAATAAACAAAAATCGCATTCATTTTTAAAAGAATGTGCACAATGAACTTGGTAGCATCTTGAAGACGCGCCAATAATAGTGACAACAACTACCACGCCTAACCCGCATGACTAATGGCATTTTAATGCCACCAAGTGGTGCGGAATAAACGCCGAACAATATGCTGCTGGCTGTGAGATGATGCGAACAACAAAAACCCATCACGTTGTTGCATGGGCGGTATTTGGCCAAAACTGAATGGGATGGTGTAAAAAAAAAGAAAAAAAAGTAAATGCTAAAGGCATAAAGAAAAAGTTGTCTCATCATGTCATATCTGTTGTGACCTAGAAATTTGTGTATTAATCAGTAATCAAATTGTTTGGTGAAATGGGGGGGGGGGGAAAAAAATAAAGGAAAATTCCAATCCGTGTGGTATTTTGGTGCGTGTGTGAATTGATTTGTTTGCGTTGATCATTTCATATATTGGCGCGTATTTTTAATCAATTTATGCACCATTATATGAGCGGAGACCTCTATCACCTCTTCTACTGTGATGTTGTGGAACAGGTGGATAAGCAAATTATGTTGTGCATTCAATTAAAATCAATGGAGTGACACAAAGATGAAGAAATTGAGGCTAATAATAGAAAAAGAGAAATTGGGGAGGATCGGTAATTAAAATTAATATTCTTTACAACAATATTTGAAGTGTCAATATTTTAATATTTGATCATAAATTTTGGGTTGGTTTTTAACATAATGAAAATTTACCATAAAAACAATGGATCGTCAATAAGGCAATAAAAATATTAATAAAACCAATAATTTTATGGAATGAACACAACTCTATTGCAATTTAAATATTAAAAATAATTTCAATCAGTAAATCAAATTCGCTACACACAAAACAATTCAGATTTCTTAAAGAAAATTGGCCTAACTATAAAATGTTACCCTTTAAATTACACACCCTGTCCACATTAAACCACAAAATTGGCGTGCAGCTTTCTTATAATAAAGTTTAGTTATCTCAACGACTTCCCTACATCATAAGCAACTCGCGCGTGATCCTCTAAATGTCACGTACCATACCAATTCCTATTTAACGTGAAGATATAACTGCAAGAAAAATGTTTTCTTAAACAAGACTTAACTATTTACTTAAAATAAATATAAAATGTCCATAATCCTGGTATTTTATTCAGTTATAATATTTTTTATGTCATTGACTTGTGCCATCAATTTCTCGCAAGTCAGTCAAGACGTTGTGTGTGCGCGTCTTTGTGCACAAGAGAGGTGCGCAAAGAAAGTGAAATCAGCCACAAATAATACCAAAGCATTCATGTAATGGGTGTAAAGCTTGGAGCGCTTCTTCATCACTTACACGTATATATGATGTTGTTGATTTATATAGCGAAAACCACTTGACCCCAACGCAATGATCTGCCTACCTATCTGACGGCGGATGCAAGCAGTTTGGCCAAACGGTCATCACAATCTAAATGGCAATAAAATGAATCTTTCTTGTATTTCACAATCTTTTGAAGAAAATTGCAAATCGTAATAACAATCAATATATGCATTAATAAGTGAAATTTGTAAAATTTGTGTCTACCTACACACGAGACAACGCCTCGATACCTTCTAAATATACGATGAACAATACGTATGGTAATTGCAGGTGAATAAAAGTCATGAAACAGTAAAAAAAAAAAAAAAAAAATTAATCGTGATGACCTCTGGGTGTCCACCCTTTAATCTTAGGAAGTACTCACTTAAGATGATAGGTCATCTTGGTACAAAATAAGCAAAATTGTGTTGCCTTAACAATGTCCAACTTAATTCAATAAAGGATTGAGGTCTTGTATTGCAATATGGCGACTTAAAATACAATAGTTGTGTATTTGAAAGTGGCAAGTATAAAATAAATGATGAAACAAATCATTTATGGGCAGTCCATTTATATAACTTCACATCATCCTCGAAGTGATGTGAAAACTAAATGATCAAGAGTGTGTAGGCCTAAAAACACTTTCAGCAATCCTAATAACTCATATAAGTAATCGTCCAAAATTAATAAATGTTGTTGCAAAGACATCCACTTACCATTTATATAAAAAAAAAACTTTGTTAAGAAAAGAAACATCTTCAATAAATTAATTACAAAAGGCACATAAACTAATGACTACATCATGTGTGGATAATATTGGCTATTATGCCTGTTATACCTGTTTCTGGTAATTCAGTTACAGTACACTCAATTATGACTGCATGAAATTCATTTAAAATGGAAAGTGAAAACTGCTCATTCAATTTAATTTTTCTACTTCATTTTTGTTTAAAATATTTTTCCACCAAATTTGAGACAACAACATTTTTTTACAAATTTTTTTTTTTTGTATTATTTGACGGCGTATTCATCGTGTTGTGGTCACATTACACATCCATTACTTTTATTAGGCTGTGTTGTTCATAATAAAGTCAATGTCTTTACACGCCTGAAATAAAAAGATGAACTAATTAAATCACAATATACTCTTTTGAGGCTGTGGTGAGGATTCTTTTGTGCTCGTGCCATGTCTTAACACCGTGCTTACTTATTTTCTGTAAAGGTGAGAAAATATTTATTACAATAGAGTCATTTGAATGGCAATAAAATTTTTGCTTGGTTTTATTTTGTTTTGCCGAAAATTTACGATGAATTTTAATGTTGTTAATGTGGTTTAATTTTCAGCACAAGTTGGAAATCCTTTTCTAACTGTGCTATTGAATGATTTGTCGGCGTTTTCACTTCAATTTAATCATTGTTTTTAATTTTAAAATAGTTACTGCATTTTTTGTAATAATAAAAAAAGAAACATTATCTTCAAGGTGCTTGAACGTTTGTTGCTTTAAACGATCCATTTTTAACAAAGTAATTAATGATTTATTATTGTTAAATAATTAAAAGTAAATCAACAAAATTTAAAACAATCACATTGATCGTGTAAGAGTGAAAGTTATTTATTGATGCACACAAGTTGTATTAAGCCTTTAAGTTTCACACAGTAACTCACATTTCTACAATCAAAATTATTTTTAAACAATAATAAATCATTAAAAGTCATAAACTTCAAGTAACCACATAATCTTAAATAATTTATCAAAATGTTTCTCTGAATTCTACAATATGCCAATAATGATAGAAAATTATCTACAGTTAAACTGACGCCCTACCCTAAAATTGGTCTAACAATAATTTCCAAATCAAAAGTAATTGATGCATAGCCTGCAATTGCATGCAATAACACATGACTGATCAAATGCAATCATTGATTTCCCATTGTAAAGCAATCCACACTCCAAAAGTGGTAGGTGCAATGCAACTCCACACTCACATGTGTCTAGTTTCTCACCATTGTGTAAAATATCCATGTAAAATAGCGATCCGCGCACATAGTAGTTAGCTATTGTGGCGGAAATGAAGTTTGTTAAACATATATATATTCGGTGATATCTTGTATAGCTCAATTTACCTAGTAGGTATATAATCCTCACCACATTACCTACAGATCATTCATGATATGGCAGCGATTACATTTAAATATTATGCTGTCTTGTGTCCATCAAGATATTATGTTGCTGATGCTCTGGCTCATGTACTTTGTTGCACACTAATTCAATTTTCTATCATAATTGTTTTGGTTTCTTTTGTTTCATGAAATTTAAATTTCGAGACTATTTCACAGGAAGGTCTGTCTGGCTGCGCAAGAGGCATTGTCTTGTTAGATGATACCAACAGAATTTGTGTAAGATAAAATTAGCATGTAAATAATGGTTGTAATAATTAATTGAGGTCTGTGCGTTGTAATTGTTGTTAAATCGTTAATTTTTAGGAACTTAACTTTTTGAATCTTAAATTTAACATAATTAAATGTGGATTAGTGGATTTGGGATTAACTAGTTAAACATTAAAGCGGCCACTATTTATTTTTAAAGCATTTGATCCAAATGAATTTAACAAAATAAAATTTAAACAATTTTCATTTAACAACTTCTTGAAAATAAATTCCCAAAATCATTACTCATAATTTTACTGCCGAGTTCAAACACAAGACCCTAAAACTTTGGGAATGCAATGCAACATTAAATTGTGCAACTCTCAAAACTAGAAACAATAGCAAACACACAAATTATGGTGCAGTGACGGCAACCACAAATTGTTGCAGTACACCACCGGTCACTCGTTAACAAAAATAAATAAAAATACACAAAAAATTGATTGCAAAATCGTGGCAAGACAAGCAGGTTAACATGCCCAAATTGTGGTCAAACTAAAATGGGCGCCCATTCAGAGTGAATCGAGGGTATTCAAATTTGAAATCGCAAACAAACTTAAGAAGGTGTGGTTGTTGCCGCATTGCAATCTCACGACCTTATGTACCTACTCGTAATTAATATTCCTTTACTCTTATCGGAAGCTTATTTGAAAGCTTAAGTTTATTGTTTTTGTTTAACATCTACAACTTATTTTACAATTAATCTTATGCCTTTAATCTGATCGCTGTAACGAAGCATGTGCTTTATGGTGTTACAAGTGTTTAGTTGCGCATCGTCAGCGCTTCCCCATAATTGGAATGGAAAGTTTGCACATGCCTAAGTATTTAATGTTGAATTAATCTAGCATTCCATCTGAATAACAGTTATAATTTTGTGACCTTTGATACATGACTTTATAATTTCTTCATCATTGAAAGTGCTCTGTATGAATTTACGATTTTATACAGCTTCAATTTTAACGAGTTTTCATTTGAAAAAATATTTTAAATGAGCATTTCTTAACTCCAAACATCACTTGTCAAAATATTTTAAATTTATGAATTAATAATTGTTTAATAAAACTTAAGTCATTTTGACTTAAGGCACTACAAAATTAAAAAAGGTACATCCAAATTGGGAATCTCAAAAGATCACCTATGCTGATTGCTATAAAAATAAGCGCACTTTTCTTCTGCTTATAACCAAAGACCTGCGATTTTAATATGTTTTTCTGATTTGCGTTCATTCAAAGGTTAAATGTGCACTTTCCAGTGTCGATCAAAAGCATAGATCAAAAACGTCTTTACCATGAGCGTCAAAATGGGCGCGTATGCAGGCAAAACTCCAAAGGCATAACGAGATTATCGCATTGAAGTGGAGTGCATAAATCGCACAAAACTATTTCACGGTCTGTTGTCCAAACAATCGGTTTTTGAACATTTGTATGCGCCTCAAGCACACACATCATGAATATGTGAAATTTTGCAGACAGTCAGTGAGCAACCCAATGGTATAATAACTAAAATGTCTATCAATGAGCATATGTTGCCATTCAATTTGGCCTTTGTACTTCAGACTTTATTGATTGTTGATTGTCTTGCTTTGTTGTATCATTTACCATTTTCCTATTGTGTTTGCTTGCCGTAACGAGATCGTTATGAAATGAAAAAACAGAATATTTCTCACGTTTTTCTTCAATCACATGTCTATTTGTAAATAAATGTCCTTGTTATATTATTTTATAAGAATATTGACAATTCACAATGAAAACACAAGCTCAAATTATATTTAATTTAAAATATGTAAAATTTGTTCTAAAAAATTTAACGATTGATAACGTTATACCGATCAGTTTAAATATTTCTTTTCACATTAAAAAAACATGTATTTTTAAATCGAATTTTAATGGTTTGCATTTATTAATTTGTAAACAAGCTTTATAAAAAATCAATCACCATTAAAAATAATAAATTCCCTTTCAACTCACGCAACGTGGAAAGCAACTTGAACTTGATTTACTTCAAAGTTGTTTGATGAAAGTTGTAATTCCAAATTGTTGTCCCAAACATAAGGCACGCAAACTAATTTCAAAATACCACACAATCACTTAAGTCTATGGTGAAGATGATGCCATGCCCTCAGGGCGGACGATAATTTACCGCTGCTGATCTTAGCTTTATTGATTTCCAATGACTCTCTCCAATTTTGACTCGATATGCATGCATAGTATTTAGGTATAAAGTATAAAAGAGTTAACTTCTTCTGCACGCTAAGTGTTTCATGCTGTTTGTAGGCTGTAAAGATTAAACGGCAGCATTTTCAAGCGTTGATGGTAATCATTTGTCGCTTTAAGATTCACCATAATATATGCGGGCAATCACATGATGGATTGAAATAAAATTCGTGGAATTTTAAGCATAAGTCTGGGCACAACTGTTTTACTATGATGATTTAAAATTATAAGCTTTAGCATTTAAAATTTACTATTAATTACATTTTATGTATTTTATGAACATATTTAAATAGTAATTAATTTTAAAATGAATGGGGGAGTTTCACAAAATAATGGTGAATCTGCTGCAGTTTAATATTTTCCTTCCGGATGCAGTAAAGTCCAGCGAAATATTTTAAAACCATCCATTAAATTTAAAATGCACTTTCATTGCATACAAAAATGTTACCGCAGACATTGTAATAAAAATATTTATAGTTGATGCAAGTACAAGCTATTAAAAAATACAACAAGTAAAATGTGCTTTAACGTACAGCAATTAACTGCTTGCAAAAAAAAAACATGCGCAAAATATTTCCATAATAAAAGCTTACTGCACCACCTTCAACCATGGTTATGAAGTATCAAAAAATTAAAAAATTAAATGCTGCAAGAATAAAATATTGCAAAATACATGAAATTCGAGTGCCGATTTTATTCATAAAACATGACACATCATTTCCCTGTCCGAATCGTCTGCGTTTTATAGTTAGCCGCAAAAATATATACGATTGTTGTGTATTTGCCCATTAAGATGATGATGCTTGATATTTATAGAAGTAAAACTTTCTCTCGCGAAATACTGCAAAACTTTTGAAGTTTACGTGCTGTATGCACGATAACAAACGACTGAATGAATTACATTTAATAAAATATGTCTGTTTTTTATTTACAGATTACGGTATTGGGTGCAATGCTATTGGTGGCGAGAATAGGTGCTTCCGAAACAACTTTTGCGACTACCGAAGCTAATGTTCAGACTACTTCGCCGGTCAGTCGCATTGATCCCGTATTAAGAAACGCTCTCATCAAAGCTTTAAGCAACTTAGACAATGATGATGAAGAACAGTCCACTGAAGACACAACCGCTACAACAGCCGATGAGATTCTGGACGAAAGTACTCCATCTGACCAACAAGTGTCCATCCAATCGTTCTCATTCTCAACATCCGAAAAGAAAGGTGATGAGAGCAGCACCACCAAAAGCACAGACACCACAAAGGACAGTGACGAAATTAGCATTAAATTTAACTCACCTGACCCACTGAAAGACAATGGAATTGAAATTGAGTCCGTTCAAGTGGCGCGCAGTGTCTCCACTTCAATTAAACAAAACGAAATTGATAACACCAAGTCGGAAGAGTCATTCACACTGAAAAAGTATGCTGCCAAAAATCGCTCAACCACAACGACCACAACAACAACGACGACTACAACGACACCGGCGCCAACACACAATGACGATGGCGAAAACATTGAAAAGGTTAATGATGTCAAAATTTTGGCAGCACCATTAGTTACAGCATTTACAATTCACCAAGATAACATTGGACGGGCCCAAAATGTTGTACCCCTCATAAACACTGCACCCAGGACCCCATTTTTGCCAACTGCTGTAACACCATTGCAGCAACAGTTCACAGTGCCAACACCACCAGCCCTTGCGGCACCCACTGATTTGTCATCCTCGGCTAATCACAAATCCCAGTCTGTTAATGTCGAGCAAATTCAAAGTCAATCATTCCCACCCATTGTAACGAACAATGTCATCCATAATCAAGCCAATCAAAAATCATCCGCATTTAATGACCCACCACCATTTACCATTCAAGCATCGCAGCCAGTGCAGTACCCTCAACAACCAGCGCAAATATTCAATTCTTTTGGGGTCGTTACTGATTCAAGCAAGCAACAAAACTACTTGCAACAACAATTATATTATTTGCAGAATCAACAACGTCAACAGGAGAACTTCCAGCGTCAACAACAATACTTGCAAGAGCAACAATCTTACCAGAGACAACAGCAAGTTTTGTTGGAACAGAGACATCGCTTCGAGGAGGAGACTCGCTTGCGTCTGCAGCGTTTTGATCAGGAACAGCGCACACTACGAGATCAATTCATGCAATTTAATAACAATGGTCAACAACAAGTGCAGCAACAAACACCATTTCAAGCATCACAGCCGCAGGTTCACACCACACTGCAGCAACAACAGCAGCAACAACTGCAGCAACAGCAACAACACTTTCAATTACAGCAGCAACAACAAAATCAATTCAACCAACCCCAACAATTCAATCAACAGCGTACATCAGTCACCCTAACACCATCCATAGAGCTTCCATCCACACAACAGTTGCCACAAAGACCTACAATTGACTTTCACAGCCAGCCAAAATCCCTAGTCAACAATGTGGAAAATAACAAAATTGCCAATAACCTTATTGATAATTCACAATTGCGTCTGCTGCAACCACCACATTTGCCACATTTATCATCCATTCAGGAGCCACCCTTCAAGCCATTCCGCATATTCAATCCAAATATCAATATTGATCAATCCAATGTACCCTCTGAGTCTTTGGTCCACCGGAATCGAGTTTTTCGCCAAGAGTCTGGGGCTGCAAATTTCGGAATAAACTCTGACTTCCAGAATCAGCAACAACAACAGCAGCAGCAACAACAACAGCAGCAACAAAGTCGTCACCAACAACAGCAGTCATTTTTCCAATCGTCCCAACCCGATCAACAGCTGCAGGCACTTCTATTGCAGTCAGGCATTTCAGGACGATCCAGCGAGGAATTGAAAATCATCTCACGAGTGCTGGCACTTAATCACGGCATTCCCGTGGCCAACGATTTGGGCTTCAATGACAACAAACGATTCGTTCGACATTCACAACAACAGTATTCATTGCATTGAGGGTGGTCGCAAGAAAACGTGTTTTAGCGATTTTCTGACGGTTACACCGTTCACTGTAGGAATCGTTGATTTGAATTTAGTCACAAATATTTAATTTAATTGAAAAAATAAAACTGTTGTTTTGTATTTTACAGAATTCGTATTAAATCTAAGAAAACATGGTGTCGTCATTCAGATTTTCAGATATTGTTATTAACAGCTGCTAAATAAAGTATTAAAGCATGTATGTATTTTATAATGAGCAGTTGTTTTCAAAAAGACAAATTTAATATATTATTTATAATTTAGCATATTTATTTCCTAGCCGAACATAATTTAGATTTAATTTAAAACCGAAAATGTAATTTTGAAATAAAATGTTAAAAATACAAATAATTTAACATCTTTTATTTCTTTTTGGAACGAGATCGCCTCCTTTTTCTCGGTGCTTTTGTTGACTTCTTTTTTGCACTAGATGAACGTTTCTTGCGTTTTCTTCTTCCTGCATCTGTGGGATTTCCTACTGAAACGGCTGAAGTAATGTCATTGGTCCCATCGTCATCTTCCGAGTCGGACTCAGTTTCCTCGCTGTTGATGTCGATTTCGACTTGTGGAAGTGCGTAGGATCGTCCTTGCTTTTCGATAAATCCTAATGACTCACCCACTGACAAAGCTTCTCCGACCTGTTTCTTTATAGCTGATGCTGTACACTAAATCATTTTTTTTTTTTTAATATTCAGTTAATTGAAATGCATTTTTAAAGGATTTAAGTATTTAAAAAAAAGTAAGAATACTCACATTGTTTTGACGAGCTACCTCCGACGATATTTTCTGTATACTTGCAGAATCATTCATATTAACCAATGCAAACATTATTGATTTTCCTAATTCTTTGTCCGTTATGTCAACATGACGATCCATAATCGAAGTAAATTCAAGTATGGAAATAAATTAAAAAATAAATTTTTGTAAATATTAAAAGTAATTTGGGCTGTATAAAAAATGCACGTTTAATCGACGCGAGTTTTAAATAAAATTTAAACGTTTGTTTTTTTATAATGATTGCTTTTTTTATGGAAAACTCTGAAAATATTTTCAAAATATACTTGAATGTGCACAGTTTAATCAATTAAATTATCCTTAGTAATTTCCCTGCATGATTGCTGGAAAAGATTAAAATATTTTAGGGAAAAAAGGTGGTGGGGCCGCGATTAAATTCTGCGACATATAAAATTTAAGCTAGAATAAACTAAAATACTTAAATGGAGAACACCTATTTCCATTATCCAATTTATTAAATAAAATCGACATACAAAATCACCATTGTTTCCAGATCATTCAGTGCTTTTTTTTTGAACACATCCACATCGATGGCAGACGATATACCAACGTCCTCAATGGCAGTGATAGTATTTCTATTCAATTTAAACATTTCTCTCTTAACAGTTCTCTTTTAAAGTCATTAAGAAATTCAAAGTCAATCATTCCCACCGTCGTTACTGATTCAAGCAAGCAACAAAACTTTTTGCAACAATTATATTATTTGCAAAATCAACAACATCAACAGGAGAACTTCCAGCGTCACCAACAACTCTTTCTATTACAGAAGCAACAACAAAATCAATTTAATCAACATCGTCCAACTGTTGTTTTGTATTTTACAGAATTCGTATTAAATCTAAGAAAACATGGTGTCGTCATTCACATTTTCAGATATTGTAATTAAAAGCTGCTAAATAAAGTATTAAGGCATGTATGTATTTTATAAGCAGTTGTTTTCAAAAAAAAAATTTAATATATTATTTATAATTTAGCATATTTATTTCCTAGCCGAGCATAATTTAGATTTAATTTAAAACCGAAAATGTAATTTTGAAATAAAATGTTAAAAATACAAATAATTTAACATCTTTTATTTCTTTTTGGAACGAGATCTCCTCCTTTTTCTAGGAGCTTTTGTTGACTTCTTTTTTGCACTAGATGAACGTTTCTTGCGTTTTCTTCTTCCTGCATCTGTGGGATTTCCTACTGAAACAGCTGATGTAATGTCATTGGTCCCATCGTAATCTTCCGATTCAGACTCAGTTTCCTCGCTGTTGGTGTCGGTTTCGATTTGTGGAACTGCGTAGGATCGTCCCTGCTTCTCGATAAATCCCAATGACTCTCCCACTGACAAAGCTTCTCCGACCTGTTTCTTTATAGCCGATGCTGTACACTAAATCATTTTTTTTTTTTAATATTCAGTTAATTGATATACATTTTTAAAGGATTAAGGACTTAAAAAAAAGTAAGAATACTCACATTGTTTTGACGAGCTACCTCCGACGATATTTTCTGTACACTTGCAAAATCATTCATATTAACCAATGCAGACATTATTGATTTTCCTAATTCTTTTTCAACATGGCGATCCATAATGAGTCAATTCAAGTTTTGAAATAATTTAAAATGGAAATTTGTGTAAATATTAAAAATAATTTGGGCTATATAAAAATTGCACGTTTAATCGACGCGAGTTTTAAATAAAATATAAACGTTTGTTTTTTATAAAGATTGCTTAATTGTTTATAGAAAACTCTGAAAATATTTGCAAAATATACTTGCTGACAATAATTATAGTAAATGTGCAAAGTTTAATCAATTTAATTATTTTTAGTAATTTCCCAAGATGATTGCTGGAAAAGATTAAAATATTATAATTAAGATATTACAATATCCCAGCCATTGTTTTCAGATCATTTATTTTTTTCAACACGTCCACATCTTGGAATATCCTCCTCAATGGCAGTAATAGTATTTCTATTCAATTTAAACATTTCGTCCATAAGTTCTCTCTTAAAGTGATTCCATTTATTGGTTGCCACAAAGTCTTGAAGAAGCTTCTCCCTGGACGGAATTGATTTCTCCAAAAAGATTTTCAATCTAAAAAAATAATCAAAAAACATATTTATTAAAGGAATAATATATTTAAGTAGCTTCCATAACCTTTGCCAAATATTTCCAGTATTTTGACGTTTGCGCAACAACCACTCGCGTGGTATTAAAAGACACTGCACTGTGGTATTAGCAATAATTGAACGATCATGCATTTGTTCTCCAAGCCCAAAAATTGAACCATAGCTGAATGTACCAACCTCCACGAATCGTATCTCGCAGTCATTGTTCTGAAACAATTTTGCCATTAATGAAAATATTTGCTAACCATTATTAAATTAATTAGGCCTCAACATTTGAGTTCCCATTTGCACTCTTCTCATCATCGTCCTGGTCACCTAAATTCGGATCCAATAGTTTGTAACACTTTTTAGTTCTGTTCCGCATCTTCACCTAATAATTGGAGAAAACTGTTAATAAAAAGAAACTTTGGTAACAACAAAAACGGCACGAAACTAACCTCCATCCTGAGACACTGCAAAATCATGCACTGTCCGTTCAAAATAAAAAACGTATAATCACCATCAGCAGTTTTGTCACCCTCGTAAATCACTTGGTGTCGGACGTATTGCTTAATTCTGGCGAGGCTACAACACTCCATTATTTGATCGTTTTCCCATTCTTTGAAGTACTCGAAGCGTGTCACACAATCGCAAATTTGTGCCCATTTTTTCTCCAGTGTTGCGCGTAGAATCTTGTCAAAGTCCTCCTGGTACAGCACCAAGAATTCGCAGTGAGCTGAAATATAAATGCGGTATTGTTAAAGGGGGTGTACCTACGTTTCGGGCTCTGAAGCAGGAGTGAGTGCATTGCTAACTGAGCACTTGTTATATTTTATTAAACCCGTTGACATGGATCAGGTGAAATGGAAATGCTCAAGTTTTATGATATAGGGATAGATAGGGTACCTACATAATAATATGGCACATAAATCGTTTGGCCTTATCTGATAAAAAATACGAATAAATATAAACGAGTGCATGGCAAATTCAGTCCGTTGAGTTGGACGCGATTTCTGCTATTGATTTTGCAAAAATTGTTTTGTTTTCCGTTCAAGGAGTTTGATAGTTGTTTCGGTAAATAGATGAACATAACAAATTTTGTTTTGTTTGAGCGAGTTGGGTAATGTTGTGGGATGAATTGGAATTATGTATAATAATTCTTGTTTCAACGGATCATAAGGAATTAAATACTTTTTATTGAATTTAGTTATTGAAAAATAAATAATGCATTGAAATGCCAAGGACGCATTTTATACGGTTTCTGAGGTTTATTAATTAAATTAATTAGGTTAAACTTTAAGCCCATAAACGATCAACAGTAACAACACAACAAAACGGTCCTTTTCAGGACCACAAAATACATTACATACAAAAGAGTAAAAAACCAACAATTTTTTTTCATTCTGCAAGAAAATAATTATTTGATTTATAAAAGAGTTCTCATAAGTCTCTCCATACCAAAAACTAGCCCACAGAATACGCGAATAATGTAATTGAACGAATATATAACTAGAAATGTGCATGTTTATTTGCACAAAAAAAGGAAAACATAAATATTGTAACATAACAATGTACATGCAGGCCAAAAGTAAATCGATTCCTAACAATTCAATTTTTTGTTGCTGTTTATTGTGCAGGCCTATTTAATATTGGGATTGAAAAAAGACATTTGCCGGATTTAGGAATAAATCAAAAAAAATGGGAACTAATTATTCACACTCACTTGTTGTTGTTATTGAAGACAAACGTTTTGTCCCGTACAGTAGTCCGATTTCTCCAAACTGATCACCAGCACTTAAAGTTCCCATTATTTCATCTACGTCTGCTTGCTCCAACTATTTGGAACAAATATTTTAGTTACAACAATTTAATTTCATAATTGCAACAATTTACCAAATTATATTTGAGTTGGCTGACTGCTACCTCTCCCTCTAGAATAATATACATGGCACTGGGATGATGTCCTTGTTTCAACACTACCCGATTACTTTCAAAGTACTGAAAACTTACAACACGAGACAACCTAGCCCTAATAACCTTTAAAAAGGATTTATAAACAATTCAAATGTGGAAATAAAATTATTAAGTTACTGGAGAAAATAATGCAAATCCTTTGATACGTTGCAGAGCGATAGCAATGCTACGTTTTTGCTTATTTGTTCGATTCGCATGTGGTGTGTTAATAATTTTGATTTCCTAAATTCAAAATAACTTCTAGTAGTTACAAGCATTTTTGAAAAAAAAAAATTTCATTATTTACACGTATTGTAACTGTATCGCTTGGTTTCTTTGGGCGAAAAATAAGTGCAATATTCCTTCGGACATTATTACCAAACTCAATATCTTCCAACTCCCTCAACCAGTGATGGTGAATGATTACTGTTTGGATTAAACATTTGAAACGGAATCGGGCCAAAATTCGTTTTCTGCGTTTTAAAGCCTAAAAGGAAATTAAAAAAAAATTTATGTAAAGACGCACTTATGTGGAATATGGTCTTCTTTCAATAACTCAGATTAATGATCAGTTTGGCTCACCCTTATCTCCTCCGGTGTCATGACGTTAAACGATTTTGGGTATCTACAATTTGGACACAAAAATTACAATTTTTTTTCACAATACAAAACAAAATTTATCGTCTGTCTTGAACATTCAAAAGTTTTTGTTATTTTTTTGTTTGTGTGTCCAAGATGGAGAGTATCCCCGCATCTGTTTGAAAATTAATTTGTGTTTGTTTTCTTATTATGCAAATTTGAAAAGCAGTTTTACTGTCTTACAACAGCATAATCTCAACCCATTACACTAAACGCCAAAAATAACAGTTTTAAAATAATCTTCATCGCATGTCCTTTTTACTCAAAACTATTTAATGAATGTTTTTTTCATTATCATGAAAGAAAATAATAGAAAATTTAAAACAAGTCTTTCAAAACTTCAGTATTAAAAACTTAGCCAACAACAATACTATAATAGTCAACAAAATAAATTTAAAAAATACGAGTCATAACAATAGGCATATATTTCGACCATAAATTATAGCACTTAATTGATTTTCATCCACAATCTGCACGCGCCATAGACCCATAACAATCATCACGGCCGCATTACAATAATTTGTTGCCCAGCCCGGAGCTGGCGGTCTTCAAAAGCGGATAACATTGTGAGTAGCAGCCGCCATGAAAGTCGTCTGTGTCTATTGACCAAAACATAACGCCAGCCAAGCCCATTTCGTTCACATAATTGACCTAAAGCGAATAAGCGAAGCCGCATAAGACAAAATTATTTCGTTATTAGCATTAGCATTTTGGCGAGATTATGCAAAACTCATTGCACGACAAAACGTTTTGTCTGTATGAGACACACCACTGACTACACAGCATAGCCATATTATTATTGGATGTTGCTACAATTTTTGTGCACATACCTTTTGCTTTACAGTGTCTGGATCGTCATAGGTCACCCAAGTTTTGTCGCATGTCGCATATTTCACAGCATTACTCGTTAAGTGTGTAACTTTCCATTTATAATGTGTGTCAGTAATGTTGTGGCATATCTAAATATTTGACGGTTTATTATTGTTAGGAATTTTATTATTGTATATTCGACAGCTGCCCACAACAACAGTTTGAATGAACTATAGTACCTCATTGAAACCAAGGAAGCCAGCTTCTCGTGTTTCTCTGCCAGCAAACCCTGGTCCGGTGACCGCAGCGCCGATTCCATTAATGGTTGCACTTTTTAGTACGTACGACCGGCCATAGGCTGGAATTCCAAGGATCATTTTAGCAGGATTGCATTTGCTTTTAATCATGTGATGAACTATTGTGTCCTTTAAATTGAATTTTAAAATATTAAGGATTAAATAAATATTGAAAATAAATTAAATTTTTACAATTGTGGGCATCCTGATGTTGTCACGACTTTCATGCTTCAATGGAGCATGTGCTGATGTTGCATCTGCCTTATGCATATCGTACGCCATTATCGAAACATAATCCAGAAATCTAAAAAGTTATCAAAATTTAATACAGTCACACTTTAACATTAAACATTTTTATTGAAAAAAAAAAACACACTTACTCGCAAATCTCTTCAATATCGTATCCTATATCCATTGCTGCTTTATCAGCAGTAATTGCCGCTGTTAGGATCTTGTTGCGCTTTGCAAGACGCTCCTTAAGTTCTTGCAGAAACAGTACGAAGTTTTCTTTGTCCTCATTAATTCCACCACGCTAAATAATGAAAATAATTCTGTTAAAATTTGTTCAGATGAAATTGAATTAAAATTACTTGTCCCGGATATTCCCAATCAATGTCAATGCCATCAAATCCAAAATAGGTTACGTATCTTAGTGCACTGTTAATGAAATTGGAACGGCTTTCTTCTTCCTCCACCATCTAGTTAAATAACATAAAATAATGAGTTTAACTTAATTAATATTAATCCAATTTAGGTTAGGGTTTTAATTTACCAATGAATATTTTTCTGAACCTTCATTCCATCCTCCAATAGCCAGTAGAATCTTAATGCATGGATGCTTTTCTTTAATTTCAAGCAATTTTTTGTAACCGCCTGCAATAAATTAAAAAAATATTAGTTTAAAACATTCAGCTGTAAAATGGTTTGAGTAACGGAATAAAGTGGTTTGTGTTTTTAATATAAAATTATAGCGGTAAAATGCAATCTAAACTAGATGGCGTGCACTCATTATTAAAGAAAGTTTCCTTGGTAGTTTTCTTAAATAAAAAGAAAACTCAATCGAATCCAAAAGATGTCGTTATTTTTTTTGTGAAATTATTGATAAAACTATTCTAATTATTTCTTAAATTAATATAATGTAAAGAAAAATTAAATTACCATTCGTAATGTCATTGTAGTAATCGATTGAATCAACAACACCATTTAAATTCATTCCAGCAAATGTGTGCACAATGTGGGTGCAATATTCCGGCTCCATCAATGAGACATCATGATATCCAGGCGTTGGTCGATACACTGCCCAACTAGCCCAATAGCAAATCACTGGCTTATCTAAAATTATTATTTTATTACATTAATTTAATACGTCACTGTGATTTAATTCAAAATAAATTTACTATTTGGGCATTGTGTAACAATTGCACAATTAACTGCAGCAATCACTATTAACAAAAACTGAATTAAAATACGTTTAATTGAAAAGTCCATTTCGGTCAAATATCCACGACTAACTGACCATCATTTTGGGAAGTGCGTCCACTTATCTACTGTCTAACATGCGAAGTAAAAGCTTTTTTTCCGCACAGAATTGATAAGAAGTTTAACAGTTTTTTTTTGTAGAATCAGTTATCTACATTAAAAGAATATCAATTAAATGTGAGAAAAGAAATATGTAAGTTTTTATCACTAAAAAAATCTGCATGTTTTTATTCTTGTGTGTTTAGAAATTTTAAGATTGTTGTAATTTAGTTTTTGTTATCAATTAAACAACAATTTGAAGCCGAAAATCCTTTAATCCAATGGATTTTATTTAAATTATTATATTTGCTGAATTAAGGATTAACTTTAACTTCTTCAAAGTTATAGCTTAAAAAATTTTTAACAACAATTAATTTAAAAAAGCTTAATCCAATTAAGCTTTACCATGTTACATACACCAAAGCATTGTATTATAATTTTACAAATCAACTTGTTTCAGCCAAACACTTTAAATATGAAGATTATGTAAACACGATCGTCGCGGTTATATGAAGTGAGGCATCTTAAGAGAGCTGCGATTTTCAATCTCAATCTCAACCAGCTCAGTCACAACGCGACATTGCCGTGATAAACATTGTAAACTTGCTTAATTCAAACAAATCGTCTCATCTTAAATGAAGAGTATAACAATTTAGCCTCGTATTTTTTGGCGACAACGTGTCCGGCTTATTTTTCAACAATTCATTTAAGAAGATCTTGTAAGACAATCTTAATTAAATGAAATTTGTTTATTCAACAACTTGTTACAAGAATCTACTCGTATAGTGAAAAGATTGCAAGAGTAGTCCAAGTTCTAAGTGACTTAAAAATACTGGAATTTTTTTAATTGTCAAAATAAAATCAAAAAATCGTTACATTGACAATATTAAAATAAGTGCATTTTGTGAGCATTGAATATTTAACAATATTAAAGGTAAGCACTTTTAATTATTGTTATACAAATTAAGAATCATTAATTATTGTTGAATCATATTGCACATGCTCATTTTAGTTAAAAATGTAAATGACCTTATATACAATTAATTATTAATGCGGCGCCAATTTCGAATAAACAAAAATTTCCAATAAATTTGTGGGCGTCTGTAATTACACGCGCAAATTTCAAAAATCTTAAAATGGAAGGAATTTATCGTACTATAGAAATTATTATCGTTTCAATAATTAATTTGTGTAACTACGATGTAGTATTTGAATGTTATGTGGGAATACAATTTCTTCTCCTTTGAAAAGACGCTGGTGTACTCGTGTTATAATTATTAATTGAACGCAATTTCCATTTTCCAATAACTTAATTTTATTGTACAATTGTGTGGTAATAGTGCGAACTGATGAGATCCATTATGGGTACAAATCAAACATGAATAGGGCAATTATAATCTTGAAATATATAACGGTATTATTTAACCTTGCTGTGGCGGCTTTTATGTATTAATGCGCGTATAAGACTATGTATTTTAAGAACATATTATAAGAGTTTGTAAAGCTTTGGCGTGCGTATATTTCGCAAAACTATTTCGGGCGCATTGCGCCTTAAGCGAATATGATTATTGTTCTATATTTAGCCGATGAAAGTGATCAAAATGTAGGCAGTCATGCGAATGTGTCGCGTTTTCACGAAACTGCAAATTGCATGCAGACAATGCATACACATTCGTGTTGTGTTCATTTTAAAGTCGATAAACAGCAATTAGATAATGATTATTGGATAATGATGGGAAATGATGTTGCGTAAAATATCGTAGTTAATTAGAATTACAATAAACTATATATAATGGTAATAATTAATAATATTGCATGTCGTGTAAAGCGCATTATTTGATTAGACTAATTTTATGAATTCAAATGAATTCTTACTACTTAAATAAAGTACATTAAAGATTATAATCAAATTAGGTCATTTCCATACTATACATATATGATTAGCTAATCTATAATTTTTCTAATGTTTTAACTTTTATGTATTTGAAATTTGCAATCTTGCATATACTCAATTCAACTTTTTAATTGTTTATTTATGCCGGCATATAATGTCTGTTACAAATGAATGCTTATTTATGCATTGAAACCGATCAGTGCAAACTGCAAAGTTTTAATGTACATGCAGCTTTAAGCTTGCGAATGTAATGGAATAAAGAAAGTGTGCCAAAAAGACGAAGAAAAATAAACTTATCGTATACTCAAAGTACATTCAAGTTAATGTGTAGTGTTTAAGTAATGTTTATGTTCATTTATTATGTTTAAATACATACGACGACATAAGACTTGAAGGCAGTGTGTTGAATATCACATATGTCTCAAGTCGTTACGACCACGGGATTGTGGTTTAACTTATAACAATTCAAATTTTAATAACAATCAAAGTTCAATAATTATTTTTATATATTTATTATTAAACATTTCTTAAGCAATGTTATGAAATTTTTTTGAGATTAAAATATAAACAATCAACTGACTCCTGTTTATATTTTAATATATTATTCAGATTATTTAATAAATTTCGACTTTATAATATTTAAAGGAACTGGGAATGGAAGAACGCAATTTAATTTCCTTTCTATATTTTCTATCGTAAAGTATTTCTAATTTTTAATAATTATTTTAAATGTAAGTCTATAATTAGTAAATAAAATATTTTTTAAGCTATTAAAACCGGCAATTTAAAGTATGTACGTGTAAAAAATATTTTAATAAAAGTGTAACGGTTTTAAAAAATATTTAACGAAACGCTGATAATGTTAACTAATATTTCATGTTCCAAAAAACAAAATATTACAACACTTTTTTAGTATTATAAAATATTAGTTCACTTAAAAATAATAATATAATATAAGAAAAAAGTCAAATTAAAATCCTTAAACTTTCATTATCAAACCAAAAAGAAATTGCCCCACCCTGTGTACTCACAAAAGCATACATTTAGGCGATTTTTGTTACACAATCTTCTCTTCAGTACGCATTCGCAGATCTTCGCTCACAGCTGTTTATATAAATGAGTATTTATTTATTTAAACACACACCATGAAACCAATTCAACTATATAGCTATGTACCAGAACCACAAACAACAATACAAAAATGTGGTACATATTCTTTCAGTCTCCCTGGTGCAATGGTTCAAGCGGTAAGCGAACAGTTGTTTCCTTCGATCAGCAGTAACCATAGTTAAAATTCCTTTCTGCGTAATAACATAAATATAGGTGCAACGTTCAGATTGTTTACCAACGTCATACGCTGCAAAGTCAATCATTAAAATATCAGAATATCGTTTGGATTAAAATTTATTGTGCAGTGCTGCTAGTGTGTATTTTATAAATAGATTCTTAAGAATTATTTGAATATAGAAATTGTGCTGGAATATGTGCTCAGAAGTTTTTACATTTTTAAAGCGCATATATTTTTTTGCAATGATTATTCGGCACATGAACATACAGCAAAATCGATTTTCACACGCGACAACGTTTTGCTAAAACTTGCAAAAATTGCACGGTCATCTTGAGTTGAAGAATTAATTCATTTTAGAACAGTTAAAAAATAAGTGAAATTCACACAATTAGTGAATTATAAGTTACTTGTTATTGTTACAATACGAAAAAGGTGTTGTTTTGTATGCACTTTCTATACTTAAGTTTGCACTTTTATCTTAATGTGTATTTACAGTTTTCTTTAAAAGATTATGTAATTTAAGTACAACATTGCCGCATACGATTACGAAATAATGCAGACTTTAATCATTGTTTGGTTTTAAGGAAAATAACATGAGTGGTGTTAACATTTCGATACCTTAATGCAAATTACCCACATAATGTGTGCTTAATAATACATAATTTACGTGAAATGCGTGTTACCTTCTTATTACGTCTTTATTAACACATAGTCATTCCAATTTTCAATGTTATTGTCGTGTGCGGGTATAAAAAGGCAATACAGAATATTAATTTAGGGCTCAGCACCTTAAGGGCTAATGCCACAAGCCGCTGTATAACCTAGATATTATGAAGAATGCACATATTATAGTATAGTTAATGTAAATAGAAAAAGCAGGAAGCACGCAATCATTTCTTTGTTCTGTCTCCCCTATTCCATTGCGTCTTTCTTTTATACACGCACTTTGAATACAAAAACAGTATTACATATTATGATGAATGAACTCAACGAAACGTGTTTGCACTCTTGCAATCATCACAGTGACATAAAATCTAGTGACTCACAACGAGTCCGTCTTTTAATTTTCTTTAAGCAATAAACAACCAAAAAAATTAATTCCACACAAGAAAAAAAACTTGCTTGATTTTATAACAACATTCAGATTTGTGGCAATGAGATGATATTTCATCTAAAATTTGAATTAATTTGCAACTTAATATAGTTTGATTATATCTGCTAATGTTAATTATATTCTAAATTTACATTATTTTGACAAAACACCTTTTCAATTAAATAAAAGACGTTAAAACTGACAAAATTTGAATATTATTGACGTCAATATATTCTGCCTGTATTCCTCTATGGTATGTCGTAGCTTACTGAAGAGTGAAGTTACTACAGCAGACAGCAGTCTGTTAACGTTGAACACATTTTTTTTCTGAACCTTAAGGTCAGCTTTATAGCTGATATGTGCTCTCACCCACTGTGGTGTCATTTAACTGATAAGCTCAAGCTTTATGAAAATAAAAATGCAAAATAAAATGCATAATGTTTTCCCCCTTTTTTTTCAATATTAAAATAAATTATGTTGACTTTTTCTTATGAATAAAATACAAAAATTTATTAGACAAAATGATTTCAAGGTCCAATGCAATTTATTTTGCAACTAAAACTAAATGCTAGAGGGTTAAGGACTTTAAAAATTAAAACCAAACTTTAAGGGATTAACGTCTTTACAGCTAAACTTTAGCATCAACTTTTTTCAATTTTTTTAAAGTCTAAGTTCTATATTTTCAAGGTCTAACTTGTTTTCTTTTTTTAAAGGTTTAGGTTTTTTAAACTTTATGTCGTTTAAAAAATTAATTTACTGTTTCTTCAATATTAAAATTTCAATTTTTTTTTATTTGTACATTTTAATCTCAACTTTTTTTACAAAAGCTTGTTGTATTCATTTTTATCTCACAATATAGCCCTTAAGTCAATTAAAAATTTACATATTCCCGCGGCCGCGATTATATTTTTCTGTCAATAAATTAATATCTACAATATTATCACACAAAGTTCAAGAGCGGCGACAATTTATAGGTTCAAATGAAGTGCGTCAAAAGCTCGATCAAAGTCTGATTTGCGCTTATAATGTATTTTATGGACACAGCGCGGAGGATAAAAAGCGCAAATATCTATAAGCTCAAATTGTGTGCTTTTATTTTTGTAGTGGTGTCGCCATATGGCTTATACCGCGCAATTATATTTAACACACGCAAACAATGATGCAAACAGGCTTTTGGTCACATTGAACTAAAACACCGCGGGACTAACGATATACTATGTAATATATGGTAGGGAATCCGCCAGATGTCTTAACTTAATAATTTTCCATGCAACTCAAAATGAGCTTCGTCGCTTGGCATTCAGTTGGAGACTGGAGTTGAGCCATCGCGATTGACTTGCACAAATCCTAATAATTTAAAATATACGAAAAATACGATCAGTACATACTCCCAAGTTTAGTTTAGTCACGGCACGTGTTTTTATTCGTGTTTCTCTCAAATTGTGTTTTCAAATCTTTTCTTATATACAGTATTTTAATAAGTCGCGTTCGTGAGTTTGTTGTTTAATTGCTGAAGAGAAATCGTTGCCATATTGAAGATACATGACGTTGTGAAAAGTTTTACTTGCATTGTTTTGATTGTGTATTTTCTTCATTGCGGTGTACATTTTTCTATTATTTATTGTGCGATTGGAAGTTGAAAGTGTAGGCTAGAGCTGTTGTTAAAAAATTATAAAAACACATTAATTAATTGTTGTGTGGAGCTTTTTGTGCTTTAATTTAATTAAAAGGATTTGTATGCGACTTAAAAAAGGGAGGAAACAGTGTAAAATTTGGGGAAAGTAAAACACAAATGTGCGTGTGTGCTTCGTAATTATATAGAATTTGTGTTTTGAGGAATTCTCTGTACATTGCGGTCAGAATTAAAAACACACAACAAATCATGGGAATTAAATCTAATTCGTTACTTTATGCTGCATTGGGTTTTCTGCTGGCGCTCTCACAAAAGTGAGTAATTTTTAGAAATAATATTCATATAAATATAAAGTTAAGTAAGTTCATTAAATTACTGAATATAAATTTAAAGTTTTTTAAAATACGTCTTTTGAATCTTAGTAAACTAATGACAATTAAATAAACGCATTTTAAATTTGATCAATATTGTTGACATTAATATGTAAATAAAAGAATTAAAGAATTGTTCACTCGTCAAAAAAAAAAAAAAAACTAAATTCCAATCCAAATAAAATAACTGCAATATTTTAAATTCATCAAATATTTTAATGAAATCCATATGTCACAACCAATTTTTTGTTGATCCAAAGTGCTATTGACCTTGATCATTTTTAATCGGAATTCTTTGCAACAAAAAAAAGGTCTTATATATTTATTTAAATTGTTTAATTAAACAGTTTGGCTACAACATCAATTCAATCAATGATTCATTGCTGTTTATATTTTTAATTCGTGTACCTGCTCCCAAGTTTTTGCAGCAATGATTGATTTGTGTTGCAAAAAACATCCAACAAAAACAATTTGTTTTGTTTTTGCGAACCGGAAGTTTGCTGGATTAATAACAAAGATATTTAAAAATAAGATAAGAATCAAAGAGTATAATCATCCATCTTTTTTAATCAAATATTATCGTTATCACAATTGACGCAATATCATAACAATATTGTAATAAAGTGCCACTCGAAAATGTCAGTTAAATTTGATGGATCATTGTCCTATATAAAAGGGATGTTTTAATTTAACATAATTTTATTTCGGTAGATTACTTTAAAAATTATAAAAGAAAGCCTTTATTTAATTCAATGAGTATCAAAAAATCAGGATTCTAATTAAATTAATGAAAATAAAAATACTTTCATTTATATTGCACAATTATTACCACAACAACATTTTCTTTGTTTTAACTTTATTCCGAAATACCAATACCATAAAATTAAGACAATATGTAGATATCATCTGGAAATCCGAATGCCCTTTCTTTCTCCAAACAAGTTTTCAGTATTTCGACATTAATTTAACCGATCTGATTGAGTTGAAACTCAACGCCTTAAGCTTGCCCTTTCTCCACACAATGTCTTACGTACAACAATCACCTTTATTATTTAACATGCATCTTAAATATATGAACCCGGAACAGTAAAATGACCAGTGAGAAGTATAAAGTCGATAGTTTCAACCAGCAGTGTGCAACTTTCCATAATTTATGCATTTAAGTCGACCCATTTTCTATATGGCGTCGTTTTTTATTTCACACCGGAGTTTTATTTTTAGAAATACTACTTTTGTTGAACGAGTGCATCTGGAAATTTGAAATACAAATGGAACTCGTACATATTATGTCGGCATTCGGGAATGTATACAGTTCAAATTATAAATGCATGTTATGTGCAACACCTACAACAATTTGATGGTTAAAATATGTTAGTATTCGATTTTTTGAAATTTATATATGTACTTCTATATAGTTAATCATTACATTAGGATCGTTTTAAGACGCCTGCCTGCCAAGACATGACTTATGTTCAACTCACACAATTCAAACAGTCATATTATTTACGTGCTGTCGTGTAGACATGACAAGTTAAATTATTTTAACTATAATAGTTATAAGCTTTCTTTTGTGTACAGCATCATTAATTTTAACTTTTAACATTTACAAATTGTGCATAAATTAGGTAACTTACATCCAAGTGTACAAGATAATATTTGTTATGTGATCATATTATTAAATGTCATCCGATTTAAGTGCAAATTGTAAATAAAAGATTAAGCAATAACGAATTTAATTTCAATGAGTATTCTCCTGAATATAATAATATCAACTCAACACTCAAAACAATTATGTTCTGTTATGCAATTAAGTGTTATTGTTTCCAAGGAAGTAATTAAATTAAAACGCTGTAAATCTAAGGAAGTATGTTGTTGGCACATCCATTTAAAAAGGTGTGGCCTTTTTAATTATTTACTTTTATTGTCATAAGTCGTAACTTTTAATTAAAGAAATGAAAACCTAAACCAATATTATTTTAAAACCAAAAAATAATCTAAATTTAACTGAATGAAGACAACTTTTTTTTTGGTTTTTAAGTAAAAGCTTGAACGATAATTCTAAAGTTATTAAGAAAATAAAACTTATATTGATTTAATTAAGTTATAAGTTAAGTACATATTTTAAAACTTATTTTTCTTGGCTGCAAATAAAATTAATTAATATTTACTGCAAATAGTTTATTTTTGTTTGTAATTTAAGACATTACTTCTTTAATCGTTTATATTTTATTGAAGGAACATTCAAACTTTGTTTTTCAACACGACCTTATTCTTTATTAAGACAGAAAATCATTAGTATAAATCAATAACCAACTAAATTCTTGCTAAACTGCAATTGAAACGATAATTTATTACAAATTGAACATTAAATTGTCTCGAAAGTAAAATGATTAATTCGTGATTTAATTCAACAATTGCTGTTATTTTCTCTTTAATTATAAAAAATGCTATATAAATGAAAGATAAGCAAATTCTTAATAATCTGTGGTTAATTAGCACTTATTCATTATAATAAAAAGGTGATTGAATAACAAATTACAATTTACTAATTAATTGTACAAAATGAAATAATTATGTTTTCCCCAAGTTTTTCCTAACTATTGCCCATATTTTCCCACTTTAATTACGTGTGAAAAACAACATTGTCACGAAGGTTGCAAAGATCAAGTTGTATTACTTATTATTTACAATTTATTGTTAATATTAATTATTCTGCACTAATGAGATTGTCAATTATATCAGTTTTTACAAAACGCATCACTAATTAATGCACGATGAATTGGCAGTATTGTAATTTTATAAATATTCCATTTCTGTTAGTTTAAAAATGCTAACTATGTCTGCTTCCATAATAACCTTAATTTATGAAGACGGTTCAAAAACACGTTAAGTTGTTTCTTTTGCAAATTTTTCCATTTGTATTTTAACTCTGTTATTCAACCAATTTTCGACTTTGTACTCAAATGGAATGAATAACACAAATATGCTTTAAGACTTGCTGAGCTAAACTGCTCTTCACACAAAATCTCAAACATTTTAAAAAATGTGCCGGGTAGTAGGCAAACTACGTCACACAATTGACAATGGTGTCCAGCAGACAAAGCTTGATTGCGTTGCCGGTTCGACAAATATGGGAAGTAGTAATAATACAAGGTAACGGAGGCAAAAGCAATCTCGATATTGAAGTATACTCGCACTGTTTACGGTACATACCAAGAACTAAGTAAATAATTAGCAAATCATTGCTTTAAGATAATTGCATATCAGTTGTGTGCCAACATCATCTCAGTTACTTGCAAGAAACATGTTTATTGTGTTAATTTTTTTATGAAGTTATTATATTTGAGAAAATAACGAAATGATTTACATCATTAAAATTAACACATAAATTTTAAATGAATCATTTTCTATTTTTTAAATGTGAAAATAACAATTTTTAACTACAATAAATATGAATCATTATGGAGTTCCATTTTATTTATCTAAAAACTGTGCAATTACTAAAATAGCGTACATTTTAGAAACAATATAATTGTGTGAGACCTAAATAAATAATTTAGGAGTTATTCCCTTAAAATAATTGTGCCTCGTTGCCTCCTCATTTCGTAGCATATTATGATTATTCCCATTACGTTATTGACCGACATTAAATTTAATTCAAAAAATAATAATTTTAGATTATTATTGTGACTCGAATTATATTTAATTATAAATATTTTATTATATCGTGCTGCAATTCTGAGTTCATTGATATAACAACTAAAATGACTATCAGGAACACAAGGGATTTGGGAATAATTTTATTGATATTATTTAATGTCTACTGTTAAAACAACATAATTATTTATCAAATAAAAAAATATATCAATTCAGAAATCAATTCCCATTTTACTAATGGAAGATCATGATCTCTTTTTGAGGTGAATTATGGTTCATCATTTGCATGCATAATTAAGCAACACTTCGTAAATGATATATAAAGGAATGGTGCAAGAAATATTTGTGTAGTCCTTACAATTTCAGTTATAGTAAAAGATGTGAGGAGTATTTATTGAAAGTCTTTTTTTCTACTTCAATAAAAATTTACAAAATTGTAAAATTCAAACTCTAATTTAAAGGAATGACGCAAATTTAAACCGATTAGACATCGCGTTTAAAATAAAATTTGACCTACCTCAACTAAGTCCTAAGAAAGGCTTAAGTAAACATTTAAAAAGTGAAATCTTTAAGTCGTTTTAATTAAATACTCGAAATTATACAAATTTACTGAAATTTCCTCAAATTTAGGCCTTTTTGGTAAAAAAAATTGATGTAAAAGCCTCACACAACATTTATTACAAGTAAATGTTGACTTTGGGGTCTTAAAAATTCTTAAAACTCGTGTAATAGAGTTATAAATCAAAGAGCACTATTAAGTAAGAGTCATATATAGGTTTACTATCATCATATGTAGTTATAAAACGAATTAAAGTCATAAAATCGTTGAAAAAAATTAACTTGCTTTACAATTTGTCGCCAACAGAATTAAGAGGTTTTTCATTTTGCCTTCGTGTGACATCTTGTGACGCATGGTATTTTATGTACCACTTGCGTAAATCGTAACAAGTTTAAGAATAATAACGTAAACAGTGGAATTTTTTCATATTTTTTAATTAATATGAATTAAAGTACCGGAATTAGTATTCGATTGTGGGAGTTTTGAAGACATAAAAGTGCATTTGAAATTTAAGAATTTTGAGTACTAATTCAAAATATTTTACTGACTTAACTTTTATTTAAGTCAGTAAAGATTTGTTGTTGAAATTAAACAAAATATTTAAGCCGAGTACATCTTTGGACCTTAATCAAAATTTAATAACCAGTTTTATTTCCACAATTAATGGGTAACACGAGTGTCATGTAAAAATGTCAACGAAATTGCCACTGTATTTTAATTGTTAGGACAAAAACTGTTTAAAAGATAGAGAAAACAAATTCGTTAAAATATGAGTTTATGGTCTTAAATGTTGACTAAATAATTAACTTAATTAAATTCCAAAATAGTAGCATCATAATAAGTCAGCACTCATCACATGAGCCAACAATGTAACACATATTCAGCTAACTATTAATATTATTTGGACGCCAAAAAATAGACTTCGTATAGACGCTTTCACTTGGTCACATAACATTTACTTTAATAATCGCAATCTCATATTTATAACTTTCACTTCAATCTGACCCACTCAATTCTAACACTTGTAATTATTTCAGGGCCATGCTTTGGATAACACGAAAAGTCATCAAGGGAGGACTGGTGGTGTTCAGTTGGTTCGTAATACCATACAGTCGGGCAAAAAATTTGCGTGTCAAAAAGCGGAAGCTGCCACCAATGCGGAATGAGTTGCTGGAAATTCCGGCGGTTAAATTGTCTCAAATGATTCGGACCCAACAGGTTTGTTTGCAACTAATAAAACACTAGTTTAAAGTAGGCAGTGTTGTGCAATTAATTTCTGATGGTCAATGTCAATAATACATAATATGTAAACAAATTTCCAAATAGCTAATCAATTGAAACCGGTTTGGTAATGTTGCTTAATACTTATATAAGCCTATTTGATAAGGTCGACCTTTAAAGCCACTGCGGCCACTACCTTAAAATGATGCTTCCTATTTCGATTTAGACTTTAAAGATGTTAAAAACTAATAAAAATTTTAATTGACTTACGTAATATTTTCAAAAAAGGTGACCAGTGAAGCAGTCATCACAGCATACATTGAACGATGCACAGAAGTAAATCCATTCCTAAATGCCATTGTCGAGAATCGATTTGAAGCTGCATTGGAAGAAGCACGCGCAGTTGATTTGATGATTACCAGTGGCAAAAAAACCATTGAAGAAATGGAACGTGACACACCCCTACTGGGTGTGCCCGTCACTGTTAAAGAAAGCATCAGCGTCCAGGGTATGTCCAATCAAGCCGGACGTGTTCAAAAGCGCAAACGAATTGCACAAGAAAACTCCTCGTGTGTGGTGCAAGTCAAGAAACACGGCGCCATTATATTGCTGGTGAGTAACACACCGGAATTGTGCATGTGCTGGGAGACATACAACAATGTGACTGGTCAAACAAGGAATCCATACAATTTGAGACGCACACCAGGTGGTTCGTCGGGTGGTGAGGCTGCCCTCTTAGGCGCTGGTGCATCTTTGTTGAGTTTGTCGTCGGATATTGGTGGGTCAGCGCGTCTTCCCGCCATGTTTACTGGTGTATTTGGTCACAAACCCACACCATATGCTGTTTCACCTACAGGACATGTGCCTGTGAGTCCAGCACCCACCTGGGGTGATTTCTTTACAATTGCTCCAATGGTTCGATATGCAAGTGACTTGCCTTTGTTGCTTAAATGTATGCTGGATCCAAATGGAACCCCGCTCACATTGGATAAACATGTGGCTATCGAAGATATAAAATTCTATTTCATGGATCGTGATGGTTCGTCAAAGATGACCACTAAACTTAGTACTGATGTGAGGGAGGCTTTGTATAGGGCGGCCAATGATTTGAATGCTAAAAAGGTTAATATTGAGCTTCTTAAGTTGTCACTGCCAATTGCAGCATCATCTATGTTGCGTATCAAAGATGTTGAAACAATTTACACCTACACTGAAGAGGGGGAGCGACCCAAAACTGTTGGCATGGAATTTGTCAAGTGAGTACCTATTATTTAAATTGGGTTTTAAATTTTTGCTAAATATTTTTTCTTACTCTTCTATTAAGATGCATGTTGGGCTTCTCTGAAAATATTTTCCCATCCGTGCTGATTGGACTTCTACAAAATATAATGGCATCAGTGCCTGAATCCCAACACGAAAAACTTTTAGGATATTCTAAAAAATTACGAAAACAATTCATCGATTTGCTCGGCACAAACGGTGTCTTTTTGTATCCCACATTCCCGACTACAGCACATCCCCATTATGAAATCTTCCACAAACTGGTTGATCCCAACTACATGATGATCTTCAATGCAATTGGCCTTCCAGCCACCAACTGCATGGTTGGTTTGGACAAGCACAATCTCCCCATAGGAATTCAAATAATTACAGCACCCGGGCAAGATCATCTCGCCATGGCTGTAGCAGCGCATTTAGAGAGGCTTTATGGTGGATGGCAGAAGCCACCATCGTCAGATGATTCGGTTGCAAAGAAATAGTTTTACACAGATCGATCATCTTTGCAGATTCTACTTTTTTTTTGTCTAGATTTTAAGGCCTAATGTTACCTATCACAATGTGTATGACGTATTTTTAACAATTAAATGTATTTTTTTTAATAAAATATAATATTAATTATTAAATTTAATTGTTTTCATATTTATAGGAATTTTATTTAAATTATTAAACTTACACATGAATAGATTGATCTCAAAAAAACATAACCAATTCCTAGCTAATCCCATTGCGTGGACCATCGCCTCAAGATAGCGATGAAACATTGAACAGAAAACAATAACTCGGTTTAAAATAATTGACTGTCGAAATGGTGGGGGTGTGGAGGGGTATGATGTAATCCAAGGATGAAGCTGAGGATGCTGCGCGAAACTAGCAAATTGCAATCAAGACACTAGTGTGTCATCGAGTTCTTCTTCTTTGCCCACTGGCTGGATGGCAACCTTGCGCAAAACCTTGTTAACAACTTCACTGAGTGATTCCCTGGCTCCAGACTCCAATAGTGACAGACACTTCTGATGGGTAGCCTCACCGCTGCGCAAACGCAGCACAGCGATTAAAGCAATCTCTGAATTTGACTTAACGTAGCCATTTTTCTCCTTGGTGCCATTGACAAGCGTTGGAATGAGTGGCCGCAAGAATTCTGTGGGTGTGTTTTCAGCGGGCACAACTTTAGCGAGATATGTGCACGTTTTGGCCATCAGCTGTTTCACTTCGTTGCTACTATGATTCATTGCACGTATGAATGGTATTATAATTGGTTGTGGTAGAGTGACGCTTTCATTCATGCAGTATTTTAGGAGATAACCCGCTGCCCGCACACCATTGCATGCAACTGGAACCTTATCCGACACAATGCCTGTGGTAATTGATTTGCAAATTTTCTCATCAAATTTACCAATTTTGTAGACAGTTGATGGGCTCTCTTTGAGGGCCACGAACAATGCAGTGGTGCGTCCATGACGCATCGCCCAATCTTCTCCACAATTGTCATTCAACAACTGCGTTAATGTGCTGTCCAATTGTTCAGGGCTCAACCAACGGCACAGTGCACCCAAGCATCCACCGACAGCACTACGTGTCATATCTTCGGGATGATTTAACATTGAAACGAGGGTTTCTAAAACTTGCTTCCGAATTGGCTCAGTCATTTTGTCGCCAGCTGGTGTAATAATTCCACGCAATGCTTGCAGCATTGTCTCGCGCTCAGCGGAGTCATCGTTGTTCTTCACGCCGTCATGCATCTCAACAAACAATGGATCAGCTCGAGTGTGGATAACGACCAACTCAGCCAAAGCGTATCCAGCTTTTACACGAACAGCGCGATTTTGATCGTGCAGCGCTTTCAAAAATGTTGTTTGCAATTGTGGCAAAAACTGTTTTAGCATAACACCGACTTTGCTTAACAAAATGGCAAGTGTCTCAAGAATGGCTGCCTTTACACCAGCATTGAATCGATCACCCAAAATACGAATCAATGGACCAGTGATGTGAACAACGGATGGCTGCAACGATGCGGCACTTGTCAATGCAATTACCTCGCCCAAGCCTTGTGCTGCGTTCTCTTTTTCCTCGGGAAGACCATTGAGAATAGCTTCCCTGAATACTGGTAATAGTGGTGTAATTCCTTTAGGCAGACAGAAACCAGGTAATTCTTTGCCCTTTAAATCACTGGCCGCAAAACGGACAGCTTGCCGAACATCTGAAACGTGGGCTATTTGTTGGGTAGAATCCAACGTTTTGGTAACAGCACTAAGTGCCTCCCACGACCGCTGCAATACATCCTTGTCCTTGTCGGCCAACAAGCGTAATAAGCCACGCAGTAATTGTGGCACATATTGAGAGTAATCTCCGGGAGAATGGGTGCAGAATGAACACAAGAGTGTGGCAGCAGCTCGTCGTAACTCTAACTTATCAGATTTTGTTGCCTCCATTAGGGTGTCCATAACAAGACGAACACCAACCTCATCGCTTACCGACAAAATGACTGCTTGGCAGTACTCCAATTCTTGGGCTTCATTAGCTTGTCCCTGTGCAGCAGAAAGTGCTTGCAGTAAAGCAGGAAGAATTTTTTGCAAATATTTGGTTAATGCTTCACCAGCTACTGACGCTAAAATAGACAATGCCTTGGTATTTACGGGATTGGCGGTCAATTGTGGCACCAAGTATGGCAAAACTGCACGAGACTTGATTGCCATCACTTGTCGCAATCCATCCAAAGTACATTCAGCCACAATAGGATCAGGATCGGATAGACCACTCAACATCGATGGCAATATTTCGTCGAGAGCACGAGAACCAACAGTCGAGTGCAACGAGTCAAATGTTTTAGCAGCTGCATGACGCACCTCTGGGAGTGGATCACTAAGGGCTTTGCGTACTGTTGGAACCAAACTATTCACAAATGTCAATACCATGTCTTTGGAAGTTGAGGCCATAATTTCAGACAATCCGATGCATACACCTTGGCGTTGATCCGATTGATCTGAATCCAAGCCACGCTCCAAAATGGGAATAATTTCGGGCAAAACACGTTCACCTAACTTACGCACTAAATCACCCAAAGTTCTAGCAGCCACCTGTCTTTTGTCGTAGCTGGTGCTCGCCAAACATCCCAGTAACAAGCTGAACAGAGTAGGCAGGATTTCACGTAATGTGCGTGGTGTATTAGTGACCACAACCTTCCAAACATGCAATGCTGCTTGTCGCACCATTAACGAAACATCACTGCGTCCCATGTAAAGTCCCGCGAGAACACGATTACGCCGTTCTGCTCCCAAAAATTTGATAATTGCGGTATGCGATTGCTCAGTACCGAAATTGTCATCCTCACTGGCTGTTTCAGTGGTCATTTTACCTGATACACCAGAAATTCGATACAACAAGTCTCCCAAAAGTTGGACCGAACTGTACCGAATACGCCAATTGTCATCAAACAATCCTTTCTCCAACTCAGGCAATAGCAACGCAACCGCAGTTTCGGCATACAAATTAACAATTCTCTGACCAGCCTTCAACGCCGTATCACGCACGTACTCATTTTCATCGGCAAGTGCTTTCAATATGGGATTAATAATCTGACCAATGTATGGTGTGAACTCATTGGGGAATGCACCTGGCATATAAATAAACATCATAATGTAACCATCCTTGACGTGTGGTGCAATGTCAGCGCGCTCTGCAGTTCCAATAATCTCCGGCATGAGAGTGTGCATTTTCTCAACACCCAATCCACCAACAACTTCGGACAGGCCTTGAGCAGCACCAGAACGATCCACACTGCTTGTCTCAGATGTAAGTGTCTGCATCAACCATGGAAGTAAGTCTTCAAATGATGACTCTCCCATTCCCTTAACCATAGCGCCCAAAGCACGTGCGGAAACTGTACGCACATCTGGTACAGGATCCAGCAAAGATGTCTTCAAGCCAGGCAAAATATTTGGGAGGTACGGTATCAAGTCCTTTTGATCAGTTAGAGAATACATGTTGCCGATAATTTGGGCAGCCATTTTACGAGTCTCCGTTGATCGATCCTGGAATGCACGTTGTACCACTGGCATAATTAAAGCCAAAGAGGGAGCATCAATGAAATGCACAAACTTAGTATCTAATAAACTTTGCAAACATTTTGATGTATTTTTTGAAGGGTCTTCAAGTGCTTTCAACAATACAGGAACAATAGCTTGAATTTCAGGATTTTTAATGACAGAACCAATGACTTTGAGGGCTTCTCCACCAGCTTCTTGCACTTTAGTGTGTGAATCTCCAAGAACCTCAATGAGTTTCGGAACAATACTTGGCAAACACGAAGACAATTGTTTGGGAGCACAAAAGGCCATAGCACCTAACAACTCCACAGACGCTGTTTTTGTACGCCACGAATCCTCATCCAAGGCATGCAACAATGCTGGAAGAATCAATTTAACACCATGAGCTGATAGTTTGCCCATCACTACTTTGGCGGCGTCATCAGCTGCTTGTCGAACGTATTGACTAGGATCACCGAAACACTGCAACAAATGTGGCAAGACGTGGACAATGTACGGCTCAAAAAGTCGACCCAATGTCGTACACAGCATTTCAAATGCAAATAGGGCACCTTCTCGGTACTTGTAGTTTTTCTTCTCCTGAATGTGGAGCGTCAATTTACTCATAATATCTAATTGTTTGAGTGACACAATTCCGAGACCTTTAACAATGCCCGCCAATCCATAAGCAGCACCACGACGTTCTCCGTATTTCTCAGATTTTACCAATTGATTTAGTAGCTTCTTAACTAAAGACGATGCCTCTTCTTTGATTGATGGAATCAAATGTGGTAGACAATTTGCAACTGCCTCTTGTACTTGCTGAGACGGAGTTGATAAAGCAGCAAGTAATCTCTTGATAATAGGTTCAATTCGTTTATCATCCTTATCCAAATGTCTGGCTAGTGAGCCCATTAGAATAACAACCGCTTGTCTAATATTGTCAAAACGACTGGAATTCGGTGTCTTTTCCAGAAATTGATCAAAAACTGGCAGCAATCGCTCAATTGTGTCTCGTCCATGAAGTTCGACAATTTGTAAAGCTGCAGCCAACATTTCTTTTTGCACCACCTCTTCACGATCACACAATCCATTTGATACCATAAATTGCATAACACGATCGACATCCTCAAGGTTGAGGAATGGTGCAATTTTACAGATTGCAATCGCAACACCACGACGTGGTCCCCATTGATCAATGGCTGGTTCAACTTCACGATCGAACTGATCCAATTTGGCTGGAATCATTTGCAATTTCTCACGATAAATGTCCAGCAACTGGGTGATAGCATCTTCTACTAATCCTTGATCATTTTTCAAAACAGTAACAAGAGCAGCAGAAGCGGCTGACTGAATGCACGGCTCTGGATGTATAACGTCCTTCATCAATTCATCACTCATCTCCATTGGTACCTCAAATGATGCAGCTTCCCACAACTCATCCGCCAATTTTCGATTGTCCTCAACAATATCGTGCTTTGCAATCCACAAACGACGAGTCATTCGCAGTTTCAATTCTTTGTCGGCTTCCAAAATTGGTGGGAATGTTTTCAAGACAATAGTTAATGCTCGTAAGCTGACATCTCGCACTGATTCCAAATTACTTTGTAGGGCCACCAACAGAACTTCTATTTCAGATTTTTCTGCACACGCACAATAATCATTTCCACTGCTACTGGAGGCAACATTGAGAAGTGCACCCACAGCTTGAGTTTGCAAGCGTCCACGATGGGAAGTGATCATTTGCAAAAGAAGACGCTCCATCTCAAGGCGTGGCATATATTTTGGATGTCTAATGTCGGACAACTCACCAGTACATGTGTCACCTCGAATTTGTGCGTGTTTTTCAATTAGTTGGACGCCAACGAACAAAACTCCTTCATCTTTGGCGAGGCTCTTAGCAAAGAATGCTTTCTTAAAGAACTGAAACGTATAACTGAATGCTGGTGCAGTGAAGAAAATACTCTCATCACCATCGCCATCATTTGTCACCTTATAAATTGTCTCACTGGAAATGCGATGGAGTGTATTTTTGACATCTTCAGTCAACTCATTGCGTGTCCACTCTTCATTCAGATCACAATGTGGTTCATACAGACGCAAAGTGACAATCGCCAGTTGTTCTCCCAACTCGGCAAGACCACTACGGAATACAGTCTTCCTTAAATTGTAGTACAATCTTGTTAATGGAGGCGCAGCCAATGGTGACTTCAACGCCACTAAGATGCCTGGCAAGAGTTGTGCAAAATACAGTGACAACTGATCAGGATTTCCTTTGGCTGCCCCCTCAATCATTGAAACCAATACGCTGAGGCGAGTGTTAAGGCTACGTAGGCGAGTTTTAATAGCATTCTCTTTGTCGGTCTGATTCTTAATTGCCTCCTCTTGCTTGGGTGTCAATTTTGGTGGGATCCATTTACCTTCTTTTCGTTTTTTGTCTTCAATCTCGCGACGCAATTGAATTTCTTCCAACTGCTCCTTGTACGAATAAACTTTGTTCTCCCGCTTCAAATGGGCAGTCTGATATATATCATCGAAATTAGGAATTACACTTTTGTCATATAATTCACCGTCTGGTGTTTGGTAAGTAAAATATTCCTCATCGGTGACATCACACATCTCGGAATTATTCAAATCTTTGGTCACCTGATTAATGAGGACGGGGAAAATAACTTCCGGACTAATTTTTGTGATGGTTGCCAAAGCGTTAGCATAACTTTCATCCGGTTTGTAGTCAATAATTAAAATCTGCTTCAGTTGCTTCACATTCATGGCAATAAAAGCCTTTGGTTCCAAATCGAATGTTGCCAAAAGACTTTCCCACAGGTCAAATGAGTAGGACACTAACGCCGGATGATGGGCACACAACAAACTATGTAAAGCCAATGTCTGGGCATCAGTTCCACTGAGCTTGTCTGATGAACAAATATGCTGAACACAATCGACAGTCACTTGGGCCGGAATAGTTCCCTCATCGTTGCTCTCGAATGCATATTGAATTTTTGCAGTTTGCACAAAATTAGTCAATTCATCAAGCAAAGCTTTGGCTGTATTTACTCCTCGCGTCGAATTGAAGACAAGCTTTTGCAGCAACGGCTTGGAATATTGTCGCACCTTTAGTGAGGGTGAATTTATACAAAAAATGATTGCCCGGTAAATTGGTTCTGGTGGTCCTTTCAGATTACCGATATGATTAGAAATCAAATCTTCACACATTAGCATCACATATCGCAACAAATCACTAGACACATTGGCCAAAAACTTTTCCGACAAAAAAGTTTGCTTGTTCATGTCGAGAACAATATTCCAGAACGATTGGGGTTGTGCTTCAGGATTTTCGGATTTCAACAAAATACAACTTGCACACACTGCCTCAGCAACCACTGGTACTTGAGTGGGATTTTGGGCTGCCTTTTCAATGGTTTTTACCAAAGTGGTTGAAAGATCAACACCAGATGGTAATTTAGCATTTTCCAAGCACGCTAACAGCCACTGGAAATAACAAACTCGCACTGATTGTGTTGCTGACTTCAGCTCTAATCCTTTCTTGAAGACGGCCAACATATTTTTATTTAATTCACCGGTGAAATAAATGGCCCACATGCTGAACATGTCAACGGCATGGCACAAAATTTTCTCATGAATTTCAGTCTCCAAAACCTTAATAAAAAGGTCATTCACGGTGGTCATCAAAGGAGCGATTGCATCCTTGGGAATTGTGTTGTTGCTCAAGTTACCAGCACCCTGAAAATAAACAAAAAAATTAGTACAAGGATTACAAAACAATTTTAATTAAACAAATTACCTGTAATATATTGATTCTGTACTCAACTACAGTAATTTTGCCATCTGAACCATTGAGGACTGCAAATACCTGCTTCAGAAGCGCTTCAATTGCTTTAGCATCTGAGCATTTGCTTGAAATCTGCTTTAGAGATTCAACAGATTCAGATCGAACCGTATCGTCCTTGGAATAAAGATTAGCAATTAAAGTTTTTCCCATGTCCATTGCATAATCACTCATGTCCAAATCCACTTCAGCCACAATAGCACCTACACCACGTAAAATTATTTCAGGGCTTCGAAGCATAGCACGTTGCAGGGCTGGCAAAATAGTCGCTTTGAACTCATCCCGACTCACAGATCTAATAAGCGTCCTGCAAGCGGTTATATAGCTTGAATGTGGTTTAACTTTAACCGTGATCAATCCCTTTACAAAATGATCAATCAATTTTGCTTTATTGGATTGGAGATAATCCTCGTTTTGATCTGTCTTTAAACGCAACACTGCCATAAGCATTACAATAATTCCACTCGATGGTTCACTGGCAAATAATTTTTCACTGTAAAAATGTAACAGGTCTTCATCATTTTGCCACATTTCCTCAAGCATTTGATAGGCACGATCCGAGATTTTAGCATTGCCCGCATTGAAACTAAGCTGATACAATGCAGCTTGGTACTCAATGAGCTTGATGAATTCATCAGATTCGCGTGGTTGATTGGTGGCAAGCAATATTGACCATCCCAATGCGATAACAGCTGCTTGAGAACTTTTGACTGAAGGCGCAGCCACTAGTTCCTTGGTGGCCAATAGTTTAAGGACGCCATTGAAATGCTCGAATGTTGGTGCTGCTTGCTCTTGACAAAGTGACACAATAAGATTGCGTACCAATTGCTGAGAGGCGGCGTCCTTGTACTTGGTGAGGGTGGTGCCGATTACTTTACATATTCCGCGCACAACTTGGGAGGTGATTCCTAGAGCAATAATTAAATAGATCAGAATCAATACGAAATTGATGTTAATATGAACTTATTGGATTCTGATCCACACATACTAACGACACGTCAGTTTGAGGTTATGTACGTACGTCTGCAAATTTTTTTTGCAATTTCACAAAATTTTGTTATTTAATAAAAGCAATTCCATAATTGAAATATGTCTAAAGTACTTAAATATATAATAAAGTAATTCATAAATGTAAACAAAGACTTTACCTGCATTAGACAAAACATTTATAACATTACGAAACAGTTCAGGACGCTCCTCAGCACCCACATTAAGCACACGATTGGGGAGGTCCCGTAGTGCCTTTGATAACTAAAATGACAATAAAAGATTAGAATTACTTATTAAACAAGGATTTTTCACTTTAATAATTATTACTTCTGAATCTGCCATGTTAAGAAATTTCACATCAAAGGATTAATTCCACTTTGCAACAGACTGTGACCACTTATGTAGGTCAAGATGTTCTTTGCTAAGAAACCCTTAAGTGGTCTGTGTATTGGAAACTTAAGGAAACGAATTTCACAATTTCTCTTAATACCAACAATTGTGCAGACGAGTTTCTTTAAATTAACTTTTGCAAATTAGAACTGCGAAGAAAACTCGCGTGGTTCAGATGACACTTGAAAACTGTTTTTTTTTTCTTTTTTGTCTATTTTCTCGTAATTTCAAGTTTATTTGACAAATGATCGGCCGGCAATTTTTAACCAATCAGAAACGCGTAATGTGAATTTCACAAAAATTGCAACATTCATATTTTATATATATCTAATTAAAAGGATGACTTAAAAGTAAAAAACAGGGTTATCAAATTAAGTTAAAAAAGACGTTATTAAAAAAATATTTAATAAACAATTTATTTAAACAAAATTAATTTAAAACATGTAAAATACTAATCAATATGTAATATTACAACAAAAAGAAACACATTGCAAAAAATGTATTTATCAAAAAGAGATGAACATTAAAAAATTACAAAAGAAATTATTTTTTAGCGAGCGCTGCACCCGAATAACGACCACCTCGAGAAATATGTGCGTACTGAATGCTTCAGAGCGAATACGTGTAACGTAACTTAATATACCGTTAAACGTGTACGGTCAACGGTGCGGATGACCTGCGAGCGGCAAACTGCAGTGAGCGCATGTACGAATATGGTGACTTTTGCTTTCACTATGCCAATAAGAAAATGACCTTGAAATATAATAAATAAATATTCCTTTCTATTTCTCTGTATTTTCTATCTCATTCAATGCCATTTATGATTTTTATAAAATTCTTAAATATCTTTTCCGTTTAACGGGGTATTACTGTTCATTTTTAATTATATATGTATATTATATCAGGATCGTCCTAAAATATCTAATGTGATAATTCACAATAGTTGAACTATTAAACATAACTTTTGTACAAAGTTAAATAAGAATAATTTGAATATCTGTTGCTTTCAATTTGTAAATGATATTAAATTTTCATCAAATACATTTAAAAAATTATAATATTCCCAATTCATAGAAATTACATTTTACTGGCTGCTATAAAAGTGTACATATATATATTGTAGACAAAATAATATATATATATTAAAATTAAAATTATTCATTAAATATATATCGTGATTTAATAAATTTGATGTCACTTAAGAAACGTCGTTTTGGACTGTGCGATTGATGAAAATCTGGTGAAAAATCTATCGACCGAGCGGAGTTCCATCAAAATTTCAAAAATGTCCAAAGTCGAGACCAAAAAGCCAGACTTCGCAGAAGACGCCTACGGCAAGAAGATTGACAGATGCATCACCGATGCAATTGTAAAAAGCAGTAAGTACAAAACCACGCAAAAAATAATTTTGTTTTCTATTACATAACCTGTGTGCGTCTTGCACACGCATATAATTATGGCAATGACATACGTGCGACAAAAATATCCATATATCGAATATATTGATTTATAATTAACACCCATAAATATTAATCACCCACAGCCGGCGGCTTTTTAATTGGCACCGTTGCCACCCTAGTGTTCTTCAGGAGGCGTGCTTTCCCCATTTGGCTGGGAACGGGCTTCGGTATCGGCATGGCGTATCGAAATTGTGAACAGGACCTAAACTCTTAGGGTGCTGCGCTACAACATAGTGAAGAAAGGTGTGTGTGCATAATAACTGAACAGGCGCGGCTGCGGTGCTGGTTGTGGCAGCCCATCAATAACACCTTACGACACCTTTAACCAACCTAATAATGTACTTGATGTGTGTTGCATATTCGCTTTCATAATATTTTAAAAGTGTGACACACAAAAGATGTAAAATTTAATTATTGTTTTCCACGACCGTTATATATTTTTTTTCTGCCATCGCCGAATCCTGTGAAAAATGTCCTCTTCTTTTCAATGTGTTGTTAAGAAGAGGATGGAGTTTATTGTTAGTGACTTTACGTGTAAATTATTAATTAAATAAGAAATGAACACCTATGAGATCAAGTAATAAAAAAAGTGATTTGATTTTAATTCGAAATTAATGTTATATGGGTTGGAGGGAAAGTGTGCGGGCGAGGCTGTAGCAATTGGGAATGTGCAATTTCAAAAGGCCGTCAATTTGTTTTGGTGAAGGTCAAGGACGCGTAGTATAAATTCATTACATTGTGTAGAACTTTTTTTAGACCGCTGATCCCCAAATTTGTAGTTTTTGTGTCATCTTATGTGAAAACTATAATTGTACTGGATTACACAGTAGTTATCATTTAAAAATTATAATAATTTTATTGTTTTAATTGTGAGTGTCATCGAAATTTTGATAAGGATTTAAACCAATTGAATTGCTTCAGAATTGCAGCGTCCCCATTAAAGATAGGTTTATGCAAATTGCACAGTAAGTAAATATGGAGGAACCCTAAAGAGCTGTGATATTTCGATGGAAGAAGCTAAATCCCTGTATATCAAGGTCTTTAATTAAAATCTTTATTTAAAGATTGTTGATTTAAACACTGGAAACTATTCATGCATTCAATTCATACTTCTGCTGGATACAATTTCTGATTTAATAATAACTTTGAAGGACATCCGTTTATCAAGAATTTATTTCACCATAAACTATAATATGTTATTAAATTAAATTACAATTATTTATTGTTTATAATAATAATTTAAATATTAAATATACATAATGTTTATATAATTATTATGTATGTTCTGTAAAATCGCGGCTGGGTCCTATAACTGACGCGAATTTTTATTTTTATTATTAATCATATAATTTACAACTTTATGCATCCTAAACTGATAGAAAATGCTTGCAAAAAGTTGCCCTGCTTTCATACAATAGAATAAGGGTTGGTATGTTAGTTAAGGGGTATTTATTTAAATTACTCATTTTGTGTGTGGACCATTTACAATTTGCTCCTTTTGATTAATTAAGGACTTTTCTTTTTGGATTGGATTGTGTGAATTAAACAATTAATTCCTCTATAGGTACAATAATACAATTGAATGTTGTTTAATTAAATTTTCTTGGTTATTTTCTGCATTTTTTTTTTTAGTGGTAAAGAGGTACAGAAGAATATTGCAAACGTAAAAACACTTAAGAATACAAGAAGAAAATTGTATAGACAATAGTAGATAGTTTTTATAGGTAGATAGAAGTGTGTGAAAGATTTTTTTCCAAAACAATAAATATAAATTATTTGGACTCGGTGATGTGTAATTAACTATTCGGTAGTAGTAGACAGTAGTTTAAGTAGTAGTCTAGAGAAGGTATGTTAATGTTAATGTTAATGTAGTACATACTTATAAATAGGAAAAGATTTGTTCAATAATTAACACTATAAAGGGTTAACCATATTATGTTGTATGCGATGTAGTAATTTGTTCATATAAATTCATTTAACTAGAAGCTGTTTTCGCGTTGTATATATATTATCGTGTGTAGTTTTATTTTTTAAATTATTCTATTAATTATTTTATGTTTAATGTGTGTGAGTGTTTTTAAAGATTAAAGCATTTCTATGATAATTATTCCGACTGTCCGTCCATTCCACCCACAATTACTTACACATACAAGACATTAAGTTGGGGATGGGGTGGTTATGGGGCTTTGGAAACCGTGATGTGCTATGATTGCGATGATTCTTTTTAATTTTCTCACTTAATCGGTTCAGTTCTGGTTGATTTGAACACATATTAATATTATTGATTGACTAGAAACATTTATGTAATAATAAAAGTTAACTATTAAAGTAATGGTAGGAAAAACTATACAAATATACAGATAGTATAGAACATATTTGATAGCTGCTTTGGCAACAATTCGGTTTGTAAACATACATAGGTACAATAAATAAAAAATAATATTTTTATGAAAATAAATTAATAAAAAACAATTTAGGAAAGACAAGAAATCAACAAATAAAACATTAACAGACTAATTTCAAAACAATATTTTAACTAATACAGATTTGAATGGCCCTTCCCAGTCAGTAGTAATTTGTTCAACCCTTTTTTCAATACTTTGCATTATCGGTTTTTTGTCTGATATTATTTAAATGGGCTGAATTAATGCAATAATAAGTCATTATTATTTTTAAAAGATTGGTATATAAATTAACTAGGTATATAGAATTTAGGGCAATATTCACTAGTGGATTGAGTTTCCAAACCACAACTGAACTTGTTGAGGATGGGGGACAAGAAATGCATATTAGAACACACTTAAGATGTTAGTTTTTTTCCCCACCATTTTACTTTGTTGTGAAATCTGGCCAGTAATTGATGTAATATCTGTGTGTTGTGCCCTCAAATAATCGATCCAGCCAATTATTGACACCATCAAGCAGGTTGTCCTCTAGCAACACTTTTGGATCATTCTCGCTGATGTCTGAATCCTCAGTGTCACTTTCCATGCCAAGGAAAGCGCCTGCTTCAGGGTCCATTGGTGATGTACTTAGTTGGCGAGTCATTTTTAACATTCGCTACATCATAAGAGAATACATTAAATTAATGAATTTAAGTGATTGTTTAAAAATTGCCAATGACTTAAACTCACCTTAGCACCACGTTTTGATTCTGGATGCTTGGCATGATACATGCAGAAATATTTACGATGTCCATTCAATGCCAACACAGTGCCAATGCAATTGCGTGGATTAATTTGCAAATCTCGAGATTCACATAGGGATAGACGCAACAACTCGGAATACCAGCTTAATCCCTTCTCAATTAGCATGTGGGCAAACATTAGCGTCTTGTTCCTGTCAAAAAAGAGTATTTAATTAAATTTCAACAACGAAAGCAAAAGTAAAGTAAAACATACTTTCTGTAAGGCCAGACAGCCTTATGAAAACCTGGTATTAATTTATTCCTTGATTGCATATCCGTCACCAAAACAATAGTACGACATCCTGGTTTAATAAGGCGCACCAATCCATTATACTTTTCAGCACGCAACTCATGCAACTTCAACTCAGGGACATAAGCACCCGGCTTAACCGTGTTATTGTTGTCGCCATTTTTGCTTTGCTTCTTCTGAATGTTCTCTTCCTCAATGCGTACCAAATACGCCATCAAGTATCCAACACCAACAATGAACAGAACTGTAGCTACAACAGATAATGCTGGAAGAATGTGCTCCTCCCCAACATTGTCTGTCAAATACTCAACAGTTAACAAAATTTTGTTGAAAATCCTTGCAATCAATCCCTGGGCATGTTCATCCAACAAATCTTTAACTTGTGCCTCAAAGCTAAGTGCTTCACTGGCTCGCATCAATCGTTGAATCGTATCTTCCAGCTTCTGCTTGGTGTTATTGAAATTCATTTCAGCTGTTTCATTTTCCTTGGTGACTACAGTATTGTGTAGAGTTGCACCACTCAACCATTCATATTTAATATGGGAGGTGTCACGTCTCCAAATGATCACCACACGTAATAGGGTTTCAGCTTCTTTTTCAGCCAATGCATTGATGAAATCAATTTGTTTCTCCTGGTAGATGTAGGCAAAACGGACACGTTCGTGACTGTAAGTAGACTCCAAAGCAATCTTTCGTATTGCATGACGTGCCGGATCATGAGAATCCGTATTCTCAGTGACCAATATGACACACAAACGTTTACGTGGACGATTCCATTCGGCTGGACACAATCCTTCAAGCATTCCTTGTGAGGAAAGACGAGGCAGAGCAAGATATTGATTAGATGACACAACATTGTTGAGGGTTTGTGTTGGGATGTCGGACATTGAGACTGAAGCAACTGGTCTTGTTGAGTCTTCATTGAAAATGAGAACGGTATCAAGACTGGGATGTACTTTAAAGCGCTCTTGAATTACATGGCTTTCAATAGTGTTTAATTGAACGAAGCTGAAATTCAATTTAAATAAATGAAGTCATAAAGGATTAATATTTTTTTAAATTATACCCAAATGCTACTCGTTGTCTGTAATGGAAAGCAGTAATCAAGTAGCGCAACCGTGGCTGCTGTCTGGGCTCCATAATCAATGCCCTTACTCGATTGTCCGCCCAACCGGCGAGGAATTTGTCCACACTGTCATCCCGCACAGGACCAATCAATTTGTAGGGCATCTTGTGGCGAATAAAGTCCACCACCTTTTGTACACTAAACACACTCTCCTTGTAGACAAAATTCTTGCCATCCAACACTAACACAATACATGGCAAGGAATGTACGCCCGTTTTTCGTAACAGGCCATATTCATGACCAGCGTTGACTGTGGCAAAAACTACACCAAGTGGCTCTAATGTGCTAATCATTTTCTTGAATGGTTCGGCTGCCTTCATGCAGGAGAAACACCAATCAGCGTAGAACATCAAAATGTGTGGAATTGTTTGACTCTTTTGCATCACTTGTGTTTCATAGTATTTGGAGGTGATGGAAAGTTTATGGAAGAGACTGATGTCTTGATCAAAATGGAAGCGATGTCTTGGAATGGAAATTATTAAATTAAGTATTTATTTATTTAAATGTAATTATTAATTAATTACCCAAAAAATTCCTCAAATGGATCCGGTGCAAATCGGCCGTATTGACTGTAATCATGTGTTTCTCTGTACAAATGTGCATCCTCATTGGTGATTCCATGCAAATCAAATGCACGTCGTCGATCATTGTCCGCCAGCAACTCATATGCTTGCTTTATTTCAACAAATTTTGTCTCAGCACCAGGATCATTTGATTTATCTGGATGCCTACAATTTTTAAAATAAATTAAAACACATACATGCGGGTGGGATGTACCCATTATACCACTTAAAACAATTAACTTGTATAACTCCCATAGGAGTTCCACATTAAAAATGTATTAACCAAATAACACTCACCATTCTTTAGCCAATTGCTTGTACGCTTTTCGTATTTCCGGCAACGAGGCATGTCGATTCACACCCAAAATCTTATAGGGATCACCAATGTTGGCGAGGACAGCGCCAAAGGGCCCCAAACATAATAAGCACACAAATGTTAAAAGTAGTTTCGCAATAACATCTCGCCTCATTTTTTATATCAAAAAAGGGGGGTATTGTAGGCAAAGTGCGTGTTTCTCCTTCCGTGTGTATATATGCCGAGCGTTTTACACCCTCCCTCACATTAATATGATAACTGGGCGACACAATTGAATCACTTTTTTTATTGTATTTATTGCTATTATTAATATGCCTTAAATTGGTCGTTTTTGTGTGTGTTTTACAATGGCACTGCAGGTGAACTATGAAAGCCAATAAAAAAAACTTATTTTATCATTAGGACGAACCTAAATCGTTAATTTTGTGAAACTTTGCAGTATATAGTCCTTTTTATTTTCAGGCACTATATTTTTCTTCTATTCAATTTTTTTTTCTCAATAAAATTGTCAAAAATCGATCGGGGAAAATATAAATATAAATATAATTTATATATATATGTCTGAATATGTCAAACATTTGACATTACAATTTTTCATAAAAATAATTTTAATTTTGATAGTCGATAGTGCAGATTATGGTTATTCAAATATTAAATATATATCTATATCTATAGTCAAAATGACAGGACTCTGTGGCTATCTCTTTTGCTCCAAAGACCCTTAAACGCAAATCAGCTGTTTTGAACTATATCCATCTCTCTTACCATTACAGGTACAGTACTAAAACTGCATTGATTCGCACTTATAGAAATATGTTTATTCTATAAATGAAACAGCTGTCACACCGAAATTCATCACCTGGCGAAATAAAAGTATCTCACTCGCGCACATGCAAATTGAATCTTTCATCTGGCTTTCGCATCCATTAATTAATTCAAATTATATGTACAGCTGCAAAATATATATTTTATATATTTCCCACTGCGGGTTTTTCTGGTACATATTTAATTTTTATTTGTGAAAATTATGTGAATTCTCGTCATCGACATTTTCGATTTTCCCCCCTACTTGCCGAAAATTTGCGTTTTCATTCTTACTACTGTAACTTATTTAATTGATTTTAAAAGTGCTCGGCAGTCATAAGTTTTAAAACAATGATAAATAAACGTGCTACAATTAGGACCCGCACAAATAAATGCATATATTGTATTTGAGTTCGCGTTATTTGCAAGTAAAAGGCTGCTGGCTAACCCGACGACCGTCAGTGACGTGTGATATGAAACGTTAAGACGTTAAGGGATTTCCTCTTTGTAGACTGTAGAGCTACCACAATCTGCATGTGATCAGTGTGTGTTTTATTTATAGAAGAACAATTATTATTGTGCGTCTTAAATGAATTAGTGAGTTTGTTGTGAATAAATACTCAAACGATATAGAAATTAAAGCAATTGATTAAACAAATTACGTGAAACTTTAAATATAAAAAATGAAATCTGTTCAGGAAATGATAAGTCACTACCAGAGGAGCATTGAGCGCTCTGATAACGATAATGGCCGGGTAAGTTTGATATGCACGTTGATGCACTTTTATATTAATAATACTTAATAAAGTAAAGCCAAAAAATTTGAATTAGAGAACAATATCACATACACAGGAAATAGTTTAATTTACTGACCATGTTACCACATATTGAATGTGTGTAAATTTTGACCCAGATTCTGTGTTTTTCTTTTATTGTGTTTATTTAAAAATTTACCTATGTATGAATTGAAATTGTTTTACTAAAATATGCCACATTTCCAGTTAATGCACTGCATCGATAAATTGGGAAAGTTGCCAATCAGCGTGAAACACCTCCAAGACACTGGAATTGGTAGGACTGTAAATGGTCTTCGCAAATTTGATGGAGAAGTTGGTGCCGCCGCAAAGCGACTGGTACAAATTTGGAAAGATATGGTTGCAAATGAGGATGGAAGCAGTCCAGATCGTCATCAGCAACAACCTGAAGCAGCGACAGACGATTCATTTGCTGAACCCTCAATAGATGATAATCACCAAATGCAACCCGAAAAAAATGCTCCCATTAGTAATTCACATAGTAGCAGTAGTAGTCACAGGGATGGAAAATCACATGCTAAGTCATCCTCACATCGCTCTTCTTCATCCGAGAAGAAACATCATCACAAGGAGTCATCTGTTAGTGGTAGTAAATCGAATTCAGAACGTCATAGTAGTAAAAATCATAGCAGTAAAGAGCATCGTTCTAAACAAAGCACCTCGGAACACTCGTCACACAATCATCGCAGGAGTAATGGTCATGCATCAGATCAAAATGATACAGCTAAATTCAATAATGTTGTTATTGAAGATGATGAGGAAAAGATTGTTGATATAACACTTAAACACACGTCTAGTGATAAAGAACATCGTCATAAGGAGCATAAAAGTAGTAGCAGTAGTAATCACAAAAGCTCAGATGATAAACATAAAAGCAGCTCAGGTAGTAGCCATCATCGTAGCAGCAAAGATCACAAAGACAGACATAGGACTTCATCATCAAAAGATAATGAAAAAGCTAGCAAAACTGATGAGATTAAAAAGAGTGGATCTATTGATCCATCGGGACATCCAAAAGAGCCACACAGCAAACGTAAGCTCATTGATCTTGACATTGTAAATACTAAACAACATTCCAGCGAATCCTTATCTGCCAATGTGTCCAAAAAGTCAAAAACATCGAACAAAAGTAAATCGGAGAAAATACCATCAGAGGATATGATTGGAGATGACGGAATTGACATAACGTCTGGTAAAAGTTTCGCTGAAGCATTGGGAATGATGTTTGAACCACCTCCGTCCACATCAAAATCCCACACTAGTACAAAGTCAAACCACAGTTCATCTGCAAGCAGCAGTAGCAGCAACAGGAAGTCAACAATATCTAACTCTGCGGCTACAGCATCCCAATTTTTGGTTGCACCACCCAAAAAAATTGAAAAGCTAATTAAATCATCATCCAGTGCACCAGTGCTGCTGTCTCCAGCTGTAAAACTGAAGCCATTGGATGATTTATCGTTGGATCTGCCACTACCTCAAATAGTCACCAATTACACACCGTTGCCGCTGAATTCCACTGTAATGGAATGTGTCTACGGGAAGAGTAAGCAACCACCTGCCAAGATATTACCACCAACATGGACTGATGAGACGTTTGGGGCAACCTTAGCAGCACGTAATATGAAGTGAGTGATCTTGATAATAATAAAACCTCTACATTTTTTATTAACTTTGATTTTTTTTTTTAGGACTCGCGTTTACTCTGGAGTTCGCACAGGACAGCTCTTTCAAGTGCCACCCTTAATGGAGTTATGCATTCGCGTTCTTCAAAAGAACATTGACGCTATGGAATACACTGGTGGTGTCCCCTTTGAAATACTGAAGCCAGTACTGGAGCGTGCCACACCCGATCAACTTTTCACGTTTGAGCATTTTAATCCATATCTCATGGATGACAGTGATTGGTTATGGGAGCAGCATTGTGGTCGCAAATTTCGAACGAAGAAACGTGAGGAAATGGAGACATGGCGGGAAATGTTTATTGTAAGTATTCTATATTAAATTAAATTTATATTTTGAATTACTTTTTAAAACTATACATTATTTTCATTCGATTAGCGGTGTACTGAAGAACAGGAAGAGCGTCTCAATAGTCTTACAATGAATATAAAGCGATCTCAAACCGAATCCGTCCCTGTGCGTTCAACCAAAATGGCATTTGTTGACTCAATGGTGAAGGCGCCGCGTGGTGTTCGCCAGAAGCAAAATCAATTTGGAACGGATCGGAAATTGATAGCAACTCCAGCTGCCCGTGTGGCATCCCTCAGTAACATGGGCAATAATATTGCAAAGATTGGAGACACGAGACTCAAGGTATTGGCTGGTACAAGAGACACTGCTCAAGCAACATGTAAGTTTAATTTTTTTAATTTAATACGTGGTTTGTTATTTATTAATTTTTAATTATTTTTTACAGCATCAAGACCAAGAAAGGCACCCCTTATGCAGAAATTGCAAAAATCTCTTTCCTCACTTAAGGGTCGGTTTAAACGTTAATGATGTTTAAATAATATTGTATCTACCTCGATTAGGGATAATGCTTGCATATTGTTTATGTTAAAAATGTGCAAACATTTTAATAAATTCATCACATTATTGTAATTATTATATAGGATCCTATCGTTTGAACCATTTCAATTTGTTTTATAATTTAATTTTATTTATAAATAGTTTTTCTTAAAATGTTATTAAGGTTCACTATTGTATCAAAATTATTTAATTTGTTTGTATGTAATAAATGTATGTACTTGCATTATAATATATTACAATAAAATAATTTAATCAAATAATGTTTCAATGCGTCTTTAAAATGGATAGTGTTGTATTTGCTTTTCAGATATAAGGAAATTTTTAATTTCGGCAAATCCGATAGTTGAGCTCTAAGAATGTTATTTAGTAGAAAATGTAAATATTTTCTGCATAATATTAAAGCACGTTTTTAATCGGCTTAATAAACAATTAAATTTAATTAATGAAAATTATTAATACCCGCAATATTTTGTTGAATTAACGAATATCTTTTCTAAAATTGTTCTTCAATTCTAAAATGGATTTTACAAAAACTGATTTAAATTTATGACTTTTTAAATATTTAGATTTTAAAGGAGTGTTATTATAATTTCTACACTATATTAAAGGACAGCACAAACTCCCATATTCCGGCAATCTGAAATCTCAGTCAGACAATCTATACACAGAATTCATCAATAGTCAAAATTCAAAACTTAATATTCCGGCATCATATATTCGAGTAACCTAAAATGAGGGCTGAAGCAATCCCGACAGTAAAATCTCTAAGATCCCTATAAAACTACTTCTTTCGTTCAAAACTAAGGATTATCACCAACTACGGTTAGTAGTTCCTTATGTTGAGACAGTCTTTATATTAGAAGTGAAATAGGTAGTCTTAAATAGAATTTCAGAATTAAATAAGACACATCCAAAAAATATTTTCAAATTCAAATAGTAAGAGCCAATGTTAATAATAATCCAAAGATGGTAATTAAAAATGAGTTAAGTCACACCTTTTTTTAATTTTGTTTTCTTTGAGAAACAAATAAGAGAATTTTATAAAAAGCATTAGAATTCTCATTTTACAACAGACAATAAAGTTATAAATATTCAGGAAATTTCCAATGTTCTCAATAAAAATAGAAAGTTAAAGGAATTTATTGTACCTATAATATAATAATTTAAAAACCGAATAACCGATTAATCCAATGTGACATCATTAATTTATTTGAGCTAGCATACTTAATTATTTCTAAATGCAGTTACGGGTTTTACCCTACCAATAAAAATTGGATTAATCCCGACTTTTGAAATTTTTTATTGCACTCAATTTAGAAGGTAATAAAATTAAGGATAATGTAATTCAATTTCAAGTGTGGTCATATTGGCAAACTATTAAATAATTAAGAAAGGAGAAGGAGACAGAGTATCGAGAAGTGGAAGGTGTATTTAAAATTGATACAGGTATCATTTGTCCTACAATTAGGACTCTCAAATATTTTGTATTTAAGCGCGCACTTTTCAACTACAAAGTCAATCCAACATTGAAGTTGAAACTATTAAGACTTTAGAGCTACCAGTATACTTTTCTGCAAAACAATTTTTTTTAAACTAATTACGTTAAATTTTATATATTTGTAATGTCTTCAGTTCAGGAAAAAATAAGTCACTACCAGAGGAAAATTGAACGATCTCAGAACGATAATGATCGGGTAAGTTTGTATTTACAAAAAATAAATAGAATTTTGTGTTAATTAAAAATTAATTTGAATTTAAATAGTTATACTAAATTAAAATATTCTTTATTTCCAGATAATGCACTGCATCAAAAAATTGGGAAAGTTGCCAATCACCGTGAAACACCTTGCAGAAACCGGAATTAGAAAGACTTTAAATGTTCCGCTATTTGACGGAGAAGTCGATGCCGCCGCAAAAAGACTGTTACAAATTTGGAAAGATATGGTTACAATTGAGGTTGGTCCAGAATGTATTCCAGAGGAGCACACAAATAGTAGCAGAGATCACATCAAAACTGATGATCCATCAGGACATTCCAAGAAATCAAACAGCAAGCGTAAGCTTGTTGAATTTGACTTTCTCAACGCTAATCAAAATTCCGGCGAATCCTTATCTGTATCCAAAAAAACTAAAAAATCTAACGGTGCACCATTGTATTTGCCACAACCTCAAATAGTCACAAATTTTACAACGGTGTCGCTTAATTCCACTGTGAAGGAGTGTGTCAACTTTAGCAGTATGCCGTCATCTGCCAAGATTTCACCGACATGGACCAATGAGACGTTCACTGCAGCTATGGGAGCACGTAACATAAAGTAAGTCATTTAAATATTATCAAACTCGCTGAATTTTTTATTAATTTCAAATTTGTTTCAGGACTCGAGTTTATTCCGGTGTTCGCACAATGAAAGTTCATCAAGCGCCAGCCCTAACGCAATTGTGCATTCGCGTTCTACAGAAAAACATTGACGCAATGAAGTTCACTGGTGGTGTTCCCTTTAAATTTCTGAAGCCCGTGCTGGAGCCAGCTACGCCCAATCAACTTTTCAGATTTGAGCATTTCAATCCACATCTCATGGGTGACACTCATGGATTGTGGGAACAACATTGTGGTCGCAAATTTCCAACGAAGCAACGTCAAGAAATGGAGACATGGCGAGAAATGTTCATTGTAAGTATTCTATATTAAATTTAATTATAATTTTGAATTCGTTTTTATAACTTTCTTTTATTTCTATTTTTTTAGCGATGCACCAAAGAACAGGAACAGCGTCTCAATAGTCTTACATTGATTATAAAGCGATCTCACGACTCCGTCCATGTGTGTTCAACGAAAATGGCATTTGTTGAGTCAGCGAAGGCGCCGCGTGATGTTTCCCAGAAGCAAAATCAACTTGGAACCGAGCAGAAGACAACATCAACATCAGCTGCCCGTGCGGCATCTCTCGTTAACAGGAGCAATGATTATAATATTGCAGAGATCGGAGACACGAAAGTCAGGGTCTTGGCTGCTATACAAGGCACTGCTAAGAAGCCAACTGGTAAGTTCATATTTTTCAATTTGATTCATGTTCCATTTTATTAATAATTTTTTTCCATTTTTTGCAGCATCAAAACCGAGAAAGGGACCACTCATGCAGAAATTGCGAAGATCTATCAACTCACTTGGACATTTGAAACGTTAACGACGATTAATAAGAATTGTATCTCCCGCAATTAAATTTGATTCATAATTTAAAATTAATTTTAAAACACACTTTTCTTAAAATGTTAATTTTATTTAACTATTGTACCACAATTAGTTAATTTGTATTTGCATCATAATATATTAAATAAAATAATTTAATCAAATACTGCTTTTTAAATTATTATTTTTTAAATAGAAAATTGTGTATTTGTCTTTCAGATATTTTGAGGAAACCAAATAATTTTATTTTCAGCTCTGCTTCACAATAACAATTTGCGTAAAGCAATTTTAAATAGATTCCTAAAGATAAAATGTTTTTATTAGATACTGAAAAAATTGTTGAAGAAATTTATTTCCTTTAAAAATAGTTTATATTTCGGAATTTTTTATACTTATACTTTATATATTGATCATCCGAAAGGTAAAACAACGGAAACAGCTTCTGTGCAAGATCGGTAAAATGTAAGGATCAACAAAAACTGATGCTTTGGATCCCAACCAAAACCCAAATCTCCCATCCCAACTCAATTTCCAGCTCTCACAGGAGCAGGTTCGGCCATCAGGATTCAGGATGCCACTTTCATCTGCTTCCACAATGTTTATTGTTGGGAAAAATGCTTGTTTTAAATTTAAGTATACCAATTTTCCATCCTAAAATTGTTTTTAAATTAAATTACAACAACAATTTGTATGGGGAATTTTTTTCCCGAAATTCGTGAGTTTAGGTCGTTTCATACAAACATTTTTTTTTTGAGAATTTTCCATTCAATTTTTTTTTAAGCATATGTAGCGCTATTGTGATGAATAATAGAAATTTTCCGGGAAATTGGTTATAAGGTTTCACAGATATTAAATACTAACGATAAAATTTACAAAATTTTCAAAAAATCTTCACCACAAGGGTTTTCAATAAATGTCAAAAAATATTCATGAAAACTATACAGAAAGGACCAGGGTATGTGGAAAAAACAACGGTGAAAAATTAGTGATTCCTTAACGGTTCTTTTTAGAAGGTCAAACTTATATAAAATAGACAACATTTGTAAGTCGAATAACGGTAAAAGTAATGAATAGGCGAAATATTTGAAAGCACCGTTATAAATACCACTTAACAGTGATATCGAGAAAATATAAATTTTATAAAATAATTATGAATAAATAGGAGAAATTCGCAGTTTTTCACACCCCTTAAATTCAAATCGCCTAAAAGCATTATTTTCCAAATTTAACTGTAATTAAACTGTTACATTAGAGTTAAAAATAAGTAAACAGAATTTTTGCCAAAACATCCATCTTTAAGGAAAATTGATTTTCATAATTTTCATTATCAATTTTCATAACAAAAATTGCAAATGTACAATCCCATGATTTGTACAGTTTTTTGCATTTAGCACATGAAAACAAAATTTTCACCAAATTTTCATTATGCTACCGTTAATCAGTGCAAAATTTGCAATAAGATAAGGAAAATTTTTTTGCAAAAAAACGATGTCGAAAAAAAAAGTCCTTTGTTTCAGTACACGATCAATTTGGAAAAAAAAAAAAAAATGGCCGGCTTGTGATCTAAACACGGGCCGTTTTGCTGTACTTGTTGGAGAATGCCGAACGCTCTGACGATTGAGCAACTGAACGATAATTGGTTAACAGGATTTTTGTGCCATTTTAAGCGCAACGAAGTTTGCAGGTCATTTCCTAATGTGTTACCCAAACGAGCAATAAAAGCACCTGTATGGAAATTTTAAGACTTTTTAAATCCTTTCATCTAATGTCCGATCATTAATGTTGCTGCTGTAACTGACACCTTTATTGTAATTGTAATGTCGTTCTTAATTACTTTTTGCAGTTCCGGGTTTTACCGTACCAATAAAAATTGGATTAATTCCGACTTTTTAAAACTTTTATTGCACTCAACTTAGGAGGTAATAAAAATAAAGATAATGTAATTCATTTTCAAGTGTGGTCAGATTGGCAAACGATTAATTAATTAAAAAAGGAGAAGGAGACAGAGCATCGAGAAGAGGGAGAATTGTTTTAAATTGATACAGGTATCATTTGTCCTACAATTGGGACTCTCAAATATTTTGTATTTAAGCGCGCACTTTTCAACTATAAGGTCAATCCAACATTAAAGTTGAAACTGTCAAGACTTAAGAGCTACCAGTACACTTTTGTGAAAAATTGAGCAATTGTTTAAACAAATTACGTTAAATTTCATATATTTGTAATGAAGTCTGTTCAGGAAAAAATAAGTCACTACCAGAGGAAAATTGAACGATCTCAGAACGATAATGATCGGGTAAGTTTGTGTTTACAAAAAAATAAATAGAATTTTGTGTTAATTAAAAAAAAATTAATTTGAATTTAAATCGTTATACTAAATTAAAATATTCTTTATTTCCAGATAATGCATCCATCAGGACATCCCAAAAAATCAAACAGCAAGCGTAAGCTTGTTGAATTTGACTTTCTCAACGCTAATCAAAATTCCGGCGAATCCTTATCAGTATCCAAAAAGTCTAAGACCTCTAAAGGTGCAGCTTTGGATTTACCACAACCTCAAATAGTCACAAATTTCACCCCGGTGCCGCTTAATTCCACTGTGAAGGAGTGTGTCAACTTTAGCAGTATGCCGTCACCTGCCAAGATTTCACCGACATGGACCAATGAGACGTTCACTGCAGCTATGGGAGCACGTAACATAAAGTAAGTCATTTAAATATTATCAAACTCGCTGAATTTTTTATTAACTTTAAATTTGTTTCAGGACTCGAGTTTATTCCGGTGTTCGTACAAGGAAACTTCATCAAGCGCCAGCCCTAACGCAATTGTGCATTCGCGTTCTACAGAAAAACGTTGATGCAATGGAGTTCACTGGTGGTGTTCCCTTTAAATTGCTGAAGCCCGTGCTGGAGCCAGCTACGCCCGATCAACTTTTCAGATTTGAGCATTTCAATCCACATCTCATGGGTGACACTCATGGGTTGTGGGAACAACATTGTGGTCGCAAATTTCCTACGAAGCAACGTCAAGAAATGGAGACATGGCGAGAAATGTTCATTGTAAGTATTCTATATTAAATTTAATTATAATTTTGAATTCGTTTTTATAACTTTCTTTTATTTCTATTTTTTTTAGCGATGCACCAAAGAACAGGAACAGCGTCTCAATAGTCTTACATTGATTATAAAGCGATCTCACGACTCCTTCTATGTGTGTTCAACGAAAATGGCACTTGTTGAGTCAGCGAAGGCGTCGCGTGAGGTTTCCCAGAAGCAAAATCAACTTGGAACAGAGCAGAAGACAACATCAACATCAGCTGCCCGTGTGGCATCTCTCGTTAACAGGAGCAATGATTATAATATTGCTCAGATTGGAGACACGAAAGTCAGAGTCTTGGCTGCTATACGAGGAACTGCTAAGAAGCCAACTGGTAAGTTCATATTTTTCAATTTGACTCATGTTCCATTTTATTAATATTTTTTTTCCATTTTTTGCAGCATCAAAACCGAGAAAGGCACCACTTATGCAGAAATTGCGAAGATCTATCAACTCACTTGGACATTTGAAACGTTAACGACGATTAATAAGAATTGTATCTCCCGCAATTAAATTTGATTCATAATTTAAAATTAATTTTAAAACACACTTTTCTTAAAATGTTAATTTTGTTTAACTATTGTACCAAAATTACTTAATTTGTATTTGCATCATAATATATTAAAATAAAATAATTTAATCAAATACTGCTTTTTAAATTATTATTTTTTAAATAGAAAATTGTGTATTTGTCTTTCAGATATTTTGAGGAAACCAAATAATTTGATTTTCAGCTCTGTTTCACAATAACAATTTGTGCAAAATACGAAGCGATCCAACACATTAAAACCTAAGGAAACTGATTTCGCCAAGCCGCAAGCTGCAAGATGATCACAACACTAAAACGCGCCCGAATATTTAAAAAGAAATAAAGAATTTGGACCAACCGTCCGCGTGAGGACTCAAATAAGAAGACGACACGACCAGCCCTTCAAAACCGACCACGAAAAAGAAAACTGCTGCTCGGAACAGCAACGACGAAAACCCAAAATCTCAAACCCCAACCTCAACTTGATACCCATTACAACCAATACCTAAATCCCCTATCCCAACCCTATTTCCCATTGCTAACTAATATCTAAATCTAGGGGATTTCTCAACCCTAACCTTCTATTCTCATACCCCATCTACAACCCTCATTCCCAATCCACAACCACACGCAGTATACTATTTAAAAAAACAGTCTGGTACGACCCAGTTAATAAAAATAACCGACAGGTTGTTGGTGTTTAGTAATTGAAATAAATGACAACGTCCAAAACGAGGATGAATTGTCATTTATTGCAACATTGCAGGAGCACGACAAGGACGAACCAACTCGCTCCCAGGAATTAGAATAAAAAGAAAAAGAGTTAAAGGTGCTAAGAATTAAAGTCTAAGTGTAGTAGTGCTATCCAAGTCTGAATGCATCAAATAAAATCTGTAATCTCAAATCCATTATTTGCAATCACAATATTAATCCAAATTTAATTAATTAATTAAGGGATAGTATTCCCAATCCCAAACAAGTGCACTACTGCAATAATATGAAAACAGCAACTTTGGATACATTAACTAGAGCACGTCCTTACTCTACAAAAATCAAAGAACAACTGAATTCCAAGCAGCAAAAAAGAAGTAAACAACCTCGGAGTCAACCTCAGCTCGGCAATACCAATGTTTTCGTATATTATTCATGTCTCCGAAACGGTAAATAATTTAGAAAAATTTCTTTCATATTATTGTTTGATTTGAAAAGATAAAAAAGTTGTCTAAACATTTCAAGGTCAAAATGGGAAATTAAAAGGTCGAACTATTTATATCTGAGAAACCCTACAGAATATGAAAAACATCTAAAATTTAGTGCTTTATAATGCAAAGAACTTTATTTCACAATTTAAAGGTCAAAATATTTCAAATTCAAGGTCTATTTATTTCAGGATGTTCAGCAAAGTGCTTTTGCAGGGTCATAAATTTTCAGAACTCTAAATCTCTTACGAATCTATTTGAATCACATAAATCTGCAATTCAATCCTGCTATCCTAGTGTACCCAATCCTTAACCCAATCCCAACCTCATTTCTAAAACCCCAAATCCATCACCAATTCCAATCAAGTGCATATATGCACACAAATGCACTAATATAAAAACAACAACTTTAGATCCATTTAAAACACATCCTTACTCTACAAAAATCAAAGAACAACTGAATTCCAAGCAGCAAAAAAGAAGTAAACAACCTCGGAGTCAACCTCAGCTCGGCAATACCAACGTTTTCGTATATTATTCATATCTCCGAAACGGTAAATAATTTAGAAAAATTTCTTTCATATTATTGTTAGATTTGAAAAGATAAAAAAGTTGTCTAAACATTTCAAGGACTCAATAGACAAATTCAAGGTCAACTATTTATATTTCCGAAATTTTGAATATTTCTGAATTTTTTTCCACATTATTGTGGCTTTTAAAAAGAATAAAAGTTTTCAGAACATTTCAAGGTCAAAATTTGAAAATTAAAGGTCATAATTTGTATATCTCAGAAACCCTTAACATTTTAGAAAAACAACTTTGGATACATTTAAAACACGTCCTTACTCTACAAAAAAAAGCACAACCGATATCCAAGCAGCAAAAAAGAAGTAAACAACCTCGGCTTCGGCAATACCAACAAGTTGTTTTGATCGTTTTACCAACAAGGGCGATGAACTTTAGCGCAGAAACGCACGATAACAAAGAAGTTGTTTTCGTTGTTTTTGAACAAAGAGTGCAATGAACTTCCGGCCATCTCAAGGACAAAGAAAATGTTTAGGCTTATTCCAGGAGCATCTTTGTAGATTTTTAGAGGTTGTTGAAAATGTGGTAACCCTTATGGTCTATTGTATCACGTAATTTAATTACACTTTATAATATCTGAATTACACTTGATATCATCTGAATCCCAACCGAAAGCCAAATATCCGATCCCAACCCCATTTCCAACCATCCCTTTCATATACTTCAACATAGAGAACTTAAAAAATTGATTGGCAAACGATTAATTAATTAAAAAAGGAAAAGGAGACAGAGCATCGAGAAGAGGGAGAATTGTTTTAAATTGATACAGGTATCATTTGTCCTACAATTGGGACTCTCAAATATTTTGTATTTAAGCGCGCACTTTTCAACTATAAGGTCAATCCAACATTAAAGTTGAAACTGTCAAGACTTAAGAGCTACCAGTACACTTTTGTGAAAAGTTGAGCAATTGTTTCAACAAATTACGTTAAATTTCATATATTTGTAATGAAGTCTGTTCAGGAAAAAATAAGTTACTACCAGAGGAAAATTGAACGATCTCAGAACGATAATGATCGGGTAAGTTTGTGTTTACAAAAAAAAAAATAGAATTTTGTGTTAATTAAAAAAAAATTATTTGAATTTAAATCGTTATACTAAATTAAAATATTCTTTATTTCCAGATAATGCACTGCATCAAAAAATTGGGAAAGTTGTCAATCACCGTGAAACACCTTGCAGAAACCGGAATTGCAAAGACTTTAAATGTTCCGCTATTTGACGGAGAAGTCGATGCCGCCGCAAAAAGACTGTTACAAATTTGGAAAGATATGGTTACAATTGAGGTTGGTCCAGAAGGTATTCCAGAGGAGCACACAAATAGTAGCAGAGATCACATCAAAACTGATGATCCATCAGGACATTCCAAAAAATCAAACAGCAAGCGTAAGCTTGTTGAATTTGACTTTCTCAACGCTAATCAAAATTCCGGCGAATCCTTATCTGTATCCAAAAAAACTAAAAAATCTAACGGTGCACCATTGTATTTGCCACAACCTCAAATAGTCACAAATTTTACAACGGTGCCGCTTAATTCCACTGTGAAGGAGTTTGTCAACTTTAGCAGTATGCCGTCACCTGCCAAGATTTCACCGACATGGACCAATGAGACGTTCACTGCAGCTATGGGAGCACGTAACATAAAGTAAGTCATTTAAATATTATCTAACTCGCTGAATTTTTTATTAATTTTAAATTTGTTTCAGGACTCGAGTTTATTCCGGTGTTCGCACAATGAAAGTTCATCAAGCGCCAGCCCTAACGCAATTGTGCATTCGCGTTCTACAGAAAAACGTTGACGCAATGAAGTTCACTGGTGGTGTTCCCTTTAAATTTCTGAAGCCCGTGCTGGAGCCTGCTACGCCCAATCAACTTTTCAGATTTGAGCATTTCAATCCACATCTCATGGGTGAAACTCATGGATTGTGGGAACAACATTGTGGTCGCAAATTTCCTACGAAGCAACGTCAAGAAATGGAGACATGGCGAGAAATGTTCATTGTAAGTATTCTATATTAAATTTAATTATAATTTTGAATTCGTTTTTATAACTTTCTTTTATTTCTATTTTTTTTAGCGATGCACCAAAGAACAGGAACAGCGTCTCAATAGTCTTACATTGATTATAAAGCGATCTCACGACTCCGTCCATGTGTGTTCAACGAAAATGGCATTTGTTGAGTCAGCGAAGGCGCCGCGTGAGGTTTCCCAGAAGCAAAATCAACTTGGAACAGAGAAGAAGACAACATCAACATCAGCTGCCCGTGTGGCATCTCTCGTTAACAGGAGCAATGATTATAATGTTGCACAGATTGGAGACACCAAAGTCAGGGTCTTGGCTGCTATACAAGGAACTGCTAAGAAGCCAACTGGTAAGTTCATATTTTTCAATTTGATTCAAGTTCCATTTTATTAATAATTTTTTTTCCATTTTTTGCAGCATCAAAACCGAGAAAGGGACCACTTATGCAGAAATTGCGAAGATCTATCAACTCACTTGGACATTTGAAACGTTAACGACGATTAATAAGAATTGTATCTCCCGCAATTAAATTTGATTCATAATTTAAAATTAATTTTAAAACACACTTTTCTTAAAATGTTAATTTTATTTAACTATTGCACCAGAATTACTTAATTTGTATTTGCATCATAATATATTAAAATAAAATAATTTAATCAAATACTGCTTTTTAAATTATTATTTTTTAAATAGAAAATTTTGGATTTGTCTTTCAGATTTTTTGAGGAAACCAAATGATTTTATTTTCAGCTCTGCTTCACAATAGCAATTTGCGTAAAGCGATTTTAAATAGGTTCCTAAAGATAAAATGTTTTTATTAGATACTGAAAAAATTGTTGAAGAAATTTATTTTCTTTAAAAATAGTTTATATTTCGTATAATACATACTTTATATATTGGCTATTAAGCCAGTTGAAGTCAGACAACCTGAAATCGCATTGACGTTTCTAAAATCTTAAGTGAGAAAAATATACTGTAAGTATTCATAAACAGAATTAAGAGAACGGCTTAAAAAATAAAAAGCCACTTCAAAAAATCATATTTCTAAATGAAATTCCCAACCAAAACCCAAATCTCCCATCCCAACTCAATTTCCAGCTCTCACGGGAGCAGGTTCGGCCATCAGGATTCAGGATGCCGCTTTCATCTGCTTCCACAATGTTTATTGTTGGGAAAAATGCTTGTTTTAAATTTAAGTATACCAATTTTCCATCCTAAAATTGGTTTTAAGTTAAATTACAACAACAATTTGTATGGGGAATTTTTTTCCCGAAATTCGTGAGTTTAGGTCGTTTCATACAAAAATATTTTTTTTGAGAATTTTCCATTCAATTTTTTTTCAAGCATATGTAGCGCTATTGTGATGAATAATAGAAATTTTCCGGGAAATTGGTTGTACGGTTTCACAGATATTAAATACTAACGATAAAATTTACAAAATTTTCAAAAAATCTTCACCACAAGGGTTTTCAATAAATGTCAAAAAATATTCATGAAAACTATACAGAAAGGACCAGGGTATGTGGAAAAAACAACGGTGAAAAATTAGTGATTCCTTAACGGTTCTTTTTAGAAGGTCAAACTTATTGAAAATAGACAACATTTGTAAGTCGAATAACGGTAAAAGTAATGAATGGGCAAAATATTTGAAAGCACCGTTATAAATACCACTTAACAGTGATATCGAGAAAATATAAATTTTATAAAATAATTATCATTAAATAGGAGAAATTCGCAGTTTTTCACACCCCTTAAATTCAAATCGCATAAAAGCATTATTTTCCAAATTTAACTGTAATTAAACTGTTACATTACAGTTAAAAATAAGTAAACAGAATTTTTGCCAAAACATCCATCTTTAAGGAAAATTGATTTTCATAATTTTCATTATCAATTTTCATAACAAAAATTGCAAATGTACAATCTCATGATTTGTACAGTTTTTTGCATTTAGCACATGAAAACAAAATTTTCACCAAATTTTCATTATGCTACCGTTAATCAGTGCAAAATTTGCAATAAGATAAGGAAAAATTTTTTGCAAAAAAACGATTTCGGAAAAAAAAGTCCTTTGTTTCAGTACACGATCAATTTGGGAAATAAAAAAAAATGGCCGGCTCGTGATCTGAACACGGGCCGTTTTGCTGTACTTGTTGGAGAATGCCGAACGCTCTGACGATTGAGCAACTGAACGATAATTGGTTAACAGGATTTTTGTGCCATTTTAAGCGCAACGAATTTTGCAGGTCATTTCCTAATGTGTTACCCAAACAAGTAATAAAAGCACCTGTATGGAAATTTTAAGACTTTTTAAATCCTTCATCCTTTTTCATCTCATGTCCAATCATTAATGTAGCTGCTGTAACTGACACCTGTATTGGAATTTTGCAATTAGTTGTCGTTCTTAATTAGCTTTTAAATGCAGTTCCGGGTTTTACCGTACCAATAAAAATTGGATTAATCCCGACTTATTAAAACTTTTATTGCACTCAACTTAGGAGGTAATAAAAATAAAGATAATGTCATTCAATTTCAAGTGTGGTCAGATTGGCAAACGATTAATTAATTAAAAAAGGAGAAGGAGACAGAGCATCGAGAAGAGGGAGAATTGTTTTAAATTGATACAGGTATCATTTGTCCTACAATTAGGACTCTCAAATATTTTGTATTTAAGCGCGCACTTTTCAACTATAAGGTCAATCCAACATTGAAGTTGAAACTGTCAAGACTTAAGAGCTACCAGTACACTTTTGTGAAAAATTGAGCAATTGTTTAAACCAAATTACGTTAAATTTCATATATTTGTAATGAAGTCTGTTCAGGAAAAAATAAGTTACTACCAGAGGAAAATTGAACGATCTCAGAACGATAATGATCGGGTAAGTTTGTATTTCCAAAAAAATAAGTAGAATTTTGTGTTAATTAAAAAAAATTAATTTAAATTTAAATCGTTATACTAAATTAAAATATTCTTTATTTCCAGATAATGCACTGCATCAAAAAATTGGGAAAGTTGCCAATCACCGTGAAACACCTTGCAGAAACCGGAATTGCAAAGACTTTAAATGTTCCGCTATTTGACGGAGAAGTCGATGCCGCCGCAAAAAGACTGTTACAAATTTGGAAAGATATGGTTACAATTGAGGTTGGTCCAGAATGTATTCCAGAGGAGCACACAAATAGTAGCAGAGATCACATCAAAACTGATGATCCATCAGGACATTCCAAAAAGCCAAACAGCAAGCGTAAGCTTGTTGAATTTGACTTTCTCAACGCTAATCAAAATTCCGGCGAATCCTTATCAGTATCCAAAAAGTCTAAGACCTCTAACGGTGCAGCTTTGGATTTACCACAACCTCAAATAGTCACAAATTTCACCCCGGTGCCGCTTATTTCCACTGTGAAGGAGTGTGTCAACTTTAGTAGTAAGCCGTCATCTGCCAAGATTTCACCGACATGGACCAATGAGACGTTCACTGCAGCTATGGGAGCACGTAACATAAAGTAAGTCATTTAAATATTATCAAACTCGCTGAATTTTTTATTAATTTCAAATTTGTTTCAGGACTCGAGTTTATTCCGGTGTTCGCACAAGAAAACTTCATCAAGCGCCAGCCCTAACGCAATTGTGCATTCGCGTTCTACAGAAAAACGTTGACGCAATGGAGTTTACTGGTGGTGTTCCCTTTAAATTGCTGAAGCCCGTGCTGGAGTCAGCTACGCCCGATCAACTTTTCAGATTTGAGCATTTCAATCCACATCTCATGGGTGACACTCATGGATTGTGGGAACAACATTGTGGTCGCAAATTTCCTACGAAGCAACGTCAAGAAATGGAGACATGGCGAGAAATGTTCATTGTAAGTATTCTATATTAAATTTAATTATAATTTTGAATTCGTTTTTATAACTTTCTTTTATTTCTATTTTTTTTAGCGATGCACCAAAGAACAGGAACAGCGTCTCAATAGTCTTACATTGATTATAAAGCGATCTCACGACTCCTTCTATGTGTGTTCAACGAAAATGGCACTTGTTGAGTCAGCGAAGGCGTCGCGTGAGGTTTCCCAGAAGCAAAATCAACTTGGAACAGAGCAGAAGACAACATCAACATCAGCTGCCCGTGTGGCATCTCTCGTTAACAGGAGCAATGATTATAATATTGCAGAGATCGGAGACACGAAAGTCAGGGTCTTGGCTGCTATACAAGGCACTGCTAAGAAGCCAACTGGTAAGTTCATATTTTTCAATTTGATTCATGTTCCATTTTATTAATAATTTTTTTCCATTTTTTGCAGCATCAAAACCGAGAAAGGGACCACTCATGCAGAAATTGCGAAGATCTATCAACTCACTTGGACATTTGAAACGTTAACGACGATTAATAAGAATTGTATCTCCCGCAATTAAATTTGATTCATAATTTAAAATTAATTTTAAAACACACTTTTCTTAAAATGTTAATTTTGTTTAACTATTGTACCAAAATTACTTAATTTGTATTTGCATCATAATATATTAAAATAAAATAATTTAATCAAATACTGCTTTTTAAATTATTATTTTTTAAATAGAAAATTGTGTATTTGTCTTTCAGATTTTTTGAGGAAACCAAATGATTTTATTTTCAGCTCTGCTTCACAATAACAATTTGCGTAAAGCAATTTTAAATAGATTCCTAAAGATAAAATGTTTTTATTAGATACTGAAAAAATTGTTGAAGAAATTTATTTCCTTTAAAAATAGTTTATATTTCGGAATTTTTTATACTTATACTTTATATATTGATCATCCGAAAGGTAAAACAACGGAAACAGCTTCTGTGCAAGATCGGTAAAATGTAAGGATCAACAAAAACTGATGCTTTGGATCCCAACCAAAACCCAAATCTCCCATCCCAACTCAATTTCCAGCTCTCACAGGAGCAGGTTCGGCCATCAGGATTCAGGATGCCACTTTCATCTGCTTCCACAATGTTTATTGTTGGGAAAAATGCTTGTTTTAAATTTAAGTATACCAATTTTCCATCCCAAAATTGTTTTTAAGTTAAATTACAACAACAATTTGTATGGGGAATTTTTTTCCCGAAATTCGTGAGTTTAGGTCGTTTCATACAAAAATTTTTTTTTTGAGAATTTTCCATTCAATTTTTTTTCAAGCATATGTAGCGATATTGTGATGAATAATCCAAATTTTCCGGGAAATTGGTTGTAAGGTTTCACAGATAATAAATACTAACGATAAAATTTACAAAATTTTCAAAAAATCTTCACCACAAGGGTTTTCAATAAATGTCAAAAAATATTCATGAAAACTATACAGAAAGGACCAGGGTATGTGGAAAAAATAACGGTGAAAAATTAGTGATTCCTTAACGGTTCTTTTTAGAAGGTCAAACTTATATAAAATAGACAACATTTGTAAGTCGAATAACGGTAAAAGTAATGAATAGGCGAAATATTTGAAAGCACCGTTATAAATACCACTTAACAGTGATATCGAGAAAATATAAATTTTATAAAATAATTATCATTAAATAGGAGAAATTCGCAGTTTTTCACACCCCTTAAATTCAAATCGCCTAAAAGCATTATTTTCCAAATTTAACTGTAATTAAACTGTTACATTAGAGTTAAAAATAAGTAAACAGAATTTTTGCCAAAACATCCATCTTTAAGGAAAATTGATTTTCATAATTTTCATTATCAATTTTCATAACAAAAATTGCAAATGTACAATCCCATGATTTGTACAGTTTTTTGCATTTAGCACATGAAAACAAAATTTTCACCAAATTTTCATTATGCTACCGTTAATCAGTGCAAAATTTGCAATAAGATAAGGAAAATTTTTTTGCAAAAAAACGATGTCGAAAAAAAAAGTCCTTTGTTTCAGTACACGATCAATTTGGAAAAAAAAAAAAAAATGGCCGGCTTGTGATCTAAACACGGGCCGTTTTGCTGTACTTGTTGGAGAATGCCGAACGCTCTGACGATTGAGCAACTGAACGATAATTGGTTAACAGGATTTTTGTGCCATTTTAAGCGCAACGAAGTTTGCAGGTCATTTCCTAATGTGTTACCCAAACGAGCAATAAAAGCACCTGTATGGAAATTTTAAGACTTTTTAAATCCTTTCATCTAATGTCCGATCATTAATGTTGCTGCTGTAACTGACACCTTTATTGTAATTGTAATGTCGTTCTTAATTACTTTTTGCAGTTCCGGGTTTTACCGTACCAATAAAAATTGGATTAATTCCGACTTTTTAAAACTTTTATTGCACTCAACTTAGGAGGTAATAAAAATAAAGATAATGTAATTCATTTTCAAGTGTGGTCAGATTGGCAAACGATTAATTAATTAAAAAAGGAGAAGGAGACAGAGCATCGAGAAGAGGGAGAATTGTTTTAAATTGATACAGGTATCATTTGTCCTACAATTGGGACTCTCAAATATTTTGTATTTAAGCGCGCACTTTTCAACTATAAGGTCAATCCAACATTAAAGTTGAAACTGTCAAGACTTAAGAGCTACCAGTACACTTTTGTGAAAAATTGAGCAATTGTTTAAACAAATTACGTTAAATTTCATATATTTGTAATGAAGTCTGTTCAGGAAAAAATAAGTCACTACCAGAGGAAAATTGAACGATCTCAGAACGATAATGATCGGGTAAGTTTGTGTTTACAAAAAAATAAATAGAATTTTGTGTTAATTAAAAAAAAATTAATTTGAATTTAAATCGTTATACTAAATTAAAATATTCTTTATTTCCAGATAATGCATCCATCAGGACATCCCAAAAAATCAAACAGCAAGCGTAAGCTTGTTGAATTTGACTTTCTCAACGCTAATCAAAATTCCGGCGAATCCTTATCAGTATCCAAAAAGTCTAAGACCTCTAAAGGTGCAGCTTTGGATTTACCACAACCTCAAATAGTCACAAATTTCACCCCGGTGCCGCTTAATTCCACTGTGAAGGAGTGTGTCAACTTTAGCAGTATGCCGTCACCTGCCAAGATTTCACCGACATGGACCAATGAGACGTTCACTGCAGCTATGGGAGCACGTAACATAAAGTAAGTCATTTAAATATTATCAAACTCGCTGAATTTTTTATTAACTTTAAATTTGTTTCAGGACTCGAGTTTATTCCGGTGTTCGTACAAGGAAACTTCATCAAGCGCCAGCCCTAACGCAATTGTGCATTCGCGTTCTACAGAAAAACGTTGATGCAATGGAGTTCACTGGTGGTGTTCCCTTTAAATTGCTGAAGCCCGTGCTGGAGCCAGCTACGCCCGATCAACTTTTCAGATTTGAGCATTTCAATCCACATCTCATGGGTGACACTCATGGGTTGTGGGAACAACATTGTGGTCGCAAATTTCCTACGAAGCAACGTCAAGAAATGGAGACATGGCGAGAAATGTTCATTGTAAGTATTCTATATTAAATTTAATTATAATTTTGAATTCGTTTTTATAACTTTCTTTTATTTCTATTTTTTTTAGCGATGCACCAAAGAACAGGAACAGCGTCTCAATAGTCTTACATTGATTATAAAGCGATCTCACGACTCCTTCTATGTGTGTTCAACGAAAATGGCACTTGTTGAGTCAGCGAAGGCGTCGCGTGAGGTTTCCCAGAAGCAAAATCAACTTGGAACAGAGCAGAAGACAACATCAACATCAGCTGCCCGTGTGGCATCTCTCGTTAACAGGAGCAATGATTATAATATTGCTCAGATTGGAGACACGAAAGTCAGAGTCTTGGCTGCTATACGAGGAACTGCTAAGAAGCCAACTGGTAAGTTCATATTTTTCAATTTGACTCATGTTCCATTTTATTAATATTTTTTTTCCATTTTTTGCAGCATCAAAACCGAGAAAGGCACCACTTATGCAGAAATTGCGAAGATCTATCAACTCACTTGGACATTTGAAACGTTAACGACGATTAATAAGAATTGTATCTCCCGCAATTAAATTTGATTCATAATTTAAAATTAATTTTAAAACACACTTTTCTTAAAATGTTAATTTTGTTTAACTATTGTACCAAAATTACTTAATTTGTATTTGCATCATAATATATTAAAATAAAATAATTTAATCAAATACTGCTTTTTAAATTATTATTTTTTAAATAGAAAATTGTGTATTTGTCTTTCAGATATTTTGAGGAAACCAAATAATTTGATTTTCAGCTCTGTTTCACAATAACAATTTGTGCAAAATACGAAGCGATCCAACACATTAAAACCTAAGGAAACTGATTTCGCCAAGCCGCAAGCTGCAAGATGATCACAACACTAAAACGCGCCCGAATATTTAAAAAGAAATAAAGAATTTGGACCAACCGTTCGCGTGAGGACTCAAATAAGAAGACGACACGACCAGCCCTTCAAAACCGACCACGAAAAAGAAAACTGCTGCTCGGAACAGCAACGACGAAAACCCAAAATCTCAAACCCCAACCTCAACTTGATACCCATTACAACCAATACCTAAATCCCCTATCCCAACCCTATTTCCCATTGCTAACTAATATCTAAATCTAGGGGATTTCTCAACCCTAACCTTCTATTCTCATACCCCATCTACAACCCTCATTCCCAATCCACAACCACACGCCGTATACTATTTAAAAAAACAGTCTGGTACGACCCAGTTAATAAAAATAACCGACAGGTTGTTGGTGTTTAGTAATTGAAATAAATGACAACGTCCAAAACGAGGATGAATTGTCATTTATTGCAACATTGCAGGAGCACGACAAGGACGAACCAACTCGCTAATCCAAATTTAATTAATTAATTAAGGGATAGTATTCCCAATCCCAAACAAGTGCACTACTGCAATAATATGAAAACAGCAACTTTGGATACATTAACTAGAGCACGTCCTTACTCTACAAAAATCAAAGAACAACTGAATTCCAAGCAGCAAAAAAGAAGTAAACAACCTCGGAGTCAACCTCAGCTCGGCAATACCAACGTTTTCGTATATTATTCATGTCTCCGAAACGGTAAATAATTTAGAAAAATTTCTTTCATATTATTGTTTGATTTGAAAAGATAAAAAAGTTGTCTAAACATTTCAAGGTCAAAATGGGAAATTAAAAGGTCGAACTATTTATATCTGAGAAACCCTACAGAATATGAAAAACATCTAAAATTTAGTGCTTTATAATGCAAAGAACTTTATTTCACAATTTAAAGGTCAAAATATTTCAAATTCAAGGTCTATTTATTTCAGGATGTTCAGCAAAGTGCTTTTGCAGGGTCATACATTTTCAGAACTCTAAATCTCTTACGAATCTATTTGAATCACATAAATCTGCAATTCAATCCTGCTATCCTAGTGTACCCAATCCTAAACCCAATCCCAAACCCCATTTCTAAAACCCCAAATCCATCACCAATTCCAATCAAGTGCATATATGCACACAAATGCACTAATATAAAAACAACAACTTTAGATCCATTTAAAACACATCCTTACTCTACAAAAATCAAAGAACAACTGAATTCCAAGCAGCAAAAAAGAAGTAAACAACCTCGGAGTCAACCTCAGCTCGGCAATACCAACGTTTTCGTATATTATTGGTATCTCCGAAACGGTAAATAATTTAGAAAAATTTCTTTCATATTATTGTTAGATTTGAAAAGATAAAAAAGTTGTCTAAACATTTCAAGCACTCAATAGACAAATTCAAGGTCAACTATTTATATTTCCGAAATTTTGAATATTTCTGAATTTTTTTCCACATTATTGTGGCTTTTAAAAAGAATGAAAGTTTTCAGAACATTTCAAGGTCAAAATTTGAAAATTAAAGGTCATAATTTGTATATCTCAGAAACCCTTAACATTTTAGAAAAACAACTTTGGATACATTTAAAACACGTCCTTACTCTACAAAAAAAAGCACAACCGATATCCAAGCAGCAAAAAAGAAGTAAACAACCTCGGCTTCGGCAATACCAACAAGTTGTTTTGATCGTTTTACCAACAAGGGCGATGAACTTTAGCGCAGAAACGCACGATAACAAAGAAGTTGTTTTCGTTGTTTTTGAACAAAGAGTGCAATGAACTTCCGGCCATCTCAAGGACAAAGAAAATGTTTAGGCTTATTCCAGGAGCATCTTTGTAGATTGTAATTTAATTACACTTTATAATATCTGAATTACACTTGATAACATCTGAATCCCAACCGAAAGCCAAATATCCGATCCCAACCCCATTTCCAACCCTCCCTTTCATATACTTCAACATAGAGAACTTAAAATATTGTTTAATAAAAAAGTTTAATTTTACATTTCAAATTAAAAACATGTTTTTTCTTGGGAGTAGCAACGCCCGTAGTACCGATAGTATTAACCATAAAATTTACAAAATTTTCAAAATATATCTTCACCAACAGGGTTTTGCATAAATGTCAAAAAATTTAAAATATTCTTGGAAACTATACAGAAAGGAAAAAATAACGGCGAAAAATTCGTGATTCCTTAACAATTCTTTTTAAAATGTCGAACTTATAGAAAATAGACATAATTTGTAAGTCGAATAACGGTAAAAGTGATGAATGGACGAAAAAAGATAATTTAATTTAATTAAAGGCTGAACGATAATTGGTTAATAGGATTTATGTGCCATTTTAAGCGCAACGAAGTTTGCAGGTCATTTCCTAATGTGTTACCCAAACAAGCAATAAAAGCACCTGTATGGAAATTTTAAGACTTTTTAAATCCTTTCATCTAATGTCCAATCATTAATGTAGCTGCTGTAACTGACACCTGTATTGTAATTTTGCAATTAGTTGTCGTTCTTAATTACTTTTTAAATGCAGTTCCGGGTTTTAACGTACCAATAAAAATTGGATTAATCCCGACTTATTAAAACTTTTATTGCACTCAACTTAGGAGGTAATTAAAATAAAGATAATATAATTCATTTTCAAGTGTGGTCAGATTGGCAAACGATTAATTAATTAAAAAAGGAGAAGGAGACAGAGCATCGAGAAGAGGGAGAATTGTTTTAAATTGATACAGGTATCATTTGTCCTACAATTAGGACTCTCAAATATTTTGTATTTAAGCGCGCACTTTTCAACTACAAGGTCAATCCAACATTGAAGTTGAAACTGTCAAGACTTAAGAGCTACCAGTACACTTTTGTGAAAAATTGAGCAATTGTTTAAACAAATTACGTTAAATTTCATATATTTGTAATGAAGTCTGTTCAGGAAAAAATAAGTTACTACCAGAGGAAAATTGAACGATCTCAGAACGATAATGATCGGGTAAGTTTGTATTTACAAAAAAATAAATAGAATTTTGTGTTAATTAAAAAAAATTAATTTAAATTTAAATCGTTATACTAAATTAAAATATTCTTTATTTCCAGATAATGCACTGCATCAAAAAATTGGGAAAGTTGCCAATCACCGTGAAACACCTTGCAGAAACCGGAATTAGAAAGACTTTAAATGTTCCGCTATTTGACGGAGAAGTCGATGCCGCCGCAAAAAGACTGTTACAAATTTGGAAAGATATGGTTACAATTGCGGTTGGTCCAGAAGGTATTCCAGAGGAGCACATAAATAGTTGCAGAGATCAAATCAAAACTGATGATCCATCAGGAAATCCCAAAAAATCAAACAGCAAGCGTAAGCTTGTTGATGTTGACTTTCTCAACACTAATCAGAATTCCGGCGAATCCTTATCAGTATCCAAAAAAACTAAAAAATCTAACGGTGCACCATTGTATTTGCCACAACCTCAAATAGTCACAAATTTTACAACGGTGCCGCTTAATTCCACTGTGAAGGAGTGTGTCAACTTTAGCAGTAAGCCGTCACCTGCCAAGATTTCATCGACATGGACCAATGAGACTTTCACTGCAGCTATGGGAGCACGTAACATAAAGTAAGTCATTTAAATATTATCAAACTCGCTGAATTTTTTATTAACTTTAAATTTGTTTCAGGACTCGAGTTTATTCCGGTGTTCGTACAAGGAAACTTCATCAAGCGCCAGCCCTAACGCAATTGTGCATTCGCGTTCTACAGAAAAACGTTGATGCAATGGAGTTTACTGGAGGTGTTCCCTTTAAATTGCTGAAGCCCGTGCTGGAGTCAGCTACGCCCGATCAACTTTCAGATTTGAGCATTTCAATCCACATCTCATGGGTGACACTCATGGATTGTGGGAACAACATTGTGGTCGCAAATTTCCTACGAAGCAACGTCAAGAAATGGAGACATGGCGAGAAATGTTCATTGTAAGTATTCTATATTAAGTTTAATTATAATTTTGAATTCGTTTTTATAACTTTCTTTTATTTCTATTTTTTTTAGCGATGCACCAAAGAACAGGAACAGCGTCTCAATAGCCTTACATTGATTATAAAGCGATCTCACGACTCCTTCTATGTGTGTTCAACGAAGGCGCCACGTGATATTTCTCAGAAGCAAAATCAACTTGGAACCGAGCAGGAGACATCAACACCAGGTGCCCGTGTGGCATCTCTCGTTAACAGGAGCAATGATTATAATATTGCACAGATTGGAGACACGAAAGTCAGAGTCTTGGCTGCTATACGAGGAACTGCTAAGAAGCCAACTGGTAAGTTCATATTTTTCAATTTGACTCATGTTCCATTTTATTAATATTTTTTTTCATTTTTTGCAGCATCAAAACCGAGAAAGGCACCACTTATGCAGAAATTGCGAAGATCTATCAACTCACTTGGACATTTGAAACGTTAACGACGATTAATAAGAATTGTATCTCCCGCAATTAAATTTGATTCATAATTTAAAATTAATTTTAAAACACACTTTTCTTAAAATGTTTATTTTCTTTAACTATTGTACCAGAATTACTTAATTTGTATTTGCATCATAATATATTAAAATAAAATAATTTCAATCAAATACTGCTTTTTAAATTATTATTTTTTAAATAGAAAATTGTGTATTTGTCTTTCAGATTTTTTGAGGAAACCAAATAATTGTATTTTCAGCTGTGCTTCACAATAACAATTTGCGTAAAGCAATTTTAAATAGATTCCTAAAGAGCGATTTTTAAAATGTTTATATTAGCTACGAAAAAAATTGTCGAAGAAATTTATTTTCGTTAAAAATAGTTTATATTTTGGAATTTTTTATACTAATACTTTATTTATTTATATTTTAAAATACCCTTTTCTTAAAGTAGGGAAAATAGGAACAAATAAGTCAATCTTAAAAACAGAAATGTTTTCTTCTTTTTAATAAAATGTTAAAGAAAACTCTAAACATTCTTAATAGAACAAAAAGTAGCAAAAGCCTTTAGTACACATAATTTGCCTATAGTAAAAGTCTCTGATTAAATAAGATGCTGTATCTGACATCTTCATTGTATGGTAATTAACAATTAATATTTGTCGATCATATAATTACTTTTTAAATACCTAACGCTAGGGTTTTTCCGTATCAGTAAAAATTGAACACATTTTATTGCACGCAAGTTTGAGTATTCTGTATTCAAGTAATTAAAATGAAGATCACCGCAATGCAACTTCTTAAGTGTTGAAAATGAAAGTATTTAACCGTAAATTGAAGCCAACGTAATTCGGGTGTGTTATAAATTGATTCACGTATCTTTTGTGTCCTTTTGAATAAGATTTATGACGGTTCAAATAAACTGCAATCATTGGATAATTTTTATTGTGGGCGGTATTAGAGCCTATAGAGTGTAGAATCAATTAGCATCTCAGTTTTGAGATCTCAATCTGAAATTTAAAAATAAAACAATAATAATACGTAAATGCGACAAGATTTTTTTTTTGAATTTTTTTCATATTTTTGTTCATTTTTCAGTATATATATCATTTTTAAACTAGAGTTTTTCTTGTTTTCCATTTTCCTTTGCCATGTGTTTTTTTCTTTAATATTACACCAAACAGTTTATTCATTTTGTTTTTTTTTTAGTTTAATAAATATTTTGTGTGTTTATTTACTCAATTTGTAATTTTTAATATTTTTTTCCTTTTTTTTCTTCATGTTGAAACTTCTAATTTAACATGTAATGGACACGCCTTATTAAGTACAATAAATAATAAGCATAAATATGTAAATGTAGTTTTTCATTATACCATCGAATCATTTTCGCCGATCTTCTTATTTTGCTTTGCATGATGTCTCTGTCTGCTACTTCTTTTCATTCGTTTAGTCCTTTACAGTTTTAATTACAATTAAGTTTGGTTGTTTCTATCTTCTTCTTTTTTTTTTTTTAATGAGTTCAATACACTTGAATAGTTTAAATGCTATTTGGAAATTTTCCGCATATTCAAATGGGTGAAACAATTAAATTTTGTATAAAGAGCATAAAGTATGCTTTCAAAAACTGTTTGTGTTGTTTCGTTTCTATCATTTTATGATTTTGTCAATTACATGTTGAACATGAACGTTTTTAATTAATTATAAGTAATTAAGTTGTTTCACTGGTAGGAAAACAGATTACAAAAGAATGTAAAGTTGACACAATTAAATAGTTATTTTATGTAATATGCAAGGAAAGAGACGCGCTTCTGTTGAAGAGTTACCAATTAATAAAAGTTTTTAACTTATTTTTAAGTATATAATAATTAGTTCATATACAGTATATTAAATATATATTTCTTAATTTTAACACAATTTTATCATTTTTAATAATTTTGCAATAAATTTCCAAAGAGAAATAATTTCGTTTAATAATTTTCTTTTAATAATGACAAAACGCCAATTTTCGAGTTCAATCAATTGCCTTCATTAATTCAATTTTTCTATTTACAAATATTGATTTTTTTCATAATAATTTCAAGCCTAAAATTTAATAAAAGAGTTTTTTTCATTTTGGAAATAAAAAACGAAACGAAAAAACATTTCTAATAATATTTGGTTTATCTAAAATTTGTCTAAATAGTGTTTTTGTTTAAATTTAGTTTTCATTTGTATTCATTATATTATTTATAATATTTTATTTAAATACAAAAATATTTAATTTAGTTCCTTCTTCTGAATAGTATTTTTTTACAATTTTGATCCTTAAACATTAAATTAATATCATTTTTGTTTTAGTTAATATAATTCAGTGAAAGGCAACCAATTGAACTCAATAGTCGTCGTTCCTAAACAAGGAATTTAAAAAACAATTTAAAACGATGAGGTAAATTAAATTGATATGAAAAATGCCTAAATATATTTTTAAAACGTCTTCGCAAAATAAAAACAATTGATTAAATGATATTCTAAATATATATTTGTCAAAAATTAATTTAATTTATTTTAACTTTTTTAATTAATTTAGTTTAGTTTTTTTTTTCTTCGATAATTCACACAAAAACTTAGTTTTTTTTTCATTTGTCATTCTTAAACGCTAAAAAGTTATCAATTTTTTTTTGTTTTATATATATTTTTTATTTTCAATATATATAAAAGGAAATTAACCACATCTCTTAAAGAAAATTTTTTACCTGCTGGATAAAAACATAAAATTTATTGAATTAAATAATTATGCATAATATGGTTCAGCCGTCATTTAATCATTTCAACTTGTTTGTTACAGTTTTATTCCCTTTTCGTTAATTTTCAAAACCCATATATTTTTTAAAATAAGCATAAAATGCATTCAATTGCATTTAAATTGAAAACGGATTGATCTCAATAATATTTGTATGCATGTTTTTTATTTCTTGTTGTTTTAGTTGCTGGAAGACTGCAATAAATTGCTTCTTTTTTGTCTATTTAAATGTTAAAAAATTAAAAACAATTAAACTAATTATAATGAATAACAATTTAATTAATGACATACATAACTCAAGAATGAAAAATATTAACAAATAACTAATTAGATGTAATGTGTATTTGTATGCGCTCTGATCTAATTAAGTTTATGTGGGAACCTAGATGGATGCATTTCTGAGCTGCACATCCAGAAGTTGCACTTCTGGATTTGTGCATTGCATTTCAGAATTTTAATTATATTTTATTTTGAGTTACTGCGTGGGATTTATTTCTATTTCGAATCAAAAACTATTTTATGGAATTTTTGGATTGCGTTCATTTCATTTTATTTTTTAACTTAAAACTATCTCATTGAATGAATTGTTTGAAAATTCTTCATACTTAATATTAAAACTTAGTTAATTAAGTAAAAATCGAGATTATAACGAATTGCCATTTTTTGTTTGTATTAAATAAATGCATTGCACGTCTCTGTGTCAGTAGTTTCATATAACAAATTAAATTATAACAAATAAATATTTGTTCAATGTGTTTTAGTTGTTTTCTTTTTTTTTAACTGCAAAATCGGTTGATTCCGAAGTGCAAGAAGTCGTTTTAAAGCGCCATTTTATGCTTTCATTGTAACTTTTTCTCCCTTATTCAGTTTTCGTTATATTCATTTGAATAAATTCATTTTATTCAATTATTGGTTTAAAACAAGTGAACTAAAATCTCTTAAATATACGTTTGCATTATGATCTATTATTTTAAATTAAAGTGTTGTTGTTGTAGTTAATTGTTGTGGTTGTTTTTTTTTTGTTTGGGAATTGGATACTGGCACGATGCGCCAACAAATAGCCGAGCACTTTGGTGGGGCGAGAAGTCTATGAAGGGCCCGTTTTTATTATATGTTTTTTTTATACAATTTAATAATACTCTTTTTTTTATAAATTTAAGTTAATTTTAATTTTTTTTTTATAAATTTAATGTTTTTTTTTTTGTGTTTTTACAATTTTTTATTATAATTATTTCATTTATTTTTCATTCGTAAAAAATCAACTTTTTAAATTTTATTTTTCTTGAAGGCACTTTAGATCGGACGTGTCGGCCCAGTGTTTTTTTATTTTGTTATTTTGGTAATTCCTTTTGCACTATGCTTCGAAAAATTGGTTCTATTGCAGTTGTGTTGTAATTTGTCATATGTTGTTTGTTGTTGCCAAAAATATTGGTTGAATGGTTGTTTTGAATGATTTTGGTTATGCCGAATTGTCCCAACTATTGCGTTGTAATTGTCTTAAAATGTGTTAACAATGTCTTCCTGTGTGTCTGTTTGAATGTGTTGTCTGGTAATTATAAAAGTTTGCAGTCTTCCCTCAAAAAAATCACTGGAATATCCAAAAATGAGCATTAATAATTGGGCTATTGATTGATTTGGATTTTCTGTTAATTTTGGCCAAGAACTTGTTGTGATGTATTGCATTTTATTATTTTTCAGTGCAATTTGAGTTCGTATTTTACACGATTGCATCAAATAAATGTGGGCTATTGCTTTAAATTTTGGAAAATTGTTCGCATTGTATCTCCAAAATAATTGTGTTAGCGTTTAGTGTGAATTTTTGAGGAACTTGCAATTTGTTGTCTTCTAAGAATGTGTACAATTGTTTAATTTAAATAGGAAATTCAGTGTTGCAATGTCATGTCTGTTTGGGGTGCATGTGTAGTGGTGGTTGTGTGCATCTTCCAGAGTTTTTTAGTTAAAATTATAAGTTAAACACAATATTTTTTTTATCATCCAAAAAAAATGTTGCCAGTAGTTTATTGTTTTGTATTTGCCTTCATTTCTATTGCGGTTTGGATTTTTTTTTTTTGTATTTTTTTTTCTTTTTGTTTCCATAACTGTTTTGTATTGTGTCAGAGAAAAATTTGTGGCTATTGATCTGTTTTGAGAGAGTGCTCGTCTATTTGGAGAACCACATTTAAGGGTTGGTTTGGCGCATCCAGTAAATTATGGGTAATTTCGCGTAGTCAGTTGATTTGCCTGAAGATTTTTGTTGGGTGGGGGTGGTTTGGAGAGAATTAAAATTAAAACCGGTTCTATTGTTGTTTTACTATTGTTGTATGTGAGATTATTATTATTATTATTTATAAGTAATGCCGATGGTTTTGATGATAAGACTTTTAATGCGTTTTTACACACTTTTATAAAATCTTAAATATTTTAATATATAACGGCCAGTTAGAAAACTATCATAACTTTTAAAATACGTAAAATTATTTTGCTTTTTTTAAATTATAGATTTAAGAATTTATTTTTAGGTTTGGTCAAACACAAGCGGCCGCAGAAAGCTTTTTTTTTAAATATTTTTTTTTCATATTGCTGCAATTATATTCCAATTACATAAAGAAAGTGCAATGCACTTACTGTTAATTTAATTTTAGTAAACGGCCGCTTGTGTTTGACCAAATCTCAAAATAGTTTTTTGGGTATCCTGTAAATAAATATTTTGTTGTTTTTGTAAACAAACTTCTTACATTATATGCATCTATAATAATTAAATTATTTGTGGTAAATAATATTCTTAAATATGATTAAACATTAAATTCTATTTCGTTACACCGTAAAGTTGCGCATAAATTTTCTTACGTTGTTCTTACACATGTCGTTAAAAGGAGAATGTAGATATTATTTTAAGAGAGACAGTAGGTGTGTGTTCCAACAATTTGACATTATACATTTATAACTACATTCGCACATTTAAAAAATGAATTTTCTCATTGCAGTTTTTCTTTACTTTATGGTATTTTTAATATTAATATTCTTAAATTTTATATTATAATTAGTAATTTTTAAGGGGGTTGTGTGTGAGATGGTTTGCTTCATTTTTTTTTTGAATTGGAAAAATTATTATTAAATTTCGTGTCTTTTTCACATCCTTATTTATTCAATTTATTTATTTTGTTTTTAATTAATATGCAGAATAATGTTAATTTGAATATTTTCACTTCATTAATTAATTAATTAATTAATTTTTTTGCCATTCATTTTGCTAATTATTTTATTTAAATATTTTGTTTTTTTTTTTTAAATATTAATATTAGTATGTTTATTTACGCTAAGAGTATAGCTTTTACTTTTACATCATTTCAAAAGTTAGTGTGTTTTGTGTATTTTTCGTTTATTAATTTTTTTTTGTTCAAAATATTTGTTAAAATATTTTTTTTGTGTTAAAACAATAATTGCAATATGTTTATGTGTGTCCTTATTAGCTTGTTGTTTGCATTCTTGACGTGTTTATCATTTTTGTTTGACCACAATTATTAATTCCATTGTTGCTTGTGCGTGGGCGTCATTTTACTTTTCCAAGAATTCTGGTAATTCTTGTTATCCACGTAGAAAGTGATTATAAGTTCTTCCTTTTGGTTATCAACTGAGTTCTTTTCATTGCGTTGATTTTGCCGTGTCTATCATTGCGTTTTAATGTCCTTCTCTCAATTAATTGAATTCTAATTAATTAATTAATTAATTTTAATATTAAGTTTAAAAATTCCATATGTAAAATGTAATTTAAGTACATGTGTTGATTTTTATTTTTATTTTAATTTTACAATTTTTTTTAAATGGAGAAGAGAAGTTTTTATTTTTAATATACTTTTTGTGTTTTAATTTTCAGTAATTTCGTTTTTTTTTTTAAATACATTTTTTTTAGTTTTTAAATGAAAAATCAAATCATTGGAAATGAAGTTTGAATGATGTATGTTATGTCGTTATTTTCCGTTATTCCGTCTCATTACAAGCTTTCTTTACGAAACGAATAAATTAATTGTGTATTTTAGGTTTTTTTTGTTTAATTATTATATTTAATTTTTCTTTGTTTCTTTTTGTATAAGAAAATATAATTTAAGGCAGATTTTGGTTCAAAAATTACACACAATTTCACTTGTTATTATTTTCCATTATTTATTTTCATTTCACTCTTCATCTACGTCGTCGTCTTCCTTTAAATGTATCGCTCGAGAACATAAAATCGAAACAAAAGGTCCATTTTTTTTTCTTCTTCGTTATTTTTCATCATTTTTATTCAAATTTAACTTTATTAAATTTTGTCGTTTTTTGGGTTTTTAAATTTATGTTTAACGTTTAATTTTTTTTTTGTTTTTCACTTTAAAGATAAGGCGCGAAGGTGCTTCAAATAAGCTTGTACTTTTTTCATGATATTTATGTTTTTCATCTTATTTTCATTTTTTTCATTTTTTCGTTTTAAATTTTTTTTATCTTAATTTCATTTTTAAACAATAATTTTTGATGTTATTTTGTCCTAAACAAAGACCGAGAGGAAAAATCCGAAAGTTGTAGTAGTTTTTTTTTTCATTTTTCATTTTGCGTGATTTGCTTTTGCAGTATTTATCATTTTAGTGGATTCTATTTTGATCTCAAAATATTTAAATCGTCGAACGAGGGATGATGTTGTTTTCTCTGCTGATTGCATATTTAAATGTTATTTTTTAAGTATTAATTTTTTTTTTTTGTTTGTTTTGCATTCATTATTTAATACTTTGGTTATCTGAAAGTTATTTGTCCTGGAGTTGATTAAATTAATTAATTTGAGCACCCTTATAGAAATGATAAGAGGAAATATATCCGAATTATTGTTGTTGGTATTATCATTTGTGAAAACTAAAATTCCCTTAAAGTATTTAATTGAACATCCGAAAATTATTATTTGTTCCAAAAATGAATACAGAAAATGAATCAAGTTGAGCCGGTTGTTAAATTTGTTATCATCTGTTCATATGTTTAGTACGAACATGACTTAGTTGATATTTCCCATTTATTGTTTAGTTATTTTCATTGTTTTTATTTTATTTTCATATTTCATATTTTTATTATTTTATTGTGTGTGTGTGTTTGCATTTGTGGTAATTTTTTGTTATTGCCGAAAAATTAATAAATAAATGTCCTTAAATGAACGGAACGGAATGTTGTAACGGGCCGAAAAGCTTTGAACGAAATAAGTTCCGGTTTGTTTATTACTTATTTGTTTTTTGTTATTTTTTTTCTTTTTAAGTATTTATTCTTATATATTTCTTTCATTTAGTTATTATGGTTGTAGTTGTTGTTGTTGTGATTAATTTGAAGTGAAAATTATTACTTGGTTTGTCAAAACATGTTTTAAACGAAAAGTATACACATTATTCTGTTTTATTTGAGTTTGAGTTTCTGAATTTTCTTTGGTTCACCAAAAAATTAAATCATACAGGAAAATTGGTAATAGTTATGTATTTTATATTCATTATATGGCTATGCATCATTGTTATTTTTTTTATTTTTTGTTATTTATTTGCTATTCACTTGTTTTAAAGTTATAGTAATATGCTTTTTAAGGATTCTATTTTGAAAAACAACTTCTCCAGTGACACGCTCACAAAAAAGAGTAACACTCATTCGTGGGAAATGGGAAAATAATTGGTATTTCATTGACAAGCAAAATATGAGTATTCATTAATTGAAACCAAACGGGACATTAATTGCTATTGCACTATAAATCAAAATAATACAAAGGATTCAACATTTTTTGTAACAAAAATCAAAATTTAATTTTACATTCTCTAAATGTATATTAAGTTTCAATTAAAAACAATTAAAATTATTGACAACACTTAAATGGATATTTTTAATTTTATCCCATCAATAAATTCATAAAAATTATTATTGCAAAAACCGCGGCATTTTTATCATATTCAAACAATTAATATGCATATCGTAATGTTAAAATTAATTCAAAAACAGTTTCAAAGGATTGGATTGCGGGATTGGTTATGTGATTCTCTTTTTTGCTAAAAGTCCTTTCTATTCTGCGTCAAGTCCTTATTTAAAATAGTACGTTAATAATATAATTAGCAATATTGTAAGTAAAATTATTATTATTATTATTATTATTATTATTATATACTGTAATCATTATTATTATAATTATTTATATTATTAGTAATATATATATGTGTATATATATTTAGTGGTTATCTTTGGATTTTTTTTTTATTTCTGAAACTACATCTAAAAAATTGTTCTCTTGATTTTGAATGATATTCATTAAAATTTTATTTTCATTTAAACACATTTATATGTTATTTTTATGAGTATAAGTTAATCATGAAATTAGTGTTTTTTTTTTATTATTATTATTAATAAGAAACATTAAATAACCACTTAAATTTCAATAATTATGAAATAAAATCTTAATGAACTTAGTTGAAATTATTGTTTAGTTTTGTTTAAATTTAAATTGTAACGGTTTAATTATAAAAATATATTGTAATAAATACTATTTAAGTGTTAGGAATTTAAACGATTTGCTGGCTCTGAGCCCCAAGTTTTTTTTTCTTTTCATTTTTTAGTACACATATTAAGTTTTAATTTTATTTGAATAAAGTTTGAGTGTTTATGAGTGAAATTAATTGAATATGAATTAACTAAGCAAATGAATTGCTTAAAATTATGTTGTCTATAATTCAATATAGTAAATAAGATTACAAAAAAACAATTTTAGTTTTTTTTTTTAATTAATTAGATTGACAGTGAGAAAAATCATATTTTTCTTTTTCAAATGAATTTCATATTATGTTTTTTTTTAATTTTACTTTTGTGTTTATTTTTATTTTTGCTGTTGATTTGTGTCTATGTGTATGTATGTAGCACATTTGTAAATGTTTAGAGTTTAAGTGTGTATTATATAGTTGGTTGTAGTTAACATTTTAACTGCAAAAGCTGCATTTTTTTGCTATGCATTAAAATGTGAGTATGTTTTTTTGTAATTAAACAAAAAATCTGGTTTATTTCAATTAGTTGTTGTTTGCCGTTTTATCATAAGTTATGCTCGATTTGTTTTTGTTTCAATTTTTAAGTCTAATGGATTGCAATTTCGTAAAGAGGGTTGAAAATAAAACAAAACAATTATTAATCTTTTATTTTACCACAAACTCATGTGATATAAAACAATTAAAATTATTCTCAAATTAAAATGACTCATTTTACTTAAATTAATAAACAATTAATTGCCGATTTGTGATTTTTGAGTGAAAAAGTTGATTTTCGATTTGTGGCAAAATGATAAAACGGCAATAACTTTAATTATATTTTTTATACGGGTTTCAATTCGTCTTGGTTTATGTGAGTGTGTGTGTGAGTGTGTGTTTGTTGGTTTTTTAATAATTACAAATTATATAAAATTTAGTGTTAAATTTAGACGCATGTGTCCAAAAATTTTAACAAAAAATGTATCTTGTTATTTGCAATATTTTTTTGGTTTTCGGATTAATTGATATTTAAATTCATTTTGAATTTTCCATTTTGTGTTTAATTTAATTTAATTATATTTTATTTCTGCTGGAGCAAAATAACCTGCTAAATAATACTTGTGGAACTTAATTTTATTTCTGTTTTATAATTTTTTTATTCATTTTTTTTTGTTGTGTTTCAAATAATTTTTCCAGTTTTTTTATTTATTTGGATTTTAAATTTTGTTTTTGTTGCCAACATTTTTTTTTTCATCAATTTTTTTGATTTTCCTTGATTTTTTTTCATCATTTTTCTTCTTTGCTTCACATTAATTTTTCGGTTTCTTTTTTGGTTTTGTAGTAAATTTATTTTAATACCATTTTTATTTTCGCTTGCTATTGTATTTTGATTTTTTTTTGTTTTATAAATCAACTTTAACTTAAATCAAAACATTATTGTGAATAAAAAATATTCCTTTTTATTCCCTCCTTTTGTTTGCCCTTTTTAGTATCTGCTTTGTAATAGATATTTTTAAGGTTTGTGTGTGTGGAAAGTTTCCGGCGTCCGATTTTATCTGGTAAGATTTTCTCAAAATCTTTACTGATTCCATTATTATTAATGAAATAATTCTGTTTTTAAGGGGATGGAAAATTTCATGTCTTGTCACATTTCCTCCCACCCCTAGAACTACAAAGAACACACACGATAAATGCAAAATTGCTTGTGAAAGTCTGTGCGATCTCCATTCAGTCATTTCATTATTTTTACATTGAAATACTAATAACAATTATTAACAATTCGTTTATTGCTTTCAATTGAAACGTTTTCGGTTTTTCTTTTAATTCAAAGTCTATTTTGTGTACACGAGTATCGCCAACTGCATCTGATCAATCTGTTTCACTTAAATTCTAGTTATTAATTCTATATGTTGCTGCGAAAACGAAAAAAACATTAAAACTTTCTTTGGCACTATTGTTCAGTTAAATAATTATTGAAAATTAAAATCGGTTGTTGTGTAAAAAAATCATTTCATTTAACTATTTATATGTTATTTCACGGTTGTTACAAATTGTATATACGTTTGGTTTTCTATTTTTATTTAATTATTTCTCAATTACTGGTTTATTTATTTTATTGTGATAATTACGCTCGTCAATGGTTATATTTGTTTACTGTTTATTAAATATTAGTTGATTATGTATTTCGAAAGACTATGCCAAAAGTTCGTCCCACAAATTTGAATTAATAAATAATATGCATTGAATATTCAAATGAAAAACGGTAGTTGCTTGATAATACATAAATATTATAGTTTGAATGTAAACAATAAATTGGTATACCTGTTGTTTGATTGACAAATATTGATAATTATAATTAATTACTATTGCATTCTGTAAGTGTGTGTGGCGTGTAAGTGTCCTGATTGTGTCTTGTTGTGTGTGTTTGTTCCAAAAAGTTCGTGTTTATTGTGAAAATTAACGTTCAAGGAAATTCTAACTCAATTGATACACAATTATTAGCAACTGCCTGTTATTTTGGTTGGGATGTAATTGGTCAATTGTTTTTATGCTGACAAAAATTAGAAAACAATTCAACTTAATACGGACGGTTGTATTAAAATGGTGTGATAACAAAAAGGAAACTCATTACGTTGAAAAAACATTTTATTTTATTTATATGTGCTTTTTTTTGTGTTGTGGAGAGTTAGAACTTTCTGGAGCGACATTTTCACAAGTTTATCAACTGAAGATTGTTGTGTTTCAAAGGTAAAGAAAAATGTCCTGGTCTTTAAATGTTATTTCTGTTCCGGATAAATTGTGGCCCAGAACCACAGCTATTGCAGAAAATTAAAAATATTTGTTTGAAGTTACTTTGATTATAATGAAATAATACGATGAAAAACCTAATCCTGGTGGTGTCGCGTCATTTTTTGTGTGGCAATTTCATCACAATGTGAGACTGTCACACAAAAAATAATGCATTCCTGTTTATATTACTATTGTTCGTTATGGTTGCATTTAAAAAATTGTTTCTATTTATTTTCTTAATCTATAATTAGCATTAAAAATAAGAAAAATACTTTGCACTTTCTCTCATACAAACTATGTTTCTTATCTCTATATTACAAATATCCTTTTTTTTTATTTGATTGATTTTTATCAACAATTTTTATTTCACATTTTTATTACCTATTTCAGTGTTTTTTTTTTATATAAAAATGCATTCAAATTGAATAAAATAGAAATAAGAATTTGTAAACCTCTATGATAATTACAGTTATTTTTATTAGAATTATTATTATATCTGATCACATTTGACGTTTATATTAATTAAATTCCTTATATACTCTCATATATGGGAATTGCAGTCTGTAAATATATTTCTTGTATTTTTTTGTTTGTTTTATACTTAAGAGAAAATATGTAAAAGTTTGCTCGTTAGTAAAAATTGCTTAATTTCTCCTTTCACGGTTTTGTTTGTTTGGTTTAAATCGTTAATTATTTAAAAAGAAAATTCTCTCTTGTAAATATTTCATTTGTGTTGCTTATTTGATTGATTGTATAATTATTATTCCTAATTGTTTTGTAAAAAGAAAATGTTGCTCAACGGATTTGATAAAAATTGTTGTAAATAAGGATGCTTAAATATTCTTGTTATGGCTGTTTGTTTTTTGGTTTGTTTGTTGTTTTTTTTTCACGTGGTATATAAATATTATTTGTTTCTATTGCAAAAAAAAAGAGTTAAAAGCAACCAACTGAAATTGGTTCGGTTGCCGGTTGGTATTTTTCTGTTATTTAAATGTTTTTTTTTAGAGTTTATTTAAATGTAGCTCTCTCACATAGCTACATATAATTTATGTATATGCTTACAGTTTAATCTTAATTGCTCTCATAAATATTGATCACGTTGGTGACTTATTTACTTGTGTATAAAAATATAAATTTTATTTCTTATAATTCACTTCTCTGTTTCTATATTATATTCTTCTGTTAATAATATTATAAAAATGTTGTACTTTAAATTATCCCGGGTTATTTCTATTGTGTTTATGTTTTTTTTTATGTTCTCCGAGCAAACCATTTCTTGAGGCACATTACTATTTTATTCTGTTTATGTTTTTCTTCGTTTTGCTTTGTTTTTTTTTTTTTTTTTTGGTTATAAATAAATGGCATGTGAGGCACTCGCTTCAGAGCTATGGTTGCTCGGACTATTGCAAATAAAACCTGTTGTGGTTGATACAAAATTAAAACGTTGTTGGTAAACATAATGTATTAATTGTTGTATTGTCATTTAAAATTGGAACCAATAAGAGTTTCAAATAAAAAATACGATTATAATGTTAAAAGTGAATTTTCCTACATTGACTGTACTATTGCATATTAGGGAGAGTGCATTTTATTGTAAAACAGATGTTGTTGAATTGTTTCCCCATTTAATGCATTAATGAAAGCAATGTACTGTTTAATTGAAGATGTTGATGATTTCGATTCTTTTATATGTTTTTGAATTTAAAATTTTTACACGTTTATTTTATATGGCTGATGATAATTACGCTTATAAATTAAAATAGAAAAATAAAATACAAATTAATTTTTTATTATATAAATTTCATAAACAATAAAGAAAATGATTTACGTTTTAAGTTAAAAAAAAACAATATAAAATTAAGAGCTTAATTTGAAATCTAAATTTTGAAAAAAAATTATTTATCCAAGACAAAAAAAATTAAATATTGTCAATAAACATCATCATCCATAAAAAATATTGTCAATAATTTGCTCAAAATGTTTATATACCGAGAGATACTTAACTACTTAATCGACGTTGCTGCAATTTAAAGTTTATGCTCCTTCCAAACATTCCCGAAATAATAACATGTATAAAGTGTTATACAATTATGTTTTTGTTTTGCATATTAAATGTTGAAGTAACATGCATTTGATTTTAAAATGTTCATTAAAAAATTCTCTGTAAACTGAGGATGGTTAACATCAGCCAGTTGCATAAAAAATTAGCAACTGCCTGCATTTTCAACTAAACGATTCTCTTTTATTACTAATACATATAATATTATGATTGATTTTGTCGTTTAATATAAACTGAGTCCGGTTTATCTTGTACTTTATGTTACCACTCGTACGGGGTGGTTTCCCTTGGCACAAGAGTTTTCTATTGCAAATAATATGGTTTCTGTTGTTGTGGTAATTGTCGGTAAATAATATTCATAATTGTTACTATTGTTGTGGTGGTTGTAAAAATCCTGATTTAAAATTGTTTTAAGTATTATATTAATATGTGTTTTTTTTTATACTTGAAAATTAATTCTTGATTAATGTGATCAGATTTTTTTTTTGTTATTAGGTTGATTTGCTTTTCTGTTCGTTATATTATTTGTATAATAATATAATGATTAAAAATGGAACACAAGATGGAGTAATCGAAAATAAAGGCTTTTTTTGATATATTGTTTAATGGGGTGCAGGGATGCCCCACCCACACCAATTCTCAATATTGGTGCGGGTAGCATCTACACCTTGTTTCGTATTTTCATCTTTCTCTGGTACTTCTTATTTTTTTCATTTCGTCTGGTTTTGATCAGTTGCAGTTGTGACGTGGTGGCCCATTTGGCTTTGGCGCCACCGTTCAAGACAATCGCAAACAAGCTTGCATTTTGCGTTGCGTTTTTAAGTTATATTGTTTTTTATAATAATTGATGTATGTACTTTTTGCGCTCTCAATTGTATTGGCTTTCTGACAATTGTTCACATTTAAGGTTTTTGTTTGTTGTTGCAATTTTTTTTTTGATAGTGGTCCGGTTTTAATTTGCATTTTGGGTATTTTTTGTTTCAATATTACTGATATGGATTTGAAAGTGCTATTTTTTTAATTCCTCGGTAATTTTTTTTTATAAATTGATTAATCTCATTTAATTAATTTAAGTTTTACTGTAGTGGCTATTGTTTGATTTAATTTAAATGTTTTTTTTTTGTTTGTTTAATATTCTGTTATATAATAAGATTAATTAATTATGCTTAATGTTTGTTTTTATTAATTATTTTCATTTTATTGCTGGTAAAGTTGCTATTTTGCATGGTTTTATTCGGTTGTCTGCACACGAAGTTAAAAGAGTTATTGTGATTGATTGGCGTGTGTGCATTTGGAAAATGCATTTCCGCTGCAAGCACTTCGCCTTCACACTATGTTCACAATAGCTCCTAAATCGCATGTTTTGAAAAATCAAAAAAATCCGCATTGGATTTATTTTCGGTTCAAAATTTTTTGTGAATTTTGTCGAAATGTCAATTTTTTCTTCATTTTTTGTTTAATTCCATTTGAGTGGGTTGTTTGGTTTATTAAATCGTGGCGCCAGTACATTTTCTTTAATTATTTTTAGTTTAAATTTTTCCAAGAAATAAATTTGTGATTTTTGAATTGACAAAAATTGAATTTTGGTCCTGAATTTAAGGATAAAGAAACCGAATGAGATTTTTATGCTTTCTCTTTTTCTGTTTTTAGTAGATTATTTTTTTTGGTTGTTGTTGTTATTTTTTGTATGTCTTCGTTTTATTTATCATTGATTGTGTGTCATCTTCATTTTTAATGTCGGCAATTAGATCTACTTGGTTATTATTTAATCAAATTGTGGCTTTTTTTATATTTATTATAGTTTTAAAGTAATTTATGTGTAAACTGCATCGCTGTTTTATTGTAATTTAATTAGATTCATAAACGGTTCACTGATTTATTGCATATTTTGTAGTTGGTTTTATTAACAGGAAAAATCATTGTTCATTGATTCAATTATATATATATTATTCTCCATGTCTATTGTTGATTTGCGTATGGTTCAAATATAAATGATTTTAGTGGTTTGTAATTTTGCTGGTTAAAACAAGGGAACGTTAAGCGAATTTATACAAATACTTTTAGAAAAAAAATATTCATAGATTAATTAGATTAAATTCCAAATACTTTGACTAAATTTATTTTATACATTATATTGGGCGGGAAATTCTATTAAAAATAATAAAAAACTGTCAGTGGTTCTATTGCATTAATATTTTAAAATATACTTAATTCTGAAATGCCATCAAACACGTCATAACATAGCTACAGTAAAGTTTTCAATTATTGTAGATTTAAGCTATATTTCCAGACGTTTTGTGCATAAATACAAATTTTGGCGACAGAATAAATCTGCGAGTTCGCGCCGAAAAGCTATTGTCAGTATTTTATGGTTCCATATTATTGACATGTTTGAGATTAATGTAATATCATTGAAATATTGTATTTAAAAAGAAGATTTGTAATAAAAAGAAGTCGCTGTTTTTTTAAACAAATAAAACCGCATTGGGACATTGTAGGAAACAATAAAATGAAAACCGGTGGTATTATCAGATTGACGAAGTCTCCTAACGCCATCTGAGTTAGATTTAAATTAATAATATGAAATTAAATAAACCTTTTTAACCTTATCATTTTGACAAATTCATAACATTTTTTTAACGAAAAATGTAATGATTTTGTTGCTTGAATGGTATGAAAAATGTTTTTAAAATAATAAAATAATAAACTCACTATAATACTACAATCGCCGCCGCACTCAGCTTTGGACGATAACATAAAAAATCTGAAAACAATACAAAATAAAACACATTAAAATAATGTACAGTAAATAAAATAGGGTGCAAATTATTATTGGACCGACTTAAATCACATTAAATATTTACAAAGTATAATAAAATAATAATTTAATTAATACAACTATGTTCTTAAAAATAACAAAAAATTGAATTGAATAAAACCAAAAATTTTGATAAAAAATTAAAAATTATTAATCAATCTGTCAGACTAGGAAACTCACCGTGTCAATATTTTTGTTAAATAATATATTTTTCATATTATGTTAATTATTATTGTGTGTAGTTAAAATAAATAATTAATTAAATTATAAAATTTCCCGCCATTGGTGCCTAAATAGTTATTTTTTTGGTATAAACGTATGACCATGTATGTAGGTTAGTATTTTATATATTGGGGTTATACTAATAATAAGAACAATAATATAATAATTATAATAATAATAATTATTTATCAATATTTTCCTTAATTATGTATTAAATTTCTTTTTTTTTTTACTAGTTTTGTCCATTTTTCTGCAAAAGCTTAAAGTATTGTGTTGAAAACAAACAAATAAAGATTAAACATTTGAAAAACGTGTGTTTTAATTTAATTCATAAATATAAAAATTCAATTAATTACAGAAAGTACAGTAAAACTATAAAAATCAATAGATTGAAATGAAATAACTTAAATAACTGTATGATTAAAGACTAGTTAAATAAAATAATTTAAGCCCAGTGAATTAATACTGGTCATATTGTTTTAACTTTGGTTTAGTGCAAATTAATTTAACGTTAACCAATTTAATTTCAAAACCGTAACCGCTTTCCTATTTTCTTCTTTTTTTAAATATACTGCGTACCTTTTTTTTTTAAACGTTATTTTATAAGTCATATATAGTTTTAAACCACACCAAAATTAACTGATAATTTATATATTACGAAATTAGTTATTTAGAAGAAGAACTTAATTAAATTTTGCTTCTGACTATTTACAGATTATTTGTAATTTACTATTTTTTATTGTTTTTGCCATGAGCGAAAATATTGCCCACAGCTATAAGTAGGAGGGATCCATTCACGAAATTTTCATAATTTATTTTATATGTACAATGTGTTTCTTTATGAAAATTTCGCAAACATCAAATGTAGCAGGGAAACGAGTTACAATACGTTTCACAACGTTACATTGCATTATTTTCGCTCGTTAATTTAATTTAATTTTATAATTATTAAATTGTTTTTCGTTATTTTTTTTAGTTTTAAAAGTTTTGTCCCATTCGTTCGCGCGATTCAAATCGAGAATGAAAATAACGGTACTTTGTTCACAAACAAACTATTCTACAAAATTAGTTTATGGCAATACATTTCCACAATAATTAATAACTTTTTGAAAATGATCTCCCACATTACTAGTTATCGTTTTTCCAGTTCGACTTTCTCTTCGTTTATTTGTTTGATTGAATCAAATGACTTTATATTCCTTCATCATCTCTAAATAAGTATATTCTTTTAAAGTTAATCATTAATTAATCAGTTTCCTTAATACGCTTTTGGTATTGTTTAAGTAATCAACTGTTAATTAATTAATTTTATATGCAATACAGTTTACACGTGAGTGACGCAATCCATTTAGTTCATGACGTATATTATGTATATGTGTTTTCTTTTCAAATTTGCAGCTTTTTATTTGTAATGATTATTATTTTTGTGTTGGTATCCGGTTCCTGTTTATTATTAACAAATAAATTATTCCGAAAAACAATAACGAATTATTCATTTTGTTTAATTAATTATCATTGGGTTGTTATCCTGTAGGTGTCCAGTAAACTCTATTGATTTCATGTAGTTTTTTTTATGTTTTAATATGTTATTGCATTTAATTGTGGTTTCACTTAAAAATTATTATGTTTATGATTTTTTTTTTGTTGCTATTACTGTTATTTAAATTGTTTTATTGTTTAGTTCTTTGTTGATTCATTTAAAAAAAAACAACTGCGGCTGTCTGTAATCTATCGTTTCAAATTTAGATATTGTTCGTTTGCTTAAAATTTTCCAGAAAATTTCCAAAATTTCATTGCTAGTTTTATAACATTATTATTCCGAAAAATCAGAAAACAAAAATTAGTACTTAAATATTCCAAAAATGAAAACTAAAAACATTTCCAAAAATATGAATTGAAGTTAAAAAAATAGTTTCCCCAAAGTATGTTTTTTTTTTTGCATATTTTTTATGTTCTTGAACTTTTTTTTCCTCGATTTTTTGAAAAATTTAACATTGTATTACATTTTCTTTCTGAATTCCTTTAAATTTGGTAATAAAAAATTTCTTTTACGGCTTTAGTATTTTTGAATTTTTTAGACTTTTTATTTAAATTTATTTTATTTTTAATTTTTTTTTTAGTTTTTGAAATGAAGGCCTAAACGCGAGTATATCGTCGATAGTTGCAGTCGCTTTGTTTTTTTAATAATTTATTTTCTCATTATTTTAATTTTGTTTTGTTAGTTTTTTAAATTACATTTCTTGTTTTTCTTTTTTTTCTTTTTTAATTTTGGACGTAAGCACACTACATTATAGGAACCACAAACGTTGTTGTTTTTTTAATTTTAATTTAATTTAAATTTTAAAGATTTAATTTTGTCATTTTCTTCTTTAATAAATTTTGCTTAAATTGTTTTTAAAACGATTAATTTTTTTTTTTTGTATTGAATAATTTTGTTTAAGTGTTAATAATTTCCCGTGCTTCTCCTCTTGGTGACTCAATTCAATTTTATTCCCTTAATTGGTATAATATATATAATTTATATATAAACTTTTATATGTATAGATTTTTTTTTTGTTTCATTAAATGTGTTTTTTTGGGATTTATGTGTTGTTTTTTAATCATTAATTTTTGCATATTTGTGTTGAACTTATTGTGGCTATTCCACTGACGTTGTGGTAAGCCGTTTTTGTTGGCGACGCGTCTTCAGTTTTTCTCGCTTGCATTCGAGACGCTGTTGTTCGCCAAACACTATGTTCTATTCAAGTTGCTCGAGAAAATTCGGCGACTTGAAGTACTCGGGTACGGGATCGTCCATGCGCGAAATCACTTTGTAAATGGATTTCTTCCATGACTGCTCCGTATCCTTGCCACTTTGGATCGCGCGGAAAAATTCCCGCAGCGTTTGCTCAACGACAAATCGGAAGTTTTGAGGTACCTGAATAACATTTTTAAAAAACTATGTTTAAAAAAAAAACCCAAAATGAAACAAATCAAACAAATTAAAATACAAACCTCAATGTGATTATTGCGATTGTAATGCAGATTTAGGACGCGATAAATTTCGCTATCACCACCGACGTGTAAGTCATCAGGTGTCTTGACACCTTCACTAACAGCTTGTCGGGCGTACTTCTCCATTTGAATGTAGTAAAACTCTCTGCAAATGAAAAAACATAAATAATTAGAATATGTTCGTGTATGCAAAATGCTTCCTTGAAGTGTCCACGCAGTTTTAAACTGCACTTATATATAATTTGATCACTCAAAGGTGTGAAAATTGGTTCTTACTGCAACACTAATCGACATTTAAATGGCAGTGAGTGCCTAAGTAGGATAAATACGCTTCTAGGTGCAGGTCATATGACGAAAAAATGCTGCAATTTTAATTACTCGTTTAACTACACTTATTCCAACCAGTTGCACTTCAAGAAATAGAAATAAAAATGTACGAGTATAAGGCAATTAAATGGTTATTTTGACATCGTTACAAGCTCCTAAAGTAGAAGCGTTAACACCATGATTTTTAAGTATGTAAATTATTCACATAATCAAGATAATTGCTTATAAACCAGTGTAGTTACTCCTCACATTGAATCATGACAGAGAAGCAATAGAAAACAAACAATTAGGAGGAGTCAAAAATAAAGCAAATCTTCAGTCACAAGCTAGGATTTGGCGGTGTTTTAAAAAAATTGAGGAAAAGCAAGAAAAAACGCAATGACACTCCTTCAGTACTTAATTTCCTCGCTGAATGCTTTTCAAAGTCGCATACACTTTTTTCTTTCACTCACTCCACTTTAAAGCTGGTTGCATATTATGCCTTCTGATGCACTTCTTGACACTTTTTAAATAGAGTTCTTCAACTATGTGGGATAATATGTGCAGTGTGCATCGTCGTCGTGCAGCATTTGTATAAAGCGTACGCCTGCACATGCAGCACTGAAAATTGCTCTTGCACTTAATTGTAAAGGGGTGGTTGTAGTGGTGGTGTGGGTGGCAAAAATCATCGTCGTACATATAGGGATGTTGTTGTTTTATTGTCGCCATTTAGTCATGGATGACAACATTGCGGTAGTTAGGCAAGAAAAAAAAGAGCAACCATGGGAGAAGGAGTTGACGGTTTGAATTATATAATACAACTTCATACGATGCGATGCATAACTGCAGCAGCAATAACAAAACAAAAGGTGTTAATAGTTTAACAAGGGTTTGCATTCGCGTGATGATTGAGATTGCACTTTGTGTTTCTTGTGCGATGCAGTTGATGCAACATCATGCTTTTAAGTAGGTTGTTATGCACTTAAGTTTGTTGTTGTGTTGTGAAGATGAAATAAAAGTGTAAATTAAGTATGTTTGCTTAATTTTAAACTGACGTCGTTTTCAATCTTTTAATTTTAGGCAACACAATGAATTTTATTGAATTCCATCAATATTAATTAATAAAGTATTCATAATTAATATTAAATAATCAAAAGAATAAAAATCGAACAGTATTTAGACAAATAAAAAAAATTACAACTGAAAATTCCATCGAACAAAACGAATAAAAGGCAATGCACAAATTATTAACACCCTTCAGTAAAAAAAACAACCTCATTCTCAAGTATACAAACATTTGTTTGTTTTTCCATAATAAATATTGCCTCAGTAAAATAAACACGCAAATAAATGTGGATTGAGGAGACATGCATACGCAGATTTATCAAAAGGGTGGTGCAAGAGCATGTCACAAGCAGTAAAAGTGTAACGCAAAAATTAAGCGCGAATAACAGGATGCATAAAGTCGACGTGCAAAATGTATACAAAGCAAATGCACGCAATAGGCTTACACTTAAAAAAAAAGGAAAAATTATGGCAAAATAAAAAACAACGCTGCACCTTTGTTCATCTTAATGCACTTTTATTCTTTACTGCATTGATATTGTGCTTTTGATTGCATTTTTGTGTTACCACCTATTATCTGAATCTCTATGAAAATGTGTTGAATAAATATTCATGTAGGGAAGCGCATCAAATTATTATGTGAATCGCTGCTGGATGAAAGAGCTAAGGCAAATGCGTGTGGTTAAACACGATTCGTGGTTTAAGTGCGCATGCAGCAGCAGCAGCAGCAGCATCCAATCTATGGGTGATAACGGTTCAGTGGGTGGGTGCATGATTGATTGGATAATTGGGTTGTATGCTGCATCCATATTGAGCACCGTCTATCGTTTTTAAAATGATTCACACTTCAGAGGTGAAAAAAGTGATCCCTTTTCAGAATGCATTGAGTTCAATCAAATACTTGTCACTTTTTGCTTCACAATATATGGAAAGAGATGTTTTATTTATTGCGGCGTTCATTGCCATCCAGGATTTCTGCACTAATTAACGAAAGAAAATTGGGTACATTGGAAAAGGATTCATTATCTTTACAAATAACAAAAGAATGTGCATTTATTTTGAATGCGAAACCCCATTCTTTTCCAATGCATCCTTCAATATTGTGCACTTAATTAATGTGCACTTCAATACTCAATTCTTTGCATCCTTATATTGTGTGTAACCATTGAAAATATAGTAGTTATTGCTGAACAGTTTGTGAATGATAACAACTATACAAAATTGTGTATGCCAATATTATGGGAAGGTACAAATAATATTGCATACTCATCAAAAGTAAGTAAAATATTGATGCATAAGTCTGCAGAATTAAACAACCGTACACTGCAATGTCGTCATCGCAATAATATGCATTAGGATGCAAGCAAGAATAACATTGCACAGAGATGCATCATGCAAAATGCGTCGATAAAACTTAGTGACATTCATCGGGGTAGAAATATTGTGGGTGCAGCAAAGTGAAAATTGCACAAGCACAAAACCGCACACTGTTTTCCACATCAGAAACAAATATTCATCAGAAATAAATATCAATACAAGTGAAAGAAACACTCATCGCTTGCATATGAAAATCTAAAATAATACAACACGTAAAAGACGAGGAGACGATGCGGAGGAATATCGCGCAATCATTCTGGAAGATAATAAAATATAAAAAATGTCAAGTTGGTGGAAAATAATACAAAAAAAAAAAAAAAAAAACACTGCACAGGTTCACATTCTTGTTACGTTGCACATTGTTTTCTTGTCGAAGCGTTATTTGTCGCAGAGAATAAAAAATAGCAAATAATTTACAAGCCATATTAAATGAATTCTAGCTCTAGCACCATTGCACAAAAGGATGCGGAAAAATCGCGATGCAAAATGAAGAAGAATTTTTTTGTGTGCAGTTTGCATTCTTTAACGGTGTTGTGGGTGTGGTATGGGAATTATTTATTGTACAATTTTACAAGAAGAGTGTAGGATGCAATGCAAGGGATGAACCGTTTGTGAAAAAAAATTGAGTCTAGGTAAGTATTTTGGGGACTACAATCAACATTTTGTAAGGAGTGAGTGATGAAAATCTGCATTTTTTTTTTGATTGCAGATTTTTTGCTTTCAGAAATTTTGTATTAAATTTATTATCATTATCTACATTGTACATAAACCGTTACAACATTCATCTTGCCTTTGCAACTTTTCTTAAATGATTTGAAATGAAAGAAACAACAATAGAAATTTAAAGTTCTCACGATAATTTTAAAATTTAAATTTCTTTAATGATTTTAAATTTATGACAAGACAAAAACAAATCTCTATATTTGCCGCGCCAAATTGCATTTCTTAAATCTCCCCCTTTTCTTAAAATACACAAGAAACAAATTGTAAAGAAAAACGGTTAACGGATCTTACAATTTTCTCAAGGAGGGTTCATCGCCTCAAAGAAATCGCTCAAACACCTTTTGGCTTCTTGTACACACAATTGGTCGTTGTGTTGTACATTCACCTTTTTTTTCCCCGCTCACCTTTTAAATACCAAATAAACTACACGCAGGCAGACGGCATGCGCCCCATGTCGGAAGTATGGGCCACGAAAGTTAGCATCAACATTAAACAACATAATGCACGCACACACAAGGGTAGGTTGGGTCGTTCATTAAGATTGCAGGCCGTGGTGGTACACAAATAACGTTATGATTTTTTGGTTGAATCAAATGTAAATTGTGACGAGGGGTGGCTTTTACTTCTGAGAGTCGACTTTTTTCTTGGGCGCTTGCTGCACACATTTCTTAGACGCAGCCCTTATTGTTTGGGATTTAAAGGGCTGCGGCATTTAAACGGACTACACGAGAGAGAAAAAAATGTTTATGATTTAACAGTTGTGCACACTTAAGAAATAGGGGATTGCGTTTAAATATGTGCTGCTTGTGTATTTTAAGAAGGGCAAAATTATTAGCGATGTGATCGTGTGATTATTGTAAGCACAACATAACAACATTTCCCATATATACTGCGATGTCTTGGACGGGTGTATGGGAAGAATTTAAAAAGAACAATGAAAAACCGTTACACTTTCGAGGAGTTGCTTTAATGTTTTTAGCGTGCGTAAAATGTAATTTTCTAATTTGAATGACATGGTTTTTTTTTAAAAGTTTATTAACCTCTTTTAACTGATAAACATTTGTGCAAAAACAAGTTACAAGTCATCATAAGGGCGCGCTTTTTAAACATGCAGCACAATTAACGCGGTTAATTTGCATTACATTATAAGAAACCATTTAAAGAAACTGCCGCATGTGGAAAAAGAAAAGTAGCGCACGACCAGGAGCTGAATTATTGGAAAATCCACGCTTTGTTTATCAACTGAAAATAAGTGTTTTTAAAATATTGCGCTACAAAATGCGGGCGCCTACCCAATTTAAATTGCAATATTTAAGTCAACTTTCACAATTCGTGTATTTCGTTGCGAAATAGTTTAAATGCATTTCGTGACAAATTATAAAAAAAAAAAAAACTTTTGAGATGAAATTGAGGATTTGAAACGAAGGACTCAAATTATTGTTACCATGAAGCAAATAAAATGTTCACACACTTTCAACCGTTTTGAAATTAAAAAATTCACAAGGGTGCAAACTGCAAATGCACATATGGTGTTACCCAGTACCGCGTGTGCAACTACCCAGCAATGTGTGATGTGAATTTGTTTCGACGCGTCAAAGAATACAAATTTTGCACACGCAAAATAAAAGCAGCTTAAACAGAGTAGTTGAAAGTGGATGCACGTTCGCACCAACGCTGTATTAAGTATAAATGCGACGATTAGAATGTAAATCTTGAAGAACCGCATATGCTATAAACGCATTGGTGCAGATTTTAAGGCCAATTACCTGGTTTGCTGGAGAAAATTATGAAATATGATGAAGGGACGTTTTTTTTTTTCTCAGATGCTGAAAATTATGCCTCATGTTTGAACTTGGATTAAATTTCTCTTGCATGCAAATTTATATTCAAATATTACGCATGCATTTCTGCATATTAAACGCATAAAGGAATCGTAAACATTATTAAAGGATATTAGAGGATTTCTGGAAAATGTTCCACAAACAAACAATTCACGTCACACGACGCTGAGACTGAAAAACACGTGCGTGTATTAAATTAGCTACAGCACGTCATGTGACAAAAGCTTTTTTAATGCTCAAAAACGCAGCAAAAGCGGCAAGAAAGCAAACAATGCAGCTGAAATATTATACATCGCATATATAAAACTGCAATGTTTAACGACGTCAATGACAAAATGCATATACCAAATAATTAACTGTGTTTACAGAACATGTAAAAGCAAAAAAAATGAAAAAAAAAACGCACGTCAACGACGATGAAGAAAGTCCCAACATTAATTAAGTAATTTTTAATTAAGTTGCGCTAACAAACTTTTATGTTTTTTGCCATTTCCTTCGTTTATTCTTTCTAGTGCATATGCATCGATACGTAAAATGAACGTATGCATACACCACATGTGAAATAATGTGTCCGTGGGCGGTACAATCCTCTTATGTGTACACATAATATGTGTAGAGACAATGTTTGCACTGCACAAAAGAATCTGCCGAGAAAATAGCCAAAGCAGGATAACACACACACACACACTCACAAAAAAAAACGGGAAAAAAATATCCCGAACAAAAATTGTGCAATATGCATGCATGATGGGTGGGGATTGGGATGGGGTGGTGGTTTGGGGGTACAATGGGTGAGGTAAAGTCCGCATATTGTCGATGCTGAAAATGTCTATATCTCCACCGGCATATTATAGAATTGGATGGTCTATCTGCATAGGTTCCTTCCTTTTGATGCATGTATACACATAATGAATATAGTAGCTTTGAATCCTTTTGTATATAATTGCCAGAAAACGAGTGCAGTGCAGAATTACGGTGAGCGATTTGGAACTGTCATCGAATTTTCACTTTGCGCCTATTTCATGTTGGGTGTTCATTGTGCAGGCAGATGAATAAAAAAAAATGTGTGCACGTATTTTTAAAAAGCTGCACATCTTTGTTATTTTCGTGCAAAAAAAAAAAAAGAAGGATTTTTTTTTTTTTGTATTTCCACCCACTGATGTCTTTACGTGAATTCATTATAGGCGCACATTCTGATAAATGGCTACATTTTGTATATTTTCTCTCCCTTTTATATAAAAAAAAATAAAAAAATGAATCCCATGATAGAGTTAAATCAGGGGAGTCCTCCCACGTAAAAGGACTAATTTGTCGTTTGAAGCGTGTAACTGTTAAAAAAAATTGTAGAAAAAGGAATAAACTCTCCCGCTCTCATCTAAATCATGATGTTTTTCCAGGACGACTGCATGAAAAATCCATTTCCATTGAATGCAAGTTAAACGAACTTTTAACACCTTGCATTGGCTTCCACTACAGTTACCCATTATGGGCTTCCGATTCCGTTTATTACACCACCCAAATTAGGAACACGCACGCCACCTTTCTACAAGTGTAATCATTTGGGGAAATGGAAATCGTTGTGTATTAATCGTGGTGTACATTATTCACAAAACAGGGGAAGTAAAATGAATGCATATTAAGTGTGGGAGAATTTTTCCCCCCGCATGTGAAATTTCAAATATATCGGTGTTTTATGGATTTCTTAATTTCATTGCGGTTAACTATACACAGTTTCTGTTTGTAGTTAAGAAAGAAAGGCTACTTCCAATTAATTGGAGGGTTGAGTGAACATATTATACAGCAATATAATGCATGCACTTCCGGAGGGTGGCCAATTCATTTGTTTACAATTTCCGTTACCTAAAGGCTATCAAGGCACGCAATCACGCTGCTGCATGGTGAAATATTGGTAAGTATATTGATAGACGCATTTACGGTAAATGAGTATAATTTCGTGAGAATCAGATCTTTTGTTTGAAAAAGAAGTGAATTCCTTTTATTTCTACAAAAAAGGGTGGTGACACACTCAATTGAATTTTAAATATTTAATAACGACGTTGTTTATTTTTTTTCACAAATAAAATAAATTAATAAAAAAGGAGAACTTACCTAAAATTAGAGAACCATTTCACGAGTTGGGCCGTGTTATTTTTGTTGAACTTAATGTCGGGGAAGTACATCTTGAGGACGGCCGAACTTGGATATCGCACCCAGAAGAACATCAGTTTCGCCTTTCGCAGATGCATTGGAGTCAATGTTGACGAGTTCACCGGAGTTAAGGATATCATTCGTTTTCTTTTATTTGACGGTAAAAAGGTTTTGGTTTTGTTTTATTCTCAGTTTCAGTTTTTATAAATAAAATTGTTGTTTTGTTTTGTTGCTGCTTTAAACTATTGTTTTGGGTACATAATGTAAGCTCATTTAAAGAAATTGGAAACTTAATTAAATTACAGCATAAATACTTAAGTATGTATACCGAAAAAAACTAAGAATTAAATAAAATAATGAAAAGAAATCGGAGTGTTGTGATCGGATGAACCATGATAATATGAATAAAAGAACAGTTGAATGGTTTCCACATACACAGCCCTTTTGTAAGTCTTTTGATTTTTGCCATATTGGTTTCCTCAATCCTGTGCTTTATGTTAAGCGTCGACAAGAAACATTATAAGTGAAATAAACTAAAATGCAAAGTTAAACAAAAGAAAGGTGTGCTTCTGCAGCAGTTTGTTTTTCTGCGAGATTAAACGCGGATTTATGCGAATTAATTCGAGCTCTTTGTGAAATATAGTTACTGCTGATGGGGAGTCTTAAGGTTTCATTGTGATTTGATTTGTATGCATATTGAATGCATGTGATTGCAAACACGTGTGTCCAATCTTATTGTAAGAATATAATTACAAGTTGCACTGCAGCAGAATGCATTAAAATATTTCTTTGTAAAATATTATATTGAGACTGATTGCAATTATTGATTTCAAATATAATTGTTCAATTAATAATTTAGATTAAGAAGTCTCCACGAGTACATTTAATTGCTCAATATTAAAGTCATTGTCTCAGTGTGTGGGCAATCAACGATGGAAAAGGTGAACCGTGAAAATAATCAATAGGCATTTCAAACGAATAATACGTACAATGACAAATGACAATTTAAATACATAATCATGAGCTGCACACACATAATGTGTGGAGGAGTTAATGTAATTAGTCTCATTAAATTCAACACGTCGGCTGTATATAAGTGAATTAAAATGTACAACAAAAACAAATGTTAAAGCAACCAAAAATAAAAAAAAGGAGAATAAAATGTTTTAAAACGTACAATTTCAAAAAGGATATAGTAGGTTGAATGCCATCGTATGAGATGTCGGCTGAGTTGCAGTCCGAATTGCGATCATTTGACGAGTCCATTGCTCGCATATGATGATGCCCGTAGTCAGGTGAGGCGCCATGATGATGGGCGGCTGCCAGCAGCGCCGGATGCAACATCGTTGGCGGATGTGGCAGTGGTGGTGAATCGCGTGGATCCAAAATACCACCGAGGCCGGGTGGACTCGACGACATCTTCATGTGATGATGATGCGGATGATGCAATTGGGCAGGCTGTGGTCCATGTATGGGACTGAAGAACGGCGAGTACGGCGAGAACACTTGGCTCTCGTGCAACGATGGATTCGGTATGGCCACCGATGTGGGCAACGACACTGGCATCATGCCGGTGGGCGTATTCGAGTGATATTGTGGCACACTGTTGCGCGGCGATGGACTTTGCACCGGTGTGTTGGTTGATTTGTTTTGCGAATTTTGTCCATTACCACCACCGAGACCACCGCCCTGACTCGGATTGGGGCTGGAGTCCATGACCTGTTGGGAGCCATTACCGTTGTCTTGGGCTAAAATGCGGGACACAGTGCGCGGTGTGATGCGTGTGTCTGTTACCTTATGGCGTTTCTTCTTGGGCGTCACAACCAAACTGAGTGCCTCATTTTGTTCGGGCGTATTCGTCGACGGGGGCGATTCATTGCAATAGGGATTCGTTGCGGCCGCTGCGGCTGCAGCTACTGCCATCGAATTGTAGAGGGCAGCTGCTGCCACTGGATTGAGTGAGGTCTTACCATCTTGGTCACGACACGCTTGCGCATGTTGCTGGTTCTGCTGTTGTTGCTGCTGCTGCTGTTGTTGTTGTTGCTGCTGCTGCTGCTGTTGCTGCTGTTGCTGATGACTGGGCGGATGGTGTTGCGATTGTTGCTGTGCAACAGATGAGGGCGGCTGTTGGGATTGTGATGTAAGTGGCGCTGGTGGCTTGGGTGGCTGAAACATCGCTGTCGATTCCGAATTTTTCACAGTGTTATTATGGTTATATTGAATATTTTGGTTATTGTTATTGCTATTTGATTGGATATTGGTATCACAAGGTATATTCGACGTTAGGAGGGGTGATGGTGGTGGCAACGACCCACTTCTATTAACCGTCTGTTGTGGGGACATCATCCGGAATGGGTTGTTCAACATACCCGGACTATTTGGATTCATGTTAGTATGACTACTTTGAAGGTGGTTATGGATTTTTCGTTTTTGTTGGAGAAGCTGATTATGCCTACTATGATTGTTACCTGATTGATTGGAATTCGCCGTCGACCCCGATGCCGATGATGCTGACGATGTGGTTTGTCTGTCAACAATTTTGGTTCGCGGTGACTTCCGATCCAGCAATTGCGTTGCCATCATCAAATCCTTGTTGAGCTGCTCAGCCGCGGCTGCTGCTGCTTCTGATTGTTTGCTCAAATACCTGCGCTGATGCACGAAACGCGTCACAATGGAGTCGACCAGATTGGACAGCGATGCTGTGATTTCCGATTTCAGAATGTCAGCCAGTCCCTCGAGGTCAGTGCCCGACATTGGACCAACGGAGTTGGTTGATGCTCGCATCATACTCAATCGATCGGAGAGTTCAGAGACCTGCTTCTGTTGGTGCTGTTGCTGTTGCTGTTGCTGTTGCTGTTGCTGTTGCTGAAGCTGCTGTATGGGCGACGCTTGTTGTGGTTGTTGCTGCTGCGGTTGGGGATGCGGCATTTGCTGATGACTAGCTGCATGGTGGTTCATCTCTTCTTTTTCTCGCAATGCATGTTGATCCATGAAGAATTTTTGTCCCAAATATTGCATAGCTGCTGCTGCTTGCGCATGCTGATTCAGCATGTGTGGCGGTGGTGCTGAGCTATTTTGCGCGGGTACTGAATGCGATTGAGGTGGCTGTTGCATTTGATTGTTGTGATGATGATGGTGGGGATGATGTGAATGTGGATGGTGGTGATGGTGCGCCGACATTATTGGGTCGTGCTGTGGTGGTGGTGGAGGTGGTGGCGGTGGTGGTAAATGCTGCAACAATGGATGAGTGCCATTGAAACCGGCTGCAGTCAAATGACTGGGATGCAATTTACCAGAAATCATTTTGGACACAACTTGCGACAGCATCGAGGATGCTGGTAATTGGGGTGCCGGTGTCACCGATTGTTGTGGCTGTTTTGGTGACAACACTGGTTCTTCTTTGCATGGTTCAGGTGTTTTACCTTTCTTGCTATCACAATCCTGTTGCTCTTCATTGCCACTATCACTGCCCAAATCGTCAACATCTTCGGCTGTTTGTGATGAATCGTGATCCATTACGGTGCACAATTGCATGTAGCGTTGCTGCATGGCGGCCAATTTATCTTGCAATGACCTCAACTGTGACTCGAGAGCACTTTTCTCAACGCGTTTTTGCTGAATCTGATTGATGTTTCCCATCATGTCATCATCATCACCGTCATCATCCAAATCGTCGTTCATGCCGGCATCCACCATTGCCTCTTCGTTCTCCAGCATCAAACTTTGAATGTGCAGACCTAAATTAAGGCCAGCTGCAACTGCTGCATACCTTTCCGCAGCTGAATTATCATGTTGTTGAGGATGATAAAGCTTTCGCTTTTTGCAGCCATTCACTTGGGTGGGCATTGATTGTTGCACCGTTGACGGACTGGATCGCATTGTGGAGACAATATTCTCGACGCGCGCCCTTTTCATATCCAGCATAACAACTGGCTCTTTCAGACTGCCATCCAAAATGGGTGAACCGTTTAAATCTTTGTCCAAACCATCCATGTCCATCTCCTCTTTCGGTTGCAATAAATTGCCACCATTCGAGGAGCCTGGTGAGGGCATAGACATTTCGGAATCGGATTGCGAATTCATTGCGATCATTTCATCGAGTAGATCCTTGTTAGTTTCACTTACAATTTTATTTGTCAAATCACTTTCACCACTACCATTCAAATGGTGTTCCATGTTATTATTTTTTCGTTCACTTAAGTTCTCACTTTTGATATTGCAATTATTATTACCACTATCATTACCACTATTATTACTAACGTTTGTATTATCGTTATTGTTGCTACTCGTATTACTATGCTTATTCTTATTAGTGTTTTTACAATTATTATTTTTACTAATACTGTTGTTATTCTCGGATGATACTAACGACGACAGCGACGACGATGTCGATTGATTGCTTTTGTTCTCCTTGTTTTTGGATGCTTGTTGCAAAATATTCCTGAGCATGTGATGTGTCACAAGATCAGCCTGTTGCTGATGGACAAGATGCTGTGACGACGATGATCCAGTGCCATCGTCGTCCTCATCATCATCCTCATCGTTGTCCACATCATCGCAATCATTGTCGTCGCCGCAATCATCGCCCACACCGCTGCCACCACAATTGTCGGGCGTATTGCATCCGTTCACATTATTACTTATACCACTGGTATTGCCACAATTATTGTTGTTACCACTCTTGTAATTCTTAACGTGTGTATTATTATTATTGTTATTAATATTATTGTTATTTAGGTTAGCACTTTCAAATCCATGTTTAATCGGCAAATTTTGCCGATCTGTGTTACTGGTCGGCGAATCAAGATTGTTTAAAAGATTCTCCGCCAATGTTGTCAACTCCTGTTGTTGCTGTTGCTGATTATTCGTACTGCCCACTTGATGACGTGCCAACAGCTCGTTCAGCATCTTTGCGGTACTCACAGCGGTCTCCACGCTACTACTTAAGGTTTGTGTGGCAACGGCCGTTGTTGTGTTACCACCGGTCACCGATGTAGCGCAATTGTGGGAACCACCACCGTTAGCCGTTGACGATGAAGATGATGGCGATAATGCAGAGGATGTCGGACCATAACAACCACCACTACCGATACTATTACTTCCACTACCGCCTAATACACCACCGATACCCACTGTTGCACTATTCACAAGACTATTATTGCAGATACCACCGACACTAGTACCACCAGACACACCACCGTTTAAATAATTTGCGAAATTAGCACTTGCACTGTTGCTGTTGGTACCACCATTAACTAAACCCGATGTTGAATTGAGATGCAAGTGATTGGGCGTATGTAGGGGTAGGTGGTGGTGATGGGGTGGCGGATGACTGGGATACAGTGCCGAATATATTCCGCCGCTGCTGCTCATGAAGGACGGTCGCGAACTAAAATTCGGTATCGAGGAATAACTGTTACGCGGTTCACCCGCGTCTACACGCTGTCTCGTCCGTTGTTTATTATTGTTATTATTTAAATTATTATTGATGTTACAATTATTAATCGACGTCGAACACGAATTACTATTTGTAGTATTAATTGAAGTTGTAGCCGCTACGGTAGCTGCTAGTAGCGAACACGACGACGACGATTGTGACGATGGTGACGACGACGAAGACTTTTTCAAACTGAGCACCAATTTGTCCGTACTATCAAGACAAGCTGAATTATTGTTATTGCTATTATTTGTGTACAAGCCAAAGGTTCCTGTTGCCGTTGTATTAATAATTCTGTCGTCTTCCAGTGCTGATGACATTATCAGTATAAACGTGCCGTTGAAGATCTATGATTGGTCGGTCTGAAAGAAGCAATGTATACATGAGTACACATATTAAAACACATTTCTTAATACATTGTAAAAGGTATAGTTGTGTGGAAAGGACTCTTTTTTTTTTTTTTAAATATACATAAGAAATTCAACACAATCAAAAAATCCCCCTTCTGGCTAAAACGCATGCACACAATTGTACGTATTTATCACACACATTCGTTCATACATCATGAATGTGGTGAACAAACGTCGCATTCTCTACCGTCTGCGTGCTCTTTCTGCCGTCTTTTTCAATTTAGACGCCGCACCGCGTCCCGTCGCCTATCACTTTGTATTCTCAACTTATAAAAGTGTAGGTAAAAATACACACGGACTTGGTTCCGCTCGGCGCTCAAGTTGGAATATTATAGGTTCCAGAATACGGAAGCGAAAGAGACGCAATGTGATGCGGATCGAGTGGGGGAAATTTTTATAGTCAAAGACTGAAGTTCGGACTGTTTGGTTATTTGAAAAATTATACAGTTTACAACCATTCTCTTTAACATAAGCAATTGCAGCGTGAATTATTTTAAATTGTTCAGACGCTCAAGCCTCAAATGCCTGGCATCTGGACTAGGAGTCTTCAAATTTGTATGTCTTTGAGCAATGAATTTACTCCAAAGTCCTTTGACCTTTATAAAAAAAACGAAAACAAATAGATCTTTTAAAAAAATGTTAAGACATTAATTAAGTACCTTTCAATTTACCAGAATTTGATTTATCGAAACCTTTATCAAACGATTTCTCGAACCACTCTACTCCTTCTCTTCCATCCACAGCACTTTTTCCAAATCTTTGACGTTTCCTTGTCTTTTCCTCGCCAAAATTCTTCTTCTGGTTTCTTAATTTAATTCCATAAATTGTTTCCATATATAATTTTCCTTATTGTTTTAATCGATTACTCCATGTTATGCCATTGTTACGCCTATTAAAGAATAAGAAAAAATATATTAAAGCAACTGTCCTATATTCATGATCAAAAATTTGTATTTGTTAATATTTCTAAAATTCTCTCTTTATTCAATAAATTTTCTTCTTGCCAAAATGTCAAAAACTCATATACCATTTGGAAAGGATAAATTAACCCATGCAGTAATGCCTGCAATATGCATCTAGACCTCAGACTGTACACAAGAGGGGTGCAAGTATAGAACACACCTGGATGATTAAAGTGGAAGACAACAGCAGCAGCAAAAAAAAAAAAAAATGCAAACACCATGAACGCATAAAAGGTAAGAGGAAAACAATAATAGAAAATTCGAACATATAATAATGACGATGATGACTGTGTGGAAAAAGGCAAGAAGTAAGAAGTCGAGGGGGACATCAACCCTTGTTACTTACTATACATATGGCATATGTGTGCCATACAGTTTCATTGCATTGGGAGACGAAACGTTGCAGTTAATTTAATTCTGCAGAAATATAAACATACAAGAAGGACGCGCTGAGAAGTCAGCTGGTATTGACTAAGCCGGCCCGACTTTTAGGGTAGGTTTATTTACTGTGATGCTGACATTGCCACCGTTTTTGTTTTTTTTTTTTGCAAATATTGTGGACTAAAATGCTTGAAAGCAAACAATTTAAATTTTGATGTTGATTTTTTTTTAAATTGCACAATTATTGAATTCATTTAAATTTCATTATTAAAAAGTTTGAATAAATAAATAAATAAATTTCCGATTCCACAATAATAAGATAATAAAATGAAGCCGTCCAAAAAAATACAGAAAATAACCATATGCATAATATGTGGAGGAGTATTTTTACTCGTATGCTTACATTGGCTAGATAATACCGCGCTGATAAGACTGTTTCAATGAATACTTAAGTAAATAAAAGCACACGAACACCCATTAAGTTCAAAATAAAAGGCGAGTGTTCTTTACTACAAAAGCCACTTGTGGTTAAAACACTCTTGTGTTTTTTTGTGTGCGAGCGCTATTATAGTACATTGGAGAAAATCGATTATTTTCTCACACATGAAATGTTTATCTTTGCCATATACAATACCCTGTGGAGTCCATACAATGCTCGCCAGTAGTTTGTGGTTGCAACATTATTTAATATTAAGAACATTTGTACAATAAAAACAAAAAAATAATAAAATTACGCCTCAGAATTCACAGGGGAAAATGGAAAAACCAAATCGAAGAACAAAAACGCGAGTTATCTATATTTTAAGTGATAACGCGGAGTGTTGTTTCAATTGAAATCTTTGGGTAAACATGCATGTCAAGTGATGCATGCCATATGATGATGAAGGACACAATATATAATGTCTTTATCTGTTGTATTATTGTAAATTAGGAGGCGTTTCTTCCCCATACACAAGTAGGAATAGATAACGACAAGAATTTATTAACATATTGCAATATGTATTGAAATTAAAAAAAAAGAAATATGTAAATTAAATTTGTAAATGCAAATAATATTTAATAATATTTACTTGAGTGATTATTTGAATTAAATATTTTTCTACTATAGAAAACTACAATGTTGAGCCAAAACTTTGCGATTTACATATTATGATTTATGAATCATAAAATTTTATCATTTTTGAATGCTTTTAAAAACTACTGATTAAAGATTTGTTTCTTTTATCACCCATTTTTATTTAAATTAAAGAGTTAATTATGATTATTAAAATTAGTCATGTCATTTTGCTTGGATAAAAACAATTCTTTATCTTTTTCGTTTTAATCTGCTTTTCAAGTTTTCTCGCCAGTTTTTTTGTCCACTTTAAAAAATTAAAAGGAGATAAAGCTTTAAAATAAAACTTGCTGGGTGATAGTAGAATTAAATGTTTAAAATTAACTTTTGAGTATAACTCATTTGTAATTAAAAAACAAGAATTCAAAAAAATCATATCCAAGACATGTACTGATAAAAAAATCTGTAATTATGGCATAACTAGTTGCTGATGTCACCCAACACGCGTTTAAAAAATAAAACATTATTATTTATGCACATATTTTTTAGTTACTCACTTCTGCTCTATTTTTGCATGCGGACGCGTTAAAATGTGTAAAAAGAAAAGTGTCTAACGTATTCACATTATATTTTATATTGCCTACATAAAGACGACTGAATAGATAGACGCGGGTAAACAAAAGCAACAAGCGGTAAGGCTTAAAAGTCATAAAAGAACGCATGGGAAATGTGAAACATTTTTTATATTATTCTGTTTTCTGTTTTATTGTACAAAATGTACAATATGTAGAGCGCGTTTTGTTGGAAAAGCCACAAACAAAGTGCAAGAAAAAAGATAAGTGGGTGATATAGGGGTGGACAACACACCGCGCGTCGTTCACGCAAATAATAAAATGGGCTGTTGTAGGTGTATTATAAGTTATAACAGTATAATACATGAAGATAATATGAAAACGCAGTAAAATTGCTTCGAAAAACGAAGTGTCAAACACATAAACTTGGTGTATTAGCCGCTACCAAAAATTCCACATTCGACATTGAATAAATTCCATTGTAAATATAAACATTTGTTCGAAACGCCATAATATACCTGTCCATTTTTATGCAATGAAGCAATTATATGAATTTTCCGATAGATATTTCACATACCTGCAACGAAGGGGAATAAGAAAAATGTTTCAATCTATAAGCGATAGCGCATTGTGAAGGGTGTAAAGCAACAGTCTAAAGAAGAATAGTCGAATTAAGTACTTGTTATCGCGCACACAAATCACACATATGAATACGGTGGCGTATGGATGGGAGGTGGGGGAGGGGGGGTGCAAAACGGGTGGAACAATGAAACAACTTGATATGGAAAAGCGGAAATAAAAACAGAAACGGAATTAATGAAAACGAAAATTCATATAAATTGGTTATTTCCTCAAAGTGTTTTTGAAATGGACAAGAGAACAAATACAACAATCAAGAACAGAGAAGGGGCAAATAATTAAGAAATAAAATAGTGCATCAACGCAAGAACAAAACCATTCTCAATTTATTTTACTGCAGTATAATGAAATGCACTTCACTTCATTTTTATTTTGATGCAATATGTCTAATGATACTTTATTTTAATGCTGCATTTTTTAATCAAATGATCGTCTGCAGGACACAACATTTTAACTACCACAAAAATTCACCCTTCATGATCTACTTATTTAGATGAAGGTTAATGTAACGCATTGTGGGTTATGTGAAATGTGTAACGTTGTTAAACAGGACCTTGAACCATAAGGTTTAAAAAAGGGACACAAAATTGTTAAGGTTCGATGACAATCTGAATTCTTGCAAAATATATGGGAATAGGAAGTCTGCGAAGGATAATGAACTGAAACGGATCTTGTAGGGATGAATTTAGGGACTACTGTAATTTAATTAAAAATTTAGGCCTTTTGATATACTTTTGAAATTAAAAATAAAATAAACTCAAAAGTATTTTATTGAAAAGTAAATTATTTTTAGATTTAAATAGTTATTAAAATGGGGGTGAGTCTTAATAATTTCTATACATACTTAAAAATGTTTTGCTGCACGAAAACACAAACAGAATTTATTACAGAATAATAATATTTTCTGTTCTGCTTCTGCTTCTAATTCTGTATCTGTTTCTGTTACGTTTCTGCTTCTTGTTTCTTGAATGCTTTACGCTAAATCATTATTGTTGCCTAAATATTATGCTTTATCGTGAAATCACATTAATTTACTCATTTATATCGAAATGTGGCTTGAAATAAATAAACCAGTGCATTAAAGCTTCTGTACAACTGAATTTGTAGACAACACACATAATGAACAAATATAGTTTGTAGAATAAAAGGGAGACAATGCTTGAGAATCCATTAAAAAATTGAACACGCAAAACTCATATATCACCCTCTAATGTGTTTGTTCATTTTCTTAGAAATTACCTTTGCTTGTTGTCTTTTCTGGACAAACATTCAAAAGGGAAATTACGTATTATGCATGAAAAATATGTATAACTGTACATCAACAACGGTAAAAACTCGCATATATGGCGAGCACATATCGTAATGACCATCGCTGGGGGGGTTAATTATTGTAATTTCACCTTATTCTTTATGTTCGACCGCCTTTTCCTTTATTTAGGAAAAAACTCGTATGTGTATATAATATCGTGAGTAATAATATTTTTCCTTCAATAGATTTTCGTGTGTACAATGTTCTTAATGCTTGCTATGTGCGACATTGTCTTTGGACATGCAGATAATGTGTGATATATGGTGTCGTTTGTTTGCCTTCGTAATTTTCCATTTTATTGACGTTTTCCTTCAAGCGACACGTTTTATCTATATAAACTAAATGTGTGCATATGTGAAGATAGTAGGGGTGGAGGAAAGGGGGACGATGTAGATATATTATGAGGTGTAGATAAAAATTGATGTAATGTATAATTGTGGGGGTGGTTTTTTTTTTTTTATGCATTCAGTAGGCATATTTTGTGTGACATGTCTCTTTTTCATTCATTGACGAGTTTTTCTATAACATTGATAAAATATATTGATAACAATAGTACATTGTACAAGCTTTTAGTGAATAGAGATATAGACGATGATGGACAAATATGAGTTAAAAGAACAAGTTTGCGGTTAAATAAGAATTTGTACAAAAACAATTGTTATACAAAGTGGTCATTCTGCGATGATGGAGCACTACACGGAATAATAAAATATGTAAAATGAATGAAATAGCGCGGCAAAAGACAAAATCAAATAAGGGGCAAATTATTCAATTGAACTCAATTGGCTTGCGTCTACTTTCGTACCCTGTGTGTGCTGTGCATTCTGTATAAAATGCCTCAGTCTTATATTATAATTTATGCTTTGTTTTATGTACTCACAGCATATATTGTTAATACGCTTTTGCGCATCACTTGTAAAGTCGTAATATAAAATAATATACACGTTAAGCGAATCAAATCTAAGCGTTGATTTATTTGAGTGACTTTCCACTGCCGCACCAATGATTGAGACAGTTACCTCTTATACAATTGTTTCCTATTCCGATTAGGAACTTCCATTTAATCTTTAATAGTCATTTCCTTGGACTTTGTATTGCGTTGCACTGTGCACAATATGTGGTCATGCGATGGCATTCAAATTGAAAACCACATATGAGTAGTGAAGTGAGTATTTAGAATGCGATTTTATGCAACTTTCAGTGAAGTGTAATTTTAAATTCAAATCATCTGGTTTATAATCATTTTAGTTGTGGTTTTAATCATTTCTTAAGTACATACATCGTTCAATTATTGCAAGTAGGATCGCTACGAAATTTTTTTCAAGTATTTGTCAACATTCCGGAAGTAACATAGGAACTTTTTTTAAATCGCGGTTCGTGATAAAATTTATGAATTCTTAAAATTATTGTGGGTAACAAACACCTCGCAGAAAATTCCCCGATTTCCACAGTAATGATTTATAAAAACTAATCACTCCCAAAACGGAAATTTGATAATCACCTAATTTTGTAAACGTTCTTGTCATGATTATAGCTTTGAAAATAATAAATTTACAGTCAATAAAAGATCTTTTAAATAACAGTGAAAAAATCAGCTGTTGTTCTTGATCCGAAACGCAAAAGACCACTATTTAAAAAAAACAGAACCGCGACTCTATAACGTCAAAGAATAATAATATGTCAAGGTGTTTTCGATTTATGCTTTCAGTTTTCAAAATTGAGCCAGAAAGCGAAGCACCCTTACATTCATTGTTAAAATATACAATGGGGCAACCGGCAAAGTCAGTGACATATGAAAAGTGTGCTATATAGTAACATTTAAATGCTGGTTTGGATATCACAAGGGCAATTCATAATTTCTTTAAGATTGTAACGTCTTTTAAATGCAGGGAGGGACTGAAATCAAATTTACGATTTTTGATTACAGTTAAGCGCTATTTAAAATGCAGGGATGTATTTAAATTAATTATAATATGTCTAAAAAACAAAATATAAATTTTTTAATTTTAATTTTTCAAGCATTAAAAATAATTAAAAATTATTAAATTGCTAAGTAATGGTCTTTATTATTTAATACCATACTTTTTCTAATTTTTATTGGGATAATGTTAAAACTGTTAAATTTAAAAATATTTTAAAACATTAAATGAGTACTACAAAAAACAATATTTCCTAAAAGTCCAGTGTACCACGGTCACAGACATTGCACACAATAATATGCTTTAAAAACCATAAACAATTTACCCTCATAATAAGTCTCACATACAGATTACACAAGACCCTCTCCGTCAGTCAATGAGCTCGCCTTCTGGATCCACGAAACGCACATATGCTGCTATGATCGTGTGCCTTATGCGGTGCCATTACACAATAGTACACATTTTCATATATTAATCATTGCCTGCAACGTGTGTTGTGTTGTGCGTCTTTCCCAATTGTTGCGGAACAATCCAACACACAAGGCAAAAATATGCGATCTCAACCGTTTTTTTGTGTTTTGTTCTTAAAAGCAGTTCCTCTTTCAATTCCACAACCTTAAGACGTTTGCGCACAAAGAGGAAATGGTAAAATTTAAAGGGCCGCAAGACGTTGTGCGACTCACTTGGGTGACTTTTCAGATGGAATGTATGAAAAGGAACAATACCTGCTTGTGTATATGTATGTGGTGAGGCATTTAAAAAACCTTAACATGCAATATGGCATTGGTGCGTTACCGCAGTGTGTTGTGCATCGTTTTTAACGGTCAAAATTCACCGGGCGTCATTTGGTGTGGTTGGTATTTAATAATGAAAAAATAGAAACATGAAATGAAATGAATAAAATGTAATTTGTGCTTGTAAGAGTTGAGTGTGTTTGGGCTAATGATTAGGTGCATTGTAGTATATGGTTGGCTGCAGAAGGCGGTTAAAAATTATGTCGCAACGTAAAACGAGTGAAAATGCATAAATTGTTTTACTATAGTGATAACATTTTGGAATTGAAACGTCTTATTTTTATTGCTGTAGTCTATAGAATAAATTAATATTAAAAAAATCTTTGCTTCTTTAATTTAAAAGTGATTATAAACAATAGAAGGAAGTTTCTTCAATTCAATAGTTCTTTAAGACATAATATTGTAAGAAATTGAACTGGTCAACACCATTAAAATCTTATTAGCTGTAAAATATAACATGTAGATACTTAATATGCCTTAAAAACAGGAAGATGACCCAAACTAATTCTCACGCTGAGCTATATAATTTAAAACCACCGATCACTTTTTTGTCACCACAATTTTCTTTAAGTTCTTCTTTTAAGTCGGTCCCTTTAAGGCAATTGGGCTCATATCAATTTACATTCATTGTATTTTTTTTAATAAAACAATAACATATTGAATTAAATTGACGACATTGTTGATTTACAAAAGACTTTGAATAAAACAAAAAGACCACATAAGGAAGCGTAACGGCGGTTTAATCAGTTTCCGTCTTTACAACATAAAACAAGTAATTTCGTAGTAAATCTAGCTAAAATAGGTCGTCCATATTTACAATAACAACACATAGCATCAGAAGAATAATTATCTTTCTCCATTATGATAAAACAACAGTAAAATGAAGCAGCTCTATAATATCTGTACACAAAATTCCTCAAAAATGAATGATAATAAATTACGTAGTATCACTTGGGTTGTCATCTCAAAGTGTTAACAACATCTGAGAAATGATGTCGCACAATGATGCATATGCTTTGAATGTGTCTCTTAAAAGTTTGAGAGGAAGCGTGAAACCATAACTATATGAGAACATCCTCTTATTTCCTTATTAATTCATTGCGAAAAATAAAACAATGTGTATAGATGCACAACACAGCAAGCTAACTAACTAACTACATATATTGTATTGTCATGAATCTCGTAACCGCAATGGGAGTTTCCAGTCAACACAGGATATGAAATATTATGCTGGTCTCCTTGTCTTTATCGCCAACTTATATCTTTAAGTGTTTTATGTCTTTGTACGCCTTTTGTATGGCAGCTCACACACAATATAATGCGTGTTCAACTCTTCATTTTTCAGTAAATTAAACCCAAACTGATGTGCACTTCTTTTTAAATTAAATTTAGTCACATGGCAAATGCTGTTGTTGTTGTTCACAGATTTTTATGTGCATAATAGTGTGGTGCAATTGATGCGTGTAGGACTCAGTGCGGTGCAGCATCAATTGTCTTAATTTTGAGTTGACGTTTTATTGTGAGAAAATGTTAAGTGCAAGAAGAGGGTTAGTACAATTTTGCTGCGCAGGAAGATATTGTGGATAGAGACGGATGTAATTTAAAAGAAAGAGGAAGAAGAAATCACAGATAAACTAATAAAGATGGGGTTTAACAAAGTTAACTTCCGATTTCTTTCTATTACTTGTGCATTTCATTTGCCTTGTTGGATGCAATTTGAATTGTTAAGTGCATTTTATGCGGTTAGCGTGATAAGAGAAGATGAAATTTGTTGAATTTATATAACATTCGTAAAAATTAATAATTATTTACAATTTTAAGTTAGATTAATTAGTACAAAATAAATCTTTCCAAAGTTGTGTTAAGCCTCACATAAAAATTAAATAAATATAAAAATTATTTACTACAAAGAATTTGTTAAACAATTAAAAGTATGACCTTGAAATTTTATTTAAGCTCAAATAGATTTCTAAAGCAATTTTACGTAACTTATTTGATTTATGACTTAAGAGTTTATAACTTATGTTGTAACCACTGCCTTACAAGAACCTAATAGTCTCAGTTATTGCATTAAAAAACATTAAATAATTGAGCCCTACCTCCTTAAACCTTGCCATACAATTATATAAAGGACACGTGATGATGTTACACATAACTTAAATACGAGGGTGTCACGGACATAACAGTTTCTTTGAATAATTTACTAGTATTGTTAGAAACTTTTACACCCAACGTAAGTTGTGGTCTTTCATTAAGACCATTCTATGTTACAATACTTATATGCAAAGGGGTGGCAAAGTTAAAAAGTCAAATTACTTACGTATTCAAAAAAAAAATAACGAAAAGACTGAACAGAGTACAAAAACTCATATGGTGATCGTTGCACTTACCTCCATATGTGTCGAGGCTATTAATGTCTTATGAAAAAGACCACTCAAAGTGTGGGAAAGTTAAGAAACAACACACATGACTGTGCACGACTGCGACACACAACTTTTTCAAAATATCTACACATTGTTTGTGGTGCATTTTCACAATATAAATGCGCGCATATCTTTAACAATCATTTCCGTTAATCGTTTGCAGTCATAATATGAATTTAGTTCATATTGTACTTTATGGAAATGTGTTCATTCTTGTGTGCCATTTATTTTCTTTAACTCATATCGTGCATTATTAAGTTCGCACATAAATAGACTGTTGCGCGGCATGCGTTAATTAATACATGTTGTTGAAATGTATCGCAAGCAATACGCGGATTGTGTTCGCACCAATCTTAGTCATCAATTAAGAGATGCAAAACAAAAGTATAATGATAATGCTAATTCTGTCGAAATGTGCAACAACACTTGTTAGTACATATTTTAAATGCGTGTCTTCTTTGTATGTTTATTTTGGTTGCAGTGTAAATTTCAAAAAAAAAAATGCAATGCATTCCTCGTTCTTAATATTTTCTGCAATTGAGCATTTCAATTAGAATAATTTCGCAAAAAATGATGTGCAACAAAAATTATTATTGTGGATATGACAAGAACTAAATGTAATACGTGGCAAATGCTTAAGCCGCAAAAGAACAAGGAAATGCAACCGGGGGATGCATGTAGAAAATAAAAATGGAGTGTCACACTTGTGTGCAAGTATATTGTGAATTGTGGGCGCTGTTGTTGTTTGTATGTACGCTTACATAGTGCAATATGCGATGCACATATAAGCGATATGTAACTATAAAACGTACACTAGATTGTTGGGAGACGATGCAAGCATTTCCCATGATGATTAAAAACGATGATGAACAATTTTCCTCTTAATTCTTTTCGCTTCCTCATGCGTTTTCTTGTTCTGAGGCATCATTTCATTTTTCAATTCACACTCAAACTTGTCGCTCATTTTGCTGAAGGGCGATTTTGATTGTTATTTTACTCTATATAATATGTGGGACTTCATATCAATCTATGTTTGATTGTAAATATGCATGATATATGCAGTTTTCCGTCTTCATCAGCATCAATGTGATCGTTTCGCAATAATCTCCGTGATGTTATATAAGTACATCACTCGCATGTCTCCCTTCAAATTATTGCGCCAAATTGAAAATGAAAAGATGAATGTGGTGCAGTTTTACACATATTATTCTGTTGTTCTTTCTTTTGCATAATATGTGGAAAATTTCTTGCGCTTACATTTTCCTATATAGAACAAGTATTGTAGGAATTATGGTATAGGTCTCCAGAGAGATAAAGTGGCGCCATAATATTATATTCTTGATGTGAATTCCTTTCAGCTGAATATGTCACTCTTACCACCAACTTGACAATGCATTTTTTGTGTTAACATTTTAATCTGAAAAATGCCTTCATCACACCAATGGTATTGTGAGGAAAATTGTACATGAATGCATGTTAAAATTAAACAGAATATGTGGGTTAAATAAATTTAAAAAAATTAAAATTTGTTATTATCCAAGAAGTAATATAATCTTATTTTAAACACAAAAATGAATGAATGAAAATAATTGCGGAAATCAAATTTTCATAGTCCGAAAAGAACTCGCAATAAATGTTACTTTAAAGGGCGTCATTTTATCATTTTAGGTTTGACCTCCTATCAGAAGAAACAAAATTGAGTTACGAAGAATTTTTCGTGTTTAATTTTATTGAAATTGAAGGATATTTCAAAAGGAAGACGAAATAAATGTTACGAAATCGAAACAATTATGAATATGCACCATAAAATGCAATTTCTACACAATAATTGTCACTGTTGCCAATTTTTGCTATGATTACAATATAATATTTAAAAACAAACATTGTTTTGTTAGATTTTCGTAAAATTAGATTTTATTTAACATTATAATTCCGATTTTTAAAACAACATATTCTGTCCGAGCAACGCACGGGTTTCATGGCTTGCAGATTTATAAATTGTTTTCAAAATCCATCACATTTTTTTTATTGTTTAACACTGCATTTAATTAATTAATAATGAACTATAAAGTAAGCCATTTTGTTCACCAATTATTTGTACACAAAATTTAATCCACCTAGAGTATTTTCGTATAGTTTTACATTAGATGGGCACATAAAACTCTTGGCTCCGCCTTAAACCACCCACACACTAAGCTTACATAGTATTTACTAAAGTGTCGGCTTAATATATATGTGTTCCAATCGCCCGATTTAACGTGATGTATGTTTGCTTAAAGCTCGCAAGTCGCGATATCTCGCTCTCAACTGTAACATTTTAAGTTTTAAGTAATTTGCTTTGAAAGCACATCCCCATTACGGATTGTTACAATATTATAGTCTTTCCATAACATTTATTAACGTAGCTATGTTGGTAGAAGTAATTCGCAATATATATTGTTATCTTGCACTTACTTAAGTAAGTTACAATGGTTTTAAAAAAATGAAGTGAGTAAAATTTAAGTAAAAATTTCAATGTAATACGTATTTCATGTATTACTGCAGTTTAATGCTCACAGACGCGATCCCACAATTCCCCCTCTCCACACCCCACAATCACTAAGTGTGATCAATCCAAACATGCTTCATATTCTCGAATAAACGTACATATTTTATGCTCACACACATACTGAAAGTTCATTAATAATTGAAGTGAAACTACCTTGTATCTCTTCCACAATTTTTCATTATTTCTAAATAAAAAAGACCTCGCAGTATATTGCACATATTATGCTTTTATTTTAAGTATAGGTTCATGTCAAAGAATATGTGGCGGCCAAATGCAAAGATAATACAATTTAATGTCGCACACAATGTGCAGTGTAAAGGACACTGCGGACAATATGTCGAGAAAAAAATGTGTGGTAAATTAAAAAAATTGAAAGATTCCGGAACAGTGATAAGAAATGTGTTTTATGACAATAATACATGGTGAAGCTTTCCGTGTTTTGTCTTCCCGCGTGTCGCCAATCGGCTTTTATATTATAGTTAGCCGCTGTTGTCTCTATGGTGCATTAATTATGCATAGAATATGGCGCAGGGAATTATTATTAGACATGTATATCGTTTTCATATACATTATTAGGTATTTTATTTTAAAAATGTATGATATTGTCCCTAAGACAATTATTTTTATTGTATGTGGATTTTTTTTTTGTATTATGCCATGCGGCTGGAATTTAAATTATCTGCACTCCAAATCTAACTACATACTTATATCTGAACAATGTTATTTATTTTACCTTCATAATGCAATTTTATAAAAATCTATAATGCACTTTACTGAGTATAGTTTTATATTTATGTTTAATTTTAATTCAGTAAAATATTTCCACATTGCTCAAAATGATGTAAAATCTTAATGTTTTTGGCACATTTAAACAACCTCATCAAAATATTCGCAATACAATTTGTATTTTAAACATGAAGATGCACTTTAATAAACCGTATAATGTGTGCAATTTTATTGTGATCCTTAAAGCAACAAAAGCATTTAAGGAAAGTATAATTGCAATGAACTTTGTGTTTTCATGGAATGAAACTTGGCACTTTAGTGTACCGTATTTTGAACAAATGATGAGCGAAATTGCTGAACTTTTGATGCAGAGGCTTTTACAACACTTTGTCTATTATTTAAGTGCAAATATTTGCAAAATAACATATGGCACGTGTGACTGTCTGCAATTTACTCTTATAATCGCAAGCAATAATTGTTGATAGCTTTTGTTGTAAACTTATAATACTTTATAATTATTATCGTTTAATCCTCTTAAAGATTTTAGCTTTTACTTCTTTTAACTTTAATGCAACCATCTCTCTGATCCATCTTGTTTATTTTTATTTAAAGTAAGGTGTTTAAATGAAAAGGATCAAGATGAAATTAACCGTAAAAGATCACAGATTAACTAGCTACAGTTATGTTGAAATCACTTTGCAGAATACTTTTGTTTTAAATCCTTTTTGGAAGTCAAAAGAAGAAGAAAATGGAAGTCAAAAATATTTGTCTGGCAATGATTTGTAATGCAAAACTGACTGTCGTCTTACATTCTCGCTTTTGGTTGTACGCAAACTGCGACCAAGATAAAGTTTTGTAATAATATTGCACAAGTTGTTCCTGCCCACAATTTGCAGTTGAATGAAACTTTCAGCAATTTGAATTTGTTGCATATACTTTTGAAAAACAATTTCTAACTGCATAAACTACAACGGATATTTAAAGGTGCAGGTGAAGAAATGTTGCTTGCGAATATAAAGTTAGTTTTCCTTTTCAAATGGTCGCAAGTTTTATTGGAAGGGGAAAAACTTTTCATGTAAAGCCGTATAGTATTTTAATAAACAATTTATCCGGAAGCTTTATATTAACTAGATACGTATAAGCCTTAACAAATTTGTGTACATTAAACTTAAGGTTTCATTACTTATGATCTCTGGTCGTCTTGTCAAGTTCTTCGTCGTCATCTTTTTAGCTTTATTTATCGATTAAACATGCATAATATATGAGGAAAAAAAAAGGAATAATAATAATATTGTATAGCATGAGACGATGCATATACAAATTGTATACATGCAAAATAATCACGTCTATATATTGTTAGGTTTTAAGGATATGGCAAAATCTCAGCATCCTCTTAAAATGCAACCCTTTTACAATTTCAAGTCTCAATTTGTGTATACATTTTTGTTCTTCTCCCCCATTTGGTGTTGCCGTTCTCTTATACGGAAAAGAAATCGGAATGATATACAGGATTATGCAGGACCTGTTTGTGTTATGTATATGTATGCGAGAAAAATAAAACAAAATAAAAATTCAAGAACAAGACGAATACATGTTTTTTAGTGGGTGGTGCGGCGCACTGTGTATAGGTACAATAATATGCAAAATGACGACATGGCAAAGGAAAGCATCGCCCAGACATTCATAATTAGAATGAGCTAAAATCTAAAAGAAAAACAAAATATGGTAAATACAAAAAAACATGATAGAGAACGGGGAACAAAAATTGAACATGCAGAGGGTGGAAGATCCTGTGAGAGCTTCAATTTATAGCCACATCCACACACAATCAAACCACGCGTTAACCAACCCTTTTAAAAACAATTTTTTGTTTGCAAAAATGTTGTATTTACCGTTATACATTCAATGTTTTTTACGTATCCGTATGCAAGTCGTATAATATAATATATTGAATGCAGAGTGCGTAGAGAATATTTGCGAATTTTTGGATGTACATCAAACCCTTTCAATGTCTTGACTTTATTGATTTAATGAAATTTTGCAAATTTTATTGCTCTGAATTATGCAAGTTTGCAATTTTTTAAATGTAATTGTAGGGGATGAACAAAAATTTAAAATTTGATTGAAATAGCAATTCTAAATACAAAATTAAAACGGAGAAAACAAATATTTAAAAAAAATTTCCAATGAAAAATAAAGAAAGTCAAATTAAGTTTTTTCAAAAATTGAAATCCACGCAACGTGACGATAAGAAGGGTGGAATCGGAAGAAAAAGGATTGCAAGGCCAAGCTCATTTTTCAAGTTTACAGAAACATAATACAGCATAAACATAAAACATAAAACTCTTTAGCACAATATGCTTATTTATTATCATATCTTTTTTCTCATGCATCTTGCAATTTTTTTTACAGGGTGGTGCATAAATACTACTTTGAAAATTCACTACTCGGTTGTTATAAATAATTTTCCTTATTTTTAATTTTTATTATGTAGATTAAATATTAAATTTTAAATTATTTACAAAAATACAGCATAAATCTGCAAATTAATTTCGCTACATTTTATCTTTTACGCCACCCTGTATGAAGAATGCATTTGTATATTATGTGCGAATTGCATTACATTTAATGCAGTGTGCGTGCATGTTACTGTTATACCGCTTATATGTATGAACGGCGGCATTCAGTGCACTTGATTTCCCTTGTTATTGTGCAGATACACATAAACGAGTACGGTTATAAAAATATAATATATGCCAATAGACTGCAGCATGCAAAGACTTTATGCCGACAAGTAGACACAACATATAATATAGAAATTGCAAGTATAAAATTGCAGACGACAAGAAATGATTGCACATATTTTTTTTTGTGCACAAAGGTAAAGTCTCCTTCCTACACGGAGATATAATATAAAGACTCAAGAGTTAACCTTCATATGTTATGTATTAAGGCGACAAAATATTATGCTGCACAAAATGAGGGTGAACGGTTATAGTATATAATGTACTATTAAAGCCCACGTGCTTCTTCGTCATCGTCTTCATTGCCATTATATTATTTTATGAATGATGCGGGGATGTAAGGTTGAAAGCACAAGTATATATGTGTGTAGCATTGTCTTGGCACTCACCCACAAGTAGGTGCATCTTTCTATGCACATTACGTATGTATTATTATGTATCTCTGACTTATTAGAGATTGTGGCCGATGCATTTACATAATATACAAAAATGCAGACATGCGTCTGAGACAATTAAACGCTTATCACTTCAAAAAAATCGCTTTTTTTTTGCACAATGTGACGTAGTGTACTTTAATGCACATTTTTTATATAATTCCACAAAAATATAGGGTTTTATATAAAGACGGGGAAAAAGGGTGATTATTCTTATTGCAGTACACAAGGGAGTGAATCGTTGAAGAATAAGAGACAAGATGTGTGCCTTATTTTGATGTGCACAGTGCGTCTGCAAGTCAACACACAAAATACAGCCATTGCTGTATGTTAAAAGAAGCTCGTAAAATTTTTAAAAAAATGATAGGGGGTGAGATTTAAAATGCATATGCGAATTTGTGTGTGCATTGCAGATTTTCTCCCTTCATTATTCAATGTCTTCTTATGTCTGCAGCAATACTTGTGCAAATATACTTGTAGATGTGCAATTTTTACAGCATAAATTGTCTCGTCTGCATTGTTTTATGTTCGTCGTTTTATTTTACATAATGTTGCACATAAAATACTTATATTATGAGATTTCATCCATTTCTTAAGTTAGTCACGCATTGACACTTGAGTCAATATAATTAAAGTGGATACATGAGACATTTATATCCGTTTTAACAATTGCATGCAATGGGGACAACATCCACAATTTTTTTTTTTTTGTTGAACAAAAATATATCAACACAAAAAATCCAGCTAAAATACATTAAAGTAAATGCATTTTAAAATAAATATTGGGATAGTTTTAATTGCATTATTTAAATTATACAAACATTGCGTCAAATTAATGCAGTTTTGTAAACAAATGAGGTGCATCCAATATTTTATGAGTCATAGTTTCTATTGAAATTTGTTAACGAGAAATTAAACCAAAAATGCAATTACTATACCATTTGCCAAATTTGAAATTAAAAGCACTGCAACTGCACTTTTAATTTGTAAAATCATTGAATATCAACGCGGTGGTGTGTAATGTGTTTTTATGAATATTCTTTAGCTGCATAAAACAGCGATTATGCTTAAAAAAAACTTAAAAAATGAATTACGTTATACAATTCTGCAGATTTATAAAGACTGTAAGGAAGCACTGCACCGACAAAAGCAAGAAAATGTTAAAAAAAAAAATCGCAGAAAACAAAAATATATAAACTCATAGAATCAAATAGAAATTGAAAAGGATGAATTTTTTAAAAGAAATGCAATCGTCCTTATTTCCCAGATTTCTTTTCATTTGCACCACCCTACCCTTATATTCATAATCTTATACACCATTAGGATGCAACGAGCCACCCCCATAAGTTGAACTCTCCATATTTTTTTCACGAGACTTCTTTTTCTTTCAGTTTTTGCAAACAAGCAGTGAATACCATCTACCTTTCTTATCACCCCTCCCGCACAGAGGAAGGTATATATTTAGTTAAAAAGAATATGATGCGATGTGCAATGCAAGTGCATGCAATATATTTGTGCGCCTACTCGTATATGCATTCCGAACAGTTTGATTCATTAAAATGAGACAAGTGAAGGAAGAATAAACGCTACGGAAAAACGTCATTTTAATTTGTCTTAAGTTTCATCTCATTCTTCAAGAATTTCTATCCTATTCGTGCTCATTCATGCTGAATTTTTTTTATCATTTCACTTGTTTCTTATGTGCAATGTGCATCATGCTTTTGCAATTATTGCAGTATGTATATACACATCTAGTTGTATTATGCACCCCTAAAATAAATGTGCAAGTTGGAACGATATGAATATATAATCCACCCCAACCCCCCACTATAAATGCAAAAAAAAATAGAAGTATTTTCATTCATTGAATCTTCTGTTTGTATTATATTATGAACGTGTATTTGCAACTCTTGAATTGTGAAAGGATTACTGCTTCAGTAGATGCACTTGTGCAATGGATTATGCGCCCAAATAAGAAAGAAACCATCATCTCCAGAATGATGACTGAGATGAGATTATTTAAAATGTTGGACGGCTCATTTAAAAGTACAATGAAAATGTAACAGTTAAAAAGAATGCAAATTGCAATGCTGTGACAATTTTTCCCTTTTTAAATATTTTTTTTCAGCCCAACAAAAATTGATGTTGCTTTACATTTATGTAAAAATTGAAATATTTTAAAACTTAATTAAACAAATAAACATCAAAACTGAATAATCAATAAAAGTATAGATTGTATGCGTCTCTTTCTCCTATAAAGTTTACATTTTTACCATCAGAGATTCTGCATGCGAGAGTTGCTGCACTTACTTACATCAATTAAAATTGCATGCAGTTAAAAAACAACCGTCCGACAAGTGCAGAAAGCGAAAACAACCTACCGTCAAAGGTTTAAGTATGAAGGAGTTAAGGAAAATACAACTTCAGTGAAATATGCATTCAAATAGAATGTAGAAAAAAAAGAATCCGTCAAAAGTTGTGCCTCTTGAAATGTAAGAGAAATGTTAGTAAAATAGGATTAAGGTATAACAAGAACCAAAAGTCAGAGAGGGTAAATAAAAACAAAAAAATTTAAAACTGCATGACATTCATAAAGGACTACATAACATATTTATATATTCATCTTATGGTTTTCTTACTGTGTATGCTAGTTCTTTGCGATAATTAATCAAAGAATATTTTTTATAATTAATTTTGCAAACTATGTAGTGTTCCCTCTATGTATTAAGGACCAAAATTTATTAACTCTTGTATAATCATCCTTTTTTAAATAATGAGGAATTGAAAATATATAGAATGCATGTGTGTTAATCCTTAATATCCATCCTGAAACAATATCACAACTCAAACAAAAATTGTATAATCCTTGGATTATTGTATATTCGCATAAGAAGCAGCAATTCCTTCTGCAATTTTTCTTCATTATGCATTTCTTGTAGTGCCTCCATACTTCCGTAACGTACTCCTTCCCACCCACACACACTCCACATGCATACAACTTATACAATTCATTTCCTTTATTTGCCTTGGCTTACTTTCCGTCTTGTTCATTTTAATTACTCGGAGAATACTTTTATGCCTCAACACACACACACACACACATATATATTTTAAATACTATAACGATTACGCTTGTGTATATTATTAAAATACGAATATATGTGGGTGCGGGTGAAATGTATAAATTTGCGCCAGTTTGCACAAAAATTGTGTTGCCGCGATTTAAATGTGGATCGAGGGATTTTTTTTTTTTTGTTCTGGCGGAGGGACGAGGATGCATGCGGATAGCGTGCGCAAATTATTAAAACTGACGACGATGGTTCTGCAACACATTCGTCTTGCATCTTACGTTGTATTCCGCACAGTGAGAGAAGAGCAAATAAAAATACTACACCAAAACATATTATAGAAGTATGCATAAATGAATATCATACGAAACGTGGTGGGGCACAGTAGGAGGAACGAAAAAATTGAATGAATACAGCAAAAAAAAAAAAAAAGTAAAAAGAAAAAAAAAAGGATTGCAAATAAAGGAAATAAAGATCCGAGAAAAAGTATACATGCGAATTAAAATACAAAAAGAAGTGAAAACGGAAAGAAACCCGGCGAGAGTGCAAAATGTATATAAAACTGGTAAAAAGATGAAGAAGGAAGATGGATAAGGTTGAAATGAAGCAAGATGGATGGAAAAGGCGAGTTTCCTCTATTGCACTGTGCAACCACCACCTTATGTCACTCAACCCCGCGCGCACTTTTGCATCCATTTCGCCATATACACATAACTCAATTCTTTTTTATCGCTTATGCCTTTTCATCCCTTATAGCGGTGGTGGTGCGCCTGCATCCTTGATGTTGCACTACTCATAGCAGTTATATTATGTAGACGAATACAAATATTTTTATATTAAGGACGCTGAAGGTTTTCATTTGCCAGCGGGGAAAAAGGAAGGATTTGAAAACACACTACAGTAAAACCCTTTTCGATGGCACATTTTCTTCCCTATTTTTTTTATGCATATAGTAGTTTTGCAGATTTTTGTTCTCCTTTTCTTATGACGCTTCCTTGACAATAGATAGTTTGCTTATACATATTTATAGCCAAAGGAAATAAACATAAAATTACATTTCGCTGCATTTTATAAAAGGATGGGGTGAAATATTAATTAACGATTTTTAATCTTTCTACTTTTTGAAAAATAAACAATTTGACCGCAAATAAAAACTACTATGGCTTAAAGGACATCAATCAATTTTAAAGCTTTTAAATATTTAATATAACTGCAGCACCAAAATTCTACATTAAACAGTAAAAAAAGGATTGCACTGAAATTACTTTTCCCAACGCAGTAACACGTTGTGAAAAAAAATCTCATCTGCAATGTATTTATCATTTATGTCTCCTAGACCAGCGCTTACACCCACCCACTGCGGGTGATTCCGCTTATTCACAAATACCAATACAATTGGAAGGAACACACAAAACACACATCAACTCTATAACCATCAAATTCATTGGCAAACAAAATTGCTGCGGAAGAGTATAGACAAAAAAAAAGCATGGGCTGCAACATATATTGTAATGATTTACCACGATTGTGTTTATGTATGTATTCGCATAAAATTTCAGGGCCCAGAATTTGACTCCAACGTTACTAAGCCTACACACCCATTCTGCTAAATGATCCTTGTTCGACGGAGCTCTTTTTTTTCACCATTGCAAAAATGTGTATTCTGCAGAATAGCACTGCCCTTGATGCTGCCCTACGTCCGGCTCACATTTTCACATTTATACATAAGTATACATTGCACACAGCTTCACAATTCACAGATGCCATGGGTAGTTGCATGCAACCGTTAGGACGAGGTTGATATGCAAAAAAAAAAAAATTAAAAAAAAAAACACTGCACAGTTTGTGGGGAAAAGGGCCGACTACGATTTATGTGTACATTTATCCATATTATACCTTCTCTGACTCGATTTGATTTGGCGCGGGTAAAACTTTATTCGCTTTTCCTCTTGCATCGTTATTTTTCCCTTGTTTCGCGTTCGGAAAATTCTGTTTCTGTTCATTGTGTGTGTATGTACCTGTATATGTTTGAAGGGGGTGTCGTGGGGCGGTTGGGATGAGTGGGATGAGTGGAAGGTATGTGTTCGTATTTCCTCTTTTTTTTGTGTGAATTTTCCGTGTGCAACGCAAAAATATGCAACCCGAGTAGCTGAACTGACTGTCCAACAAAAAGGAAAACAAGGAAAAATAGATTTGCGATGGCAAAATGAAATATATGAGTAGGATATATGGGAACAAGAGCCAAATGCAAAAATTGAGAAAAAATACAAAATAGGAATGAAAAAAAAAAGTGAACACGCTCACAAAAAAAAGACGACAACATTGAGAGTTCAGGAAAAACAAATGACAAACAAAGTTAATGAAACACATATGGCTGATATGGGCATTGGGCATTTTTGCTTGTGTGGAAGAGTGATGTAGGTGATGGTTACTATATTTGATTTGATAGATTGATGCAGATTTTAATTTGGTTTCAGTGCGGGAAAGATTAGTCTGACGATCCGGCTTTAATTGGTAAAGGGTACAACAAAAGAATGTACATGGATGTAAAGGTAAATGAATTGATTAGTGGGCGTGCAGCATCTACATTTATGCGATTTACACTGATAAATGTTGTGTCCAAAAACAGATTTCAATTAGAAACTAAAATTGAATGGAACTTTTTGCTGTCAATGATTTCATTAACTGCGCGAATTTTGGGCCTTACTTAAAATGCAAAATAAAATCAACAAATGAAATCAAGAACGTGAATAAATTCCGAATCAAACGACGTCATGTCATTGCTAAAAAAACAGACAGCTATAGGTTATTTAAAAAAAAAAAAAAAAAAAACAACAACAAAAAGCATTCACCTGAACAAAATGGTGGCCAGTGGCGTTTTCCACTGTGACATATTATTCCATCAGAAAACTTTCGCAAACTGTGCGCATATCAGACAAATAAATATTGTCGGACTCGTCATCCGAATGCATGCGCCTATCCTATACATATACCGTTAAATTAATGTAATAACTTTGCCTTTGTTGTTTTTCTGGCTTTTCTAGTTACAGGAATAAATATGCAGACTTGCACATAATATGAAAATATGACGAATAAACGCACACTGCATGAAATAAGGCGAATCGGGGGGGTGGTAAGTGACTGTAATATGTGACTGTGATATTGCAAGTCAACATATAGAGAGCATGGAATTAGTGAGGGCATTTTGGAAAGGCTTTTAATGAAGAGCCATTACCGTGCCCATCATCATATTATGAGTAATATAAAGTGTGTACCTGCGGGTTACTGCAAATAGAGTATTTATGCATAATATGTTGCATGTGTGTGTAGAGATTTCAGCGAGTTTATCTCACTTCTATTTGCAATAAGCTGCAGATATTATTGAGAATTAACTTCCCGCATTTGGTCAGTTTTATGTTTTCGCTTATCATTTCCATTTCATCCCTCAAATGTAAAAAGCTTTTCTCATTTCAACTTTGCTTTTGGAGAAAGGTGCAGGGTAAAATAAAAATAAAAGGAATTTTATTAAAAACCATTACTTTGTAACATACAATTAGTAAATTACTTTGCTACTGATTTTTGAATTTGTGGTTAAAAAAAAGGACGAAAATAAATTGAATTCAAGTAAATAAAATTGAATTAATATGTAACTCCTTTTTACGCAATTTTAAATTCTTAATGTTTATTAATTTAGTTAAAAGTTAAGGATTTTTAGCTTCATTTTGATTTAATTATTTTTAGAAATATCTTTAAAAGTAAATATTTTTTTAATAAAATAAATTCTAAAGCTTAAAACTAGTATGATCTGCTGCTACATGGGTGGCAACAAACAAATTGCACCACCCCTTATTGCCTCACACTTTAAAACGCATAGACAAACAAAATAATGAAATTGGAAAAATATTGTGTTAGCGAAAAAGTGCATATAAACCAAAGGAAGAATACAAAATCGAGGAAAAACGCGAGTTTATGCAATTCTGGCTGGGATAAAGCTACTCGAGGCCCGAAACGCATAACACACATACTAACACGTTCGCTTACACAAACACACACATTCATACAGTAGATTTTGCAAAAAAAAAAATGAAAAAAGGAAAAAGGAATTCTGGGAAAACTCACTAGCTATATATGGACGCAAACTAGAAAATTCGGTGGGATAGGACAGGGATGCTTGATACCGGTGCAAAGGGTGAGCGCGGAAAATCGCATTTATACCATTGCTCGGCCAATGTAATTTATTTGATATACGTTCGGGAAAATGGCATTTTTTTGTTGTGTACACATTTTTTCTGCGTTTTCCGATGGAAAATGCATATTCCTATTTTCTCAATATCTCGTTATTTTCCATTTTAGTTTGTGCAATGTTGTTCTTATTTTTTGTGTGCATTCTGTTGTTGTTGTTGTTGTTGTGTCCTTCCTGGTGCACTTTTTTGCATTGCATATTATAGGTATGTTTGTTTGAATAAGTTGCATTTTGCTGCACATGTTCTGCATATAGGATTGGGGTGCAGCTTTGCATACGCATGTTTTTGCATAAAGGTATTCTATATGTGCATAAAGTTCGAATATTGCATGTGCATTGAAATGCAATAGTGCAGTGTTTTTGAAACTCGCGAATTTTATTAAAGTTTGATGCAAGGATCTTCAGTTTGCAAATTTTCGCAAATAAACGGTATCAATACTTTTAAAACTATCCTTTTACTATAAAAATAATAATAAAAAGAATATAAGTAAGGCAATTTGAAGTTGAAAGGTAAAAAAATAAATTGGACATAGAAAGGACAGATGCATTTACATTTCTTAAGACGGTTATTCCCAACAATAGAAAAAGTAGCTTGCATTTTCTCACACTCTTAATTTTAAATATGCATGAGAAATCAAAAAAAACATATTCAAGCATAAGTATAATGTAGGTAACAATAAATAAAGAATTTAAATCAAACGTATAAAATTCTCAAGGTGCAATTTGTGCATTTTCTTATGCATTTTTTCCAGTTTTCAATAAAAATAGGGGAATGTGTACAAATGTAAAATTGTAATGACTTTCTTCTTGACCCTTTAATTCAATTGTGCATTATTGAATGGAATGTCTTCTGCACATTATGATTGTTGGTTTTCAGCACCCTTTTTGCAGTGTAACAATTTTACACATTTTTGCAAGATTCATCAATTTCCATCTGCTTGTCATTCATGAATCCTTTTATATTATGAGAAAATGCACTTAATCCATTTAGGTCCTACGTCGTTTTGGTTTAAGATAAGTTTATGTGTGTTATTATACCTGTCTGTTTTACAATTGAAATGTAAGCTGAATATTATTTTCTGATCATTTTCTTTTCGTTAGCGGCATTAAAAAAAATCAGAATTAATAATTCAAATTCATTCTACTATTTTGACGAATGTTCTAGATTTGTAACCACATAATCAAATTCAAGAAAAGTGTGTGAATTGTAAGGACTGCACAAAATTATTCTGAAGGACGAAAGTCGTAACAACACAAATCAATACGGAATAAAAATGAAAACCGCAAATAATTCGCAAGAAAAGGAAATAGATTTTTTTTTTGAATTAAAAATGTGGACTCATGGGAAGGAAGATTATACATTCTACATGTTTTATTAATATTACTTATTATTATATTAATCAAGAAGAATTTATGTATTGATTGGAAACTGCACCATGCATCCTGCATGCAGCAATTAACTACAAAAATATGCATAAAGCACAAGTTTTTAGCTCACCAATTTTGTTTAAAATACAAAGGTAAAAGAATATCACGTTTTATGCAGAATACTCCACGTATATAACTACTTTATATTTCCAACTCTCTTGCCATTATTTGCTTATACAATTTTACCCATCATAATATTTATTATACGTACAATTAATCCATACAGAATTGTATCGACATGACAGAAGAAAAGTTTACAACATAGAAATGCATGAATAAAATATTGTGCAAATACTGGGGAAAAAAATTAAGAGTTTTCGTTATGAATTTTTTATCTGTTCGGCCGACCGCGTTTTTTCTCACAAGCACGTCATTTTAAAATGTATGCGCTATTATAATTATATTGTAATATATGTGAGACTACAAAACGCGATGGATGTGCAGGAGGAACAAAAAGGAAAGTCCATGCGCCTGCAACATCAAAGAGAGCGAATTTATTATCCTTTCTTTGTAATGTGCATTTTTTTTTTTTTTTACAGCTATGCAGAGTTGGTTTCATATATTCATGTTGTATTGTTTGGATGGTCTTGTGCGCCTAGTGCTTTTAGTTTATTCACGAGTGTTTGTTATTAACAAAACAAAAGGGAAAATATATAAGTTAACATTGTGCATAAAGGAAATTGAACGAGATTATTGAATAATTGAATTAATTTCTTGTGTTTTTGTGCAGGGAGCTATGTAGGTATGTTACTGTATCGTCCTGTGAAGCGACACTTCAAACAGGATATTACAATGTAATATAGAGATGATGTTATTTACTGACGAGACAAATATTGTTCATTACATTTAATTATAATTATTATGTAAAGCCAACGATTATATACATGATTAAATAAATTTTGTTTTTACATACTTAACATATTCCTTTTTCCTTTTTTTTTAAATATTAATATGTTATAAAGAAAAATTTAAATTAGGATTGAAAGAAAATGATTAAACGTCATGGTAAATAAGAAAAATTCGCGATATTTGCACTATATTCTTTGAGCTATAATAAAGAAAATGAGAAAATTATCTGCATCAAAGAGCAAATAGTTCATCAGATTCTTATCAATTCTCAGCAATCATTCTTTTCAAATGTTTATACAGGATTTTTACAAGGATAATACACGCGATGCCAGCAAGACCAAAGCAAGAAACTTAAAATTGTATTTTGCATGGTTCATATTGGCTGCACATATATGAATTTATGCTTATAAAGTGCGATACAGACTTATATTTATTTCTCTTCATACGATAAACACACAACTTCTGTTCTATTTACCACCCACTCCATAAGTTCCAACAGATGCTGCTGCACAGATACTACTTCTTTCGGTTTGGTTTTCTGGTGCACACATTCTTTTATATCATGCAATGCAATGTATTCTCTTTTTTTTTAATATCATGCATTCATTTTTTCCATCTTCATCTTGGTCGTTTGCGCTTCTTCTGTCATTTGTAAGCTTCAGTTGAGTCAATCCTTTTCCTTTTTGGATAAGCATCTCGTAATATATGTGCATTTTCCATCATTGTGCAACCCGTATGTGATTAATGAGAAAGAAATTCTCCTTTCTAAAAGTCGCATATCATGGAGAGATGAAAAACTAACTGTATATGACTAATAAAGAAAAAAAATTGTCCAGTTGGACTCGGAATACGACTCGAGGGTATTTCTTCTTGTTTTCCTTAGCTTATTCTTTTTTCTAATTATGAAGGCCTTTATGATTTCACCGTATGGTATGTATGACTGATTGCGTTGAGCATAAATTGCACACATATGCGACGAAAACCAGCACCGATTCAACATGTTCATTTGTACGTTGCTTTGAATTCAAATGCGGGAATTGTACAATAATAAGCCCCTATATGTGTTGTTGCATATTTAAATATATGTGAATGTCCCTTGTGAGTTGTGTGCGACATTACCTGTTGAGATTTTCACGAGTGAACTATCTTAAAAGACTTAATAAACGTTACATTGCAATTGTACTCGAAATGTCTGCAAGGAGTGATGTATCATGCATTGAAACGACATTTGAATAGGCCACTAAGTAGCCCGTATATTGTATTTAATGCAGATGTATGTTATTATGGTGCTACATTGCAACACTTATGTAAATTTAATGTGGCGTTTATTCTTGAAATTATTTCTACGTACTCAAATCGTTAAGCAGCGATTCCCTTTTCATTGCGCCACTCAAAACTCTGCTAATATTTAAAGTATGTAACTATAATACCCGCAAATGATTGGTGCGATATAGTTTTATAATGTGGTTGTCGTTTGATAAAACAAAATCTTATGCAGCCCTCATAATTGAGATTTCTTTATAAACGAGTGCAGTAATTTGCACCATATAGTTACACTTTTGTTTATGCACAATAATATGAGGGTAGGTTTCATTGTTTTGTTACAATCTTATTTAAAAGAAACAAACACTCCTTGTTCCTTAAACAGTGGCACAATTTACCGGATATTAAGGACAAAACGGATGTGACCACTGTGACTTTGTTGACACGTTGTTCATTTAAAAATATCGGAAACGTTTCATTATCACAATGCAATTTATTGTAAGTGTTTTATGTTCCAAAAAAAGATGAAAATCTGCAACATGGAAATGGTAAATTGAAAAAGAAGCATAATGTGGACATTTTGTAATACAGAAGGCTCATATTGTGCAGTAAAACTTTCAACATAACAATAAAAACAAAACAAATTTTACCAATAAGCCAACATCACCTGAACAGATGGAATTAAAGATGTGGTAAAGCAAAATTTATCTTTGCCCTCAAATGCCAGATTATTTGAAAAAAAATCTTCTGAATTATTTCATTGGCACGCGCCGTTTGTAGTTCTACATGCGGATGAACAGCATTTAAACGGGATCAAACATATTATTTTACAAGGTGGTTGTAACGAATGCGAGGTTAAAATACAAGACGCATATTAAAAAAATTAGCACAAACTTAGGGATGAATTGCGGCGCATGCAGCATGTCTGCCTCGCATTAAGAATGCACCCGCATATCATCTAATAGGGATCATCTTGAGGTACAATATGCGTTATTTTTTAAAGTCGTGGTATGGTGTATCTTTTCTCCATTCATGGCGACCCTCAAAACTGCATCCATAACGTATAAATGTCGTTATTAACATGTTCCGTTTCTTTGTTTATTCTTAAACGCTTGCACCACATATTGAAAATTATAAACATCATGATGATACATCACATATTTTTACACGAGTAATTCTTATAATACATCTGAAGAAACGATGTCGAATTTGTGGATGAAACCACCTGGTTGAAAATGTGCATTTCACCTTTGTGGAGGAGGCATGCGTGCGCATTTAAACATTAGGCCATCGATCTCGCATGCGTTTGTATTTTACCTTTTATACCAATAATTTTGTAAGATGCACACAATATTTTATTAGGTAGGTAGGAATGGTATATTGAAGAAAAAATGTAAACACATTAAATGTATACGCCGCGCAATGGGAAACAATATCATGAGGGCCACTTCTGGGCCATATGGTTTATTAGAGAAAACCGCTTATATTGATATAAACGTAAAATTTATTTTTCTCCTTCGCAGACTGTTTGTTCTTTTCCAATTTTTGGTATTCTAATGATATTTGAGATGTAAATGGTACTTAAGACCACAACTATAATAAGGGTTGCTATAGTGCGCCCTTATTTTAAACTGTAGTTCGGATATTACAAGATGTGCGCCTTATGTGATCTTAATGTAAAATCGACACAGTTAATCAATTATTTAAATGAATTTAGTGCGCTGTGAGATGCTGTTGAGGTTTTACAATAAATTAGAAATATATTTAACTTAAATACTTTATTTTACGAAATTTAATTACAATTTTAATTGAAAGGTATTTTTAAATTTAATGAAATGAGTTGAAAACATTTCTTGAAGAAACGAATTGGGCTACACAATAAGACTAATTAAGACTTATTATTGATCTTAATTTCAATTCTGGCAAGGTCAGAAAATAAATGACTTAAAAATGGTTGAAACAAAATTGAATTTACTAAATTTACTTGATAAATCCTGGCCAATATAGAACCTCTTAATAGACTTTCATGTAAGATTTAACAAACATTTTAAGATTTAGTAAAATACTGAGGATTTTGGGTGGTTTTATCTTGAAGATTCAAAGATTTACCAAAAAAAATTAAAACTATCTTAAACAATAGCAGCATGATATTTCGAAACTTTCTTAAGAAACTGAAATTTGAGATTTAAAATTATTCCAATTGGACAAACAACACTTACAATAACAATCCGGCAACATTGCTTGAATTCGTCTTCTCCAATCAAACCAAAGAACTCCGCCTTTACTAGCCAACCAAAACGATTTTCTTCCAAAGAAAAGATAAAACTTGTAAATAAGAACCGAAGAAGCTAGGAAGACCAATCAGAATTTCGTATAGTGTTACATATAACATATCATTATGCTTCAAGTACGAAGTACGAATACATGCTAAGAAATATGTTACTTGTATTGTTATTATGGATATTCGTTCTTAGCACACAATATATTCTTCAATGCAAGACGTTGCGCATGTGTTCACAATACATAGTCAACATTAACTTAAGAAATCCCTTCCCAATTTGGACTTTCTTATGCAAGTATGTACATCTGAAGAAATGTGTGTGTCGTACACTCAGTTGACTCACCCTTATTAGTGTGCGTAACAAAGTCTTAACACAAGCCGCCGGCATACTTCCAGACAAATTTCTCCTCAAAACTAATACATTCAAATATTGTGTGGTTTCTTGAATGAATTGTTGCCTGTTCATTGGATTGGTGTCTTCACAATACAAAATTTCTTAAGCAAGTCCATGACGTCATGGGTTTTAATATGTGCATGAGGATTGAGGGTACACGAATTGGTAGATCTCAGCTGTATTATTGTACGCACAATACATGCATAAGACGTTTTGCACACATACTTAAGACGTTGATTGCGTCCACGTAATACCATTAAGGGGATTGGAATTTCTTGAGCATGGATGTGTCTTATCTACAGGAAATTGAACGACCTTGCATTATATATATGTCTTATGTATTGAGGACCATAACTTTGTAGTATGTATTTACGTTAAATAATAACGGATTGCATAATAATAATCTTGACGACGTTTTACTACTTAAATGTGGTTTTATGTAGTACAGTTTATCGCATTGATAAGTTGTATTTAGTTGTAGGTTGTTGATCTTTGAAGACGATGCTTCGTTTTATTATTATTATGGATTAAGGACTATATTAAAGACTTAATTGGGATGAATAAGTGACTTAAATTAACAAGATTTAATGTAGTTGTGTCTTGTAAATGTTAATTATGTTTTAATGTTTTTTAAAATTGAAATTAAATCAGTGAAAATATTAATTTGATTGAAAATAAAAGAATCAGTCATTCTTTGAAGCTTATTCTCAACTAATTTTTTTGTGGTGATGAATTTTTAAGCTGCATAGGTAAAAATTAAGTGCACATTATGCATGCATAACCAGTTTTTAATTTCAGACCTTAAAAATTAATGACACATCATTGTAATACTTAATTTATAATTGAATAAATTTTGCTTGTGCTCTTTTATACTTCTAATAAAATGTCATATTGTACGAGACTCGACGAAATGTGACAATAGAAAATATTTTTAAGACCCTCATATTGCAGTACACGCACATGTCCTTTTCTGTACGAATGTGTAGCGCACCCCTAAAGATCAAATACTGAACTCACTGAGTGATGACGATAAAATGTATAAGTACACAAACAATCTAACTACAGCTACATATGCATTGTGAATTCCATATATTGTACGAATTGATGATGATGATGATGGCAGCTGCATCTATGACGTAAAGGTAAGCGTGCGCGCGCAGCCTAAGCTCAAAGAAACAGAAAAGAATGAAGTTAGCAATATTTTTAGGGCAGGGGGAAGAACAAAACCTCACTTATTGAACTACTCGTATGCTCAATACAAAGATAAATACAATTTGTATGCAACAGTGAAGCGCGTGTGCCCACAAATAAGGAGGAAAATACGTACATCTGTCCATATCTTCCAGAATTTATAATGCATTAAACCGAATATTATACTATTGTACAGATCATATTCATATGTGGGGATATATATTCGTGTACACATTGTACTGTGTCTTTATATACGACGAATATTGAAGTTATATTGCAAGCAGTAAGTAAGGAAGTGTGAAGGGACCCCTATTACCTATACAGGAATAATATAGTTCATGCAGACTGCACTTATTTTCAGGAGGGTGAGGATCGTTTCAGTGCGGATTGTAGAATTCTCAATAAGAATTATTAGCATCTAGTACGACATTTCTGCAGAATTCAAACTCCTGTGTGTGAAATATTTGATTTATAAGGGATGCATATTTTGATAAAGGGAAATACATGCCAACGTTGCACACATTAGATTGAATAAATGCGAATAAACAAGAGGTAAAATTTACAAACACTCCTTACAAAATACGAGAAATACACTGAAGCACGTAGTTAGTAAAAGAAGAAATAAATTTTTGCACTTCTCGTAACTGGGAAGGGTAGTTTAGCAGCTGAACTATTTGATACACACATTGAGGATTCAACTTATAAGTTTGCATTGGGTTTACTTTTGGAAGTTCCAACTGATAAATAGTATGGTGAAAATGAAAAGAAAAGGGATATTTTGTGTAGTTATTCGAACAATGAATGCGCTTAAATTTTAGAGGGCGAGGGTCGCGTGCCATGCGCATGTGGCAGCCGCTTCACGCCAATTGAAAATATCGTAGAAGCAATAAGTACACATGTCGGTAACTGGTAAGTATTTGGAATAAATAATTTTTGGGTGTCATCGCATTATCTTGAAGAAATGTGCAATAATTAGATGATTTCATTAACGAGGTTTGGTTGCTTATATAATATATTATTTAAAAAAAATATCAGTATTACATTTTTTAAGTTTAAATGCCAATAAATTAAAATTAATGAATTATTATTTCAAAAAAAAGTAAAAACTATGATTTATAAACTATTCTCTAAACAAAAAAAAACCCACAATCAACATTTGTTGCACATTTTGTTCAGACAGAGTCAATTCATCGAAAGGTTGAATACATATATTTAAATGTGTGGTCAAAATGTGCAACCCCTTTCGCTTTCTGTATCCACATTATGTACCACTGTGTCTATTGCAATAATCTGTTGTCACAATCCTCAATACACAAAACAATTCATATTTCAATACGTATAACTATGCCTATTCTACATAATGGCAAATAATTAATATGCGAGCAAGGGAAAACGCATTGCCACCCACTCATTTTGAATCGTGTGTGTGAATGAATGTGCATGTATGTTCATCTTCGAATGTGCTGCATTTATCGATTACATGTGCATTATAATTGACCCAAACCGATTCACTCATTTTTGGTGTGCACACTCAAAACCTCTATTTATAGAATGTGTTTACAAATATGTGTGGGTTAGAATATTTGAGTTAAATTGTTGCAATACGCGCATATCATTAGAATAATTTTTTTTAAATACATTGACAGGACTTTTGTGGTTGCATTATATCTAAATTGTGTTAATTAGTCACGCAATGACCTTGATGGTTTTGTATTATTATGGAATATTGGAAAAGAAAGAATAAGGGTGGATTATTTTGAACTTGACTTTTATTATTATGTTTTGAACAATATTTTGTCCTTATTTTAATTGTTTTTCTACAGTTAATTTGTTTTATTTAAAATCCAAATGTTAAATATTTACGCAAAAAAAATGTAAGAAAATTCTTCTAAATTCCAAACCTAAAATGATTCATGCAAAAATGTTACACATAGCCACTTATAATCCAACTCATTCAAGAGCAGTGACCACCCAATAGCCTCAATCAAGTCATTATACCATTTAGTAACAAGTTATTCCGGCGGAAATTTAAATTGGCGTCTTTCACCTCCCATATTGTATACATTTAGTTTAATACACAAACATGCACGATTATACTATAAAGTGCACAATGTGCGGCGTGTGGACGATCAGATATAGCTAGCTGTGATGTGTACACCGGTGCCGCCCACTTGCCCAAGTCACTCAGCCGCAAAGAAAACCACCAACCCAAATAAAAAGCGAAGCAAATATTATTCTAAACACCGGAAATCAGATTTTCAAACAGGTAGTTTGCACAATGTAAAATGTATTTCCGTTGAAATTTATTCACCACTATACGAAGTATATTGTGCTTATATAGTATAGTTGTATTGAAAGAGAAGTTGTGAAGTCGCGCGCATTTTTGAATTAATCTCTTATTCTTCCGACTTTATACTTTTTGTGCACGCCTTAATTTGATGAATTGATGTAGATAACTTTAAAAGCAATTTTTTAGTAGAATAGGGGATTGGCTTTTATTCACTTTTAATCATGACAATGTTTAATTGTGTTTTTATTGCTTAAATAATTAGTTACCTGTATGTAGGAATGCAACTAATTAGATCTTAAAATGTTCTTTTTTGCATACAATTTCAACAAAAAAGAAATGTAATAAAAGCATTGACTGATTAAATACGCTATAAGTATAACTTTATACAACACTTAAAATTACTGAAAAAAGGGGTTTAAGAAAGGATTTATTCAATAAAAGTAATTCCTTCCATTTAAATGTCAAACCCACCCTTAATCTTAACAGTGCTAAAATCAAAAGGGTCAAAACAATATCTCACAATAAAGTGCATAAAAATATTTCTGCTTATTAATCCCCCTCAGTCACAAAAATGTGCGCGTCTTCTAATTATTTTTCCTTTCTTGTCGCAAATGATCTGTCATCTTTATGGTGTTGCGACTTCACATAAAGTGAAACCCGTAATTTTCTTATTTATCGGTTGCTTAACCCACATTACCGCCCCTCAAATTGTATTTCAAAACATTTATTATCTGTCTGCTTTATACAAAAATTGGTGCCTTCTCAAGTGACTCGACACAAAAAGCAAGAAAAGCAGAAGACATAGAAGCTACAAAACTAAATGGGGTTGAGCAATTTGTATCACATACAAGTGTAAATATTGTTCATGCAACAGGATGGAATCAAATGGAATAAAAGGCATAAATTTGTGTATGAATGAACAATATTTGGTGTATTACAAATTGTTACAATCTAAATAAACATGATAAGTCAAGGCGCAATATGAAATGTTAAGTTGATCGCAAGAAGGTTTAGTCAAAAGGGAAAAACAAAATTGCGGTAAAATAAATTTTGAGCAAATTCGTTGGACTTGTATAAGACGAGGGTGGCTTTTCTTCTTTTCTTCAAAATATGTTTCATTTTTCTTTCGAGGGACTTATATTGGGGAAACGCACGGTAGCATGGTTATACATATAAGGCGTCGAGTCGCCTTCAGTTCAAGATTTTTCATGAAAAGCAATTTAAATGTAAGGGAAAACAAGTTAGCGTCTCGATTGCGTACACAAACAGCTAAAAGGCAAAGATTGTGTGAAGATGCTGATACTGCCACTTGTTGCATTGTTCAGTGGTTTGTTAAATGGCATGTCAAGGGGGTGATGTCTTTATAATTCCTTGGGGGTAAATAGAAAGCTGTTGAAAAGATCTTGATTAATTCATTTCAAGATGAGGCAATCTTTAATGGCTTACATTGTTTTGTTTAAGATGAAATCTTTAACGAGAACTACAATATTAAAAGTATTGTTTCTTATAGTGAATTTTTCTTAAGACAATGACATCATATTAATTTGGACAAAAAATTTGAAAAGTATAAGAAACATTTTAAAAACAAACTCTGTACATTTTAATTAAAATTGCATTCGCACTGCATTTTTTAATAATTGCTGCTTTTAAAACAAAATGCCAACCAGTTCATCTTCCCACTTCCTTAGTTGAAAAAAATAATTAACAAAAATTGTGCGTTCAATTACTTTTCGCATTAAATTGAAATGTTAGTCCGTCAAAATTGAACTGAAGCGTTACAATTTTTGCTGCACCATGCAGCGCACAAAAAACCCTTCCTCCCAAAAAATGTGCACGTCATACAACTGATGCAAACATCACTTTCCTAAAGTTGCAACATTTCGATGTGCAAACGCCCTTAATATATGTCCCTTGCAATAATTCTTCACTCTCACATCTCGTTCATAATGTGCAATATGCCCTAATCAATCTTTGCCGTATATTTATTCTCGCATATAATGCAAACAACTTGCGGTGCATTTCATTTTAATTTATATGCTTCTGGCGAGTGCATCACAAATAATCGCACATAATAAGTATAAATATTTTGCATCCGCATTCTCCCGCATGCCAAAAATTCTTATGAAACGAAAATGAAACAAGAACAAAACAACAAAATATATTAATATGCATATACACTAAAATATTGAAAATTCATATAATATCCCATTTTGTGTTTGTTTTGTCTCCCTTCATGTGCTGCGTCGAGTCGGTCGGTCTAGGTTGGATAAATTTTACCCCCACCAGGAGCGCTCCTTTTGGTCCAAAGAGCACACAAAATAATATAAACGCAGCACAAGTATCCGCGCAAAATACACATAATAATGGGCAAAGAATGCAATTTCGCGTCTTTCGCAATATACGAGTACACCGTTGTTTAAATACTATGTGATTTATGTGTGCATCATACGAGTGTAGGAAAATATGCAATGTTATCTGCATAGCCATAAAATAAACTGAGCTAAAGTCATAGAGTGAAAATATATTTTTTCTGTTATTGTTAGTTAAACGAGTATAAGCTTGCATGCACTCGTCATTATTATCAGTGAAGTTTAAATAAATATAGTCATTTATTGAGAATGCATCCAGAAATCCAGACTGCAATTTTTGTGTCCTGCATTTTTTATTTTTGCAATTATGTAATTAATTTTTTTCCATCTATACATTTCCTAATTAAACAAAATGCTAAATGTCTTAAGATTGAAACAACTAATAATTACTAAATTCAATTAATTTTTTTAACAACATAAAAATTTCTAGGACGACTTCAAATTTCGAACTATAAAACACCCAAAAACTATTTTAATTGAATAGGCATTCTTCTTTCCATGAAACTATCAAGCAATGCGGCATCATGTAAGGGGCAATTAATTCACGTAAAGAAGTTACACGGCTTACGTCCGTAAAGACTCCCGTCTAAGGATCGCTGAGACATTGTGGCAATTAAATATAGGGAGTGAGATGAATATAACGTATACATAATATTAGTTTCATGCTTGATTTAATGCCATAATAGTTTTGAATAGTTCAACACCAACCACTGTATATGTAGTACAACATTGTTTTTGGTGAATGCAAAGGTTTTTCGGCCGCGTCAGGGGTGGCACAATGTTAATTCAACCATTAATTTTTCCTAATGACTAAATATTTATGGTTTAACGACTTTTCTCAATAGACTTTTGGTTTTTAAAGTGCCACTTTTTGAAGGAACAGAAAATTGAACTCTTTAAAACGGTTATACAGTCAATCATTCTTCATCAACTCCCTTCTACTAACTAACATACTTAAACAAAAAAGACATTCATTAAAATGTTAAACATAACAATGCAGTCTCAGATGGTCACTAAATAAATCGAAGCCACATTTTATGTCTTTATATTTGCTTAAGACTGAGTCAGCCTAACTCTTCATTAAATTCTTCACCGATTGGACTTCATCAGCACCCCCATCTCAGTAAATGTCGGCATGCCCATATCAATTTACCCAATATATATTTATGCTGCATTTCTTATTGCCTTTCCCAATGATTTTACATTCAAATAAAATAAACGCATGCCCATTATGAAACCCTAAAACACACCACTCCACACATCTGCGTTTTGTACACAATATCGAGAAAACACATCACGTTGCTTTGGTTCAATCACCCCAATTTGAGGCCACAAAGAAAGACCATATGCATATTTTTTATTTAAAATTCAATGTGTAATTTAATTTTTCCAATCATTCGCCCCTTAAAGAATTCACGGGTTGTCATATTTTGTAAAAACTTGCATTAAGCAACCAAAAATGAAATGTCAAAACCTGAAGCAACCCTCCAAAAATCCACCATTACACCTGGATGATTGTTTGATTTCTGGTTTTTATCATTAAGTTGCTGCTGCAATTTTTTTTTTTCACTTATTTGTTTCATACGTCAATGTAATGTGTTGTGACAAAGAGGGCACATCCACTTTGGTGTTATGCAGTGTAGTTACATAAATGGAATGCAGAAGAACAGTGCGGCATTTATTTGGCGTCAAGATTGAGTGACGCTATATTTTTAAATACGTACTCGTCGGTGGCATGTGCCATAAGCATGATGTGTGGCTTGTGCCATGGAAGTTAATAATGTGCTGGAAATGATGACCACGATCGGTCAACAGTGAATCCTTCCGGTTTTTCTAGAAGATTGCATGACAAATGTGGGCGATGTGACCATGACGGCGATGCTCTTCTGCGTTAATATTAACTATGTAATTATGTGAAAAGGTTTAACAAGAAGGGCAATGTCGTGTATCGAGTGTTCAACTAATAGTTTATTGGAAGCTCAAAGTATGTGAAATCAAAATATTTAAATATCAGAAGCGTTGAGAGTTGGGCCTTTTTGATTAAAAAAAAAATTATTTGATAAAAGATTGACCATCAAAAATAATTCATTAAATTTGAAAGAAAATTCTGCATTCAAATGCTTCAAAGCCATATTAAAAACATATGCTGATTAAATAAGAATATTGAAAACAAAAAACAAACAAATTGCAAAATGCTTTGAACAAATTCAAATAAATGCATTCAAAGCATCTTCCGCATCATTAAATAAAAATACCTATATATCTGGCAACGTAAGTAGAATTTTGTTGCATAAAATCGGACCTTTGGGTATTTTATAAGTTTGGTTTTTGTGGCTGTCATTGCATATATGCAGATGCAGCAAAAGTTGATTTCCCAATGTGCACGGTGTTTGATGAATTTGCGTTCAATTTTCAACAAATATAACTACGATATATATAGCAAAATTGTGCATGGATTGGATTTGAATCATGCACACACAAACCGAGGTGGTCCGAGATAGGCAAACACAAAAACGGCAAAATTGAGAAGAAAAACATAAAAATGCACACGTTGGTCATTTACTGCAGCCCGGGTGATAAACTTTATATATTGCACACACGCACAAATGTACACACACATTTATCCACACTCGACATACAATATATATAGCAATCCATCCATCCTCTCCGCATCATTCGCATGGTGGTCCATGGTGGATTGCAGAATATGGGAATTGGGGAGCGACAATGAAAATGAATTGTAAACGGCATAACTGAATGGGTATGTGTGTGTCGAAGCGGGGGGGGGGGTGCATTTATTGCACATTGAATTGGGGGTGGCAGGCAGGCAGGCGTCTCTGCGTGTGGTGGTCGAAAAGGGTTTTTGTATGGATGAAAAATCCTGATGAAATATTCAGATTTCAGACAGACAAAAACTGGCTGAAACGCACAATTATGCAAATATCTATACATGTATTTGGTGAAGCTGGTTGATTTTTGTGTGCGTGTGCGTGTGTGTATTGCCAAAGTGAATAGGTGTACATATTTGGAGGCGCATATAAAATGCAAGCCATGCCAATCCATAACCAGTATATGAGTACAACGGTCGAATTGTACTCTGGATGTGTACTCTTTGGTACAAACATAAAGGCATTGGGGAATTCAACATTGATGGGGGATAACTAACTATACGTACATAGCAATATACAATCCATGCCAAAACGAAGCGGATAGAAATCATTAAAAAAAGAAATGAACGCAGGCATAAGCAGAAAATGCGAGAGTTGTGCGACGTGGATGCGATAAGTGTATATGGAAAAGCTCGAGAGTGGGTTAAATAGAGGTGGTGGTGGTGCAATGGGGAGGCACTTTTGAGTTTTGTGTTTATGATGAAACTCAAAGAAGAGTATAATAAAGAGTACAACAATTTGACTTGGTTGATTTGCATCGCTTATAGTATATAAATATAAAATCTAGGTACAATTTGTGTACATCTTTAGTGGCTATATGTGAGATGATTGCTCCACATAGCCATTGGCTACTTAATTGAAAATGGAAAAAAAATATAACATGCGAAAATAAGGAAAAGCCAGCACATGCTTTGTCTATTCTTATGTGTGTCTGCTCTTTTTCTGTTATTTTTTTTTTATATTTTAACCATCATCATATACTGTTTTCAAAGGTTTGTTCCGTTTAATTTCTTTGAGTACATGTTCTTAATTAAAAATATAACTCAAAAGGCATTTCATTGGTTTTGTACATTTGGAACGACGCTACAACAGCTTCCCTCACATTATATTTTCTACATATTATTCTTTTTATTTATCCATCCTACTCATTAGAGTCTTTTTTGTATGATGCAATTATTTACGAATTTATCAGTTATTGTGTGTCCGACAAAAAAAAATCAAAAGTGCGATTTCTAAAGAAACATCATTTCAATAAAAAATGGGAACCCATTTAATTCACAATCTGTGTTACAATTAAAGCGTATTTTAATATGGCAATTGGTGTAAAAAAAAAAATGACCGGAACTACTGTTCAAAGATCGCGCACATCCACATTGCATATTTACTTCGCTCTGCATATCTGTCGCTTCGATCCGGAAAGAAATTACTTTGCGACGATGGTGTTTTGGATTTAATGCGGGGAAATTACATACAACAATGAAAACGCTATCAACCTAACTATACGAGAACATGACAACACGACAGTCAGTTCAACGTGAATGTCCAAACTTAAAAAATACGAGAGGAAGAGGAGAATTTCTGTTGTGAAATCACAAATCCACAATCAAACTCTGCGTATATATATAGTTAAAATACGAAATTGCGCACAACACCGGTACCGCAATATACATGCATGCGAGAGTGATTGACCGGAAATGGAGGAAGTGTTCTAGTTTGATTCTTTTCATATTTTGTTACCGACGTAGGTATATTGTTCGACGCATTTGACTCGCGAATCAAATGTAAGCAAAGAATTATAAAAAAAAAGACTTCCGCTGTTTCATGGTTCGTGAGACAAGTAGCGTTGATCGTTCCGTTTTGTACCGCAGTACCGCAATTTTTTCAATTCTTTCTCGCACCTCACCGCACCCTCGCGTTGTATACACAGCCTTTTATTACGTAGGAACTAACAAATGAGCATTATTATTTTGATTAATCCAACGAGTATTATTATAATAATGTCGTTGTAACTTTAGTATTTATGGAACAAAAACATGAAATCAGAGATTAAAATGCATGCATCTCGTCAACAACTGCATCATTAAGTGCATACACATTTCCTGTGAAATTGCTCGTCTTTTACATTTTATTTATTCATTGCATTTTTTTAAAATTATTTTGCATCATAAAACTTAAAATTCTTTCAACAAAAAAATATTAAAATTTCGATTTCATTTAAAAAAGTTTCCATAAATTAATAAAAATATTTTAAATGTTAGAAGAAAATTCAACAGCAGTAAAAGCGTAAATTAATCAGTAAACACCGTCGGCTATTTATAAATAGAGTATTTTGTGTTAAAATATAACTCTGTTACAAATATTGAAAAACAAGAAATGTTTAAGAAATTTGAAGATGATTGACTTAAATTGATTTAGCTGTATTATAAAAATCCTTGTAAATGCAAATTAATCAATCGTTATTCTTTATTATGCATGCAATGCAATAACACGATATCCCAAAATACTGAAGAAGGCATTTCAAACAAGGCGCCAAAAACCAATCTAACAATCAATGTCTTTGGAAAGTAATGATATTCTTGAACACGCTAACTTAAATAACAATATCACGACTAAAATAATTTATTATCTTTGCGGAAAAATATTTATTATTTAATACGTTGTTTTGTTGTATAAAATAACATAAATTTTGATATCCATTCCCAACAATATGATTTCTGTTTAATTCCAAGAAGAACTTACGATAATTACTTTATATGTTAAGAGTCAAGATTACATTTTTTTTTATTTCAAGCAAGCATTTTTGAGTGATTTCGCGAAACGGATGTAAAAACTTCATATTTATTATGTTTATTTTTAAAATTTTATCAACATTTTTAAAGAAAAGAAATATAAATGTAATTTAATGAAAATTAAACTTACATGACTTAAATGTGTGTTTTTTCTCGCTGCTTCTTGTGCTATATGTTTTTGATGATTTTTGCCATGTCTGAAAATCAATAGAAAAAACAATTAGTATATTTTCTTTAAAGGCAAAAAAAATTTAATTTTGAATTTCTAAAAATATATATAATTTACATTTACTTTTAACTATAAAAAAAAATATTTTATTTAATTTTTTATAAAAAAGATGTGATAAACCATGAAAATTCAATTAGTGTCAACTTTCAACCTTAAAAATTTGCTAATCAAGTTATTTGTATTATTTACTAATCATTACAGACCCCAAGTCTAAACTGAATGACACTTAATAAAACTAAATGTTATCAATTATTTTAAAATGTGCAAAAAATTGTACGCGTGTTTTCAGTTTGTCGTTTTGTTATTCCTAAATTTTGTGTTCATTACATGAAACATTGTAAACTTTTAACCAACGATTAATATATTGTACATCAAAATTGAATTTAGTTCACAATGTCAATGATAAAAATTGTGGATGAGTATCGCCCCTAAGATATTTGTGGTTTAACTCTTAAGTATAATAAATTCGACCCAAATGGGAGTGAAATACCCAAACCGCAGAAAAATGAAATTTATAAAAAGATAAGAATTTTTATATATATAATATAATTATCAAGTAGGGCATCTGTGTTTTATAAGACTAAAGAATCATTTACAGTATTAAAAGCGCTTATAAAAATATTTATATGGATTTGATTACAAGTTTCAAAACAACAACTATATATTCCGGCTTATTATCAAAATGTACATATGAACTAGCTATGTGAAGGTTCGGAATATGAACTTGTACTGTACATATTATATTACTGTATGTTCCCCTCTCAAATAACTGTAAGTGATTTTAGTTTCACAACAAATAGCATACATTCAGGAGTTTAAAAATATTTAGCTTTGCAGTGATTTTTGAATAAAATTGAGATTTTAAAATTTAATTTTAATCTTTAGATGATATTTTCTGGGTTTTTATTTCAGTTTTAATTTGTCAATTTAATTTGTTTTTCAAATTTTTTAATTGCTTTTATTATTATAATTGAATGCCTAATTTATAACCAGATATTTAAGTTTTCTAATTTTGTGTTGTGTGTTATATTAGAAATTGACTTTTCTTAAAACAATCATGTTGAATTCCTTCCAATTTTTTTCAGTGCAAAGTCTGTTTTTTTTTATTATTTAAACATAGCTAATTATTATTCGCATAATAAACTCTGATAATCAACAACCTTTTATAAAAACGAACACTCGTGCACAATGAAAATTAAATGTCAACTCACTGGCTTTTAATTTATATTATATTATATATCACAAAATAAATAAAAATATTTTTTTATTTTTACAAAGTATTTACGTAACATTTTGTTTTCACATTAAATTTTCACTTTGTCACTTTTTCCATACACAAATTTCATTGACAAATTTTATGAATCAACGCGCAGACATTTATGTTTTTTTGAAATCCTTTAGTATATCCTCTTTCAGCAAAATCACTGTGCTTAATTGTTTATCACTTTTCACTTATGAGTTATGGTTGATCATTTAGCGCGCACTCAGTTTATTTCTAAAATTATTAATTTAGAAGCACAAGTTATATAATTAAAATACGCAAAACTAAAAATATTTGCTAACAATTCTAAAAGTTCCTAAAAAATATTTTACTGAATGTTGATAAAAATAACTAACACATCTTATTCGCATTTAATTTGCAATTACTATTGTTACTATTAATGAATAGTTATTAAATTAAAAAAGCAGCAGCAACATAAATGCGTAAATATAAACTAATTCGCACAAGTAAGTTATAATAATTTATTTCCAAAGTAATCTCAGTGCTTGAGGTGCGTGCGTATCCATGCGTGTGTATCACTGAACAAGAGTATTTATTCCAAAGGACAAGTGCTGAATATCCTTTGGTGCCGGTCGAGCCAACACTAATACACCACCGACAACATTTTCACATAAGCATCGCTCTCAGACTGTATGAAGTCTAAGAAGTTAAGTATACATTTTAAAGCATAAGAAAAACGAACATATAAACGCGATAATAAAGACGAAGGAGAAACACCAACCACCTCCTGAAGGACGATTACACATGCGGTACGTATATGCGGACGATAATGCGAGAAGATACAAGTGCAGCAAAGAGACGAGGAATTTCTTGACGTCCTTACACTTGCTATGTTCATGTTGTGTTAGCTTTCAGTTCGGTTAACGACGACGACGGCAGCGACGACGACGACAACCGTACGACGATGGTAAATATACACGAAGGACGATACAGCAAAAGTAGGAAGAATAAAGGAAGAAAAGCTGCGCCAGCGCACTCATGCGTTCTTCCACAATACACACGCACTTACACACGCATCCCTTTTATTACAAATTCTCTCAAGTAATCATGTTTGTAGGTATGTGCCGAAAAGCTAAGATAAGTGATAATGAAATCTTGAAATCAAAGCATATATGGGGAGTGAATTTATAAGCGACAGAGAAAGGAGAAGTTACATTTACAAATACAATGAGTATTTAGACTATATAAGTATTATGTTCTGAGATGTAGTCAAAAATGAAAACTAACTTATAAATGATGCAAAAAAGGAGAATTTAGGGGAGGGTTGGAAAATGAACATGCATGGAGTGTGGACAGATGCAATAGACAATGATAGAAAGGGGTGGTGACTGAGAGGGGAATAGAAAATTTGCTTTTAAAAAAACTTAGTGAGAATAAAATAAAGTTATGGCAATTGAAAAGTCATGTAACTAAAATTATTTTGAGCGTTTTGAAATAGAAAGTATTTAGTGCTGTAAAAAGCTTTTGAATGAAAAAGAATATACGAGTTTATATGTATTGTTTTCCCTATTCTGTTATAAACATTAAACATTAAATCCTCATAATAATTTTGCCTTTAATATTTTTTTGATGAAATTATTAACAAAAAAAGGACATTTTAAATTTCATTGAAATATAAATTTTGTTCATAAACTACAATATTTAAAGTCCTTTTTTAAACTTAATTTTACATGAACCGATTTTGTATGGAACGATATAAGTTTAACAACTCCTCAAACTATGTATTAAATATTTTATACTCAAATTAAAAAAGATCTTCAATGTTTTGACCAAAATTTAGTAAATTTGAAATTTTGACTTTACAATGTTCTTACTTTAGAAGACATAATTATTTTCGGAGACAAGACATTTAAATTCATTTTTTGCACAAAAAAATTAAAATATTCAAATAACAACAATTTTTTGACTTAAACAAATGTCTAAAAAAACGTAGTTAATTTTTTTTACTTTCTCGATATTTATCCATTTAAAATTCCTTGGTCGAAATTTCACTTCACTTTTTGAGACATCAACAATATCTAAATCACATTATCCTTTTTCCATAGTTCACGCACTTTATTATTTTAAAAATTTTTCCACAATTATTATTTAACTTAAAAATATATATTTTTTAAATTACTTAAAAAATATTTATCGACACAAAAAATCCAACATTACAATAGTGCGTAAGAATTATTATAGAACTGATAGCAAAAAACCTATACAATCAGGCAAAACTCGCGCTGTATCATCGGTCCATTTGTCGACGTGTGGAGCGCGCTTTTCAAACTGCCACAGCACAACACCAACAAAAAGGAGACTTCCTTTATTGGCAAGAACATTGCACATATATGATGTATACGTACATGGCGAAACAAGGTGGAAACCAAAGAAAATGAGCGAAGAACGCGCGTCAGGAGATTCCAGCCTTAAGGATATAAAATGTGAACTAGAAATGCGGAGAAATTATCGTTGCTCTTTGCTCATATAATATACAGCAAAGTGTACTTGTTTATACAAGGCAGCTTGTACGGATGAGGGAGGATGTACATAATATGCGAACAAGGAAAACAGCGAGAAAGGATAAGGAGACACTTTGAGTAAATGTAGAAAAAGCTTCAAAGCCTTTAGGGTTGAAGGAGAGCTACATAAAGAGCTGGTGTGTACAGATAAAACTAATAATTATATTAATAAGGGAGGAAGGAAAATGAAGGAGTTAATGTTGATGGTTAAAGTATATGAGTGCAGCATATACACGAAAGGGGGTGGCAATGTAGGGTGGTTGTGCGGAATTGGAAAGCGTGATCGTACTGCTTAAATGAGGGGTGTATTTAGGAGAAGTTTACGAATAAGGGATGTAATGCAAGAGAAGAAGAACATAAGGGTTGGGCATGCGCATCATCTACTTATAGGAATAATATATTTCTTGTTTCAGAGCTGCTTTAGCTTTCCTCCGTATTATGATAATTTTCTCTTTTCAGGTTTGCATGTAAGTGTATGACTGAATCTCTCACTTTACTTTTGCGGTGTTATATTAACTACCAACAAAATAATTGCGGGCTCTTTATGCATTGGTCTATTGCATGAGAGCTTGATTATACAATTGGAATGATAAAATGATAACTACTTGTATATCCTTATGTCGACTTCATTAAAGATAAACAGTTGTTTTAATGCAATTTTAACGCTTTTTATCAATTTGTAAAAAAATATTTAAAATAATTCTATCTGTTTTTTCTAAGAAAAATTCAACCCTTTTTATTTTATTATCAAAATATTGTAGTAACTTACCAATTTTTAAACAGAATGTTATCCAAATATTGTCCACACAAAAATGTGATAAATTTACACAACATTAAAATCGTTTAGTCTATTATTTTTAGCACAGTTTCATGTTATGCCAGTAGTTGCAATGAACCAAAGTAAAAACTTAGAATATCAAGCACAAAATGAAGAATTTTTGATGATTTACTTTTTTTTTTGTTAAAACCTTTTTTTTCCTTCTTTTTTGCATTGAACAAAACAATTAACGGCAAACTATTAACAAAATATTGAAATTTGATTTTCCGTGACTTTAGCCAGAATCAAAACGAAACAAAATGCCTAAACGAGAGTTATTGTTTCAGATCCGTTCACATTTTTTTGGTATTTTTATATCTTCTTTGGAAAATTCTTTAAGACAGCGTAAGCTTAACACATTTATTTAAAACGTTTTTATTTTTGTTTGCTCTAAAATTTATCACAATTTAAAAAGCATTTTAAAATATTTTTTAGAAGGATTAAAATTTGGCTACAATTTGTAGCTTTGTCTTAAGCTTGTTATTGCACTGAATTTTTGAGTCATTGTTTTTTAGGAGAAGTAGCGAAATAGGTGCAGTTTAACACAAGCGATTGTAAGCTTTGGCAGCATTTCTTTAAGTCATCAATTTCACTCCACAAAATCATAATTCATGATAAAACAAAGACAATCACCGATTCAACATTCAACTGCTGGCAGATTAATCCAATGTCATAGTTAGGAGTTTTGTTTGTAAGAAACACTGTCCACATTAGGACGGAATAATTTTCTTTACAATAGAAGATAATAAACTTTACTTGAAATTGTTCTTTCCACACAACTCGCCTTATTTTTTTTTTCTACAATTTCCACATTTACACAATATTGTTTTACAAATTACAGATGAGGACACACCACAAACCGCAAATGAACATTCAAATGAAGCGCAACTTAAAATACAATTGAAAGCCGGAAAACAATATTTTTTTTATATATAAAAACGGAAAAATATCGTTTCCGCGAATGTTTTCTTTTTTTTAATAATTTCTTTTTTTTTGCACAATTTATCGTCTAATTTGCCGCTGTTTTTTTTCAGTGGCAAATATTAAATTTTTTTAAGGATATTTTTAACAATAATTATAATAATTTAGTATGGCATCCTCGCACGCGCGTGCCATTCGACGGATTACGCGTAGCACTCGATGGAAAGTGTGTGTGCGTCCAACACGGCCAGCACAGTCGGTGTTTTGGGGGTGCTCGCCTATATCTGTCAGGATAACATTGTACAATTCAGAGAGTAACGCGGCAGTATAGCGAATATTAACCATTGAACAACAACAAACGGACGCTGGCGACGACGACGGCGATGCCAACAACAACAACAATGTACGCGTCTATCTCATATTTTGTGTGTGCATCTATACCCGCATATGTATGTTGCTGAAGGAAGACGAATTAGACGAGACAAAATAAATTTTCTATGAAAAAATTAGGCGTTTGAAATTTTTGGGAGTTGAAAATTGTGCTGGACAGAAGGAGACCGAATGATGGGCATCGCGCGTGTATCGCAATATTCAATTGTATAGAGGCGAAAAGAACGTAAAAACACAAATTTTGTGTGTGTATAAGCAAATGCGTCGCGACGCATTTTGAAGAGTACAGACCACAGTATCCCCGTATATATAGAAACGAGTCTGGAATCGCATTTAAGGGAGAGCTTTTCAGCGTACATTTGGAAAAACTAACACCAAAATCAGGGGAAATTGCATACATAACAAGTACGGTGGAAAAATTGTACATCGAATGCATGTACTTGTAGGTTTTGTAGTTCTAGTAGTTATGTACTCGTGTTCAATGCATTTAATACATTACTATACTTTTGTATAGAATATTGGACGAGATTAGGTTTTTTTAGAAACAATACTTTTCTACACATATTTTTGGTTTTTAAAATTATCAAAATAAAATTATTTCAATAATAAAATGCGATACCATTTAAATGAAATAATGCAGCAAGGATCAAGACAAAACGATTTGTCTCCCAAGTCAAATGGCAGACAAGCAACTAACTAATACATATTTTTGGCGCAAGAAAAAACACATTTTGTAGTGACAAAATATACGACGAAAAAAAGGGAGTGTCCGTCGCGGCGCTTGCGTTGTTCTCCCGTATCTCTTTTGAAAAAGCACACCAACCGCACATATTTTTACATATGTGAACATTATGTATATGCATAGAAACGTTGCTGAAAGTGTCTGCTCACAATTACACACGCATAATATATATATTTTGTGTGCTGTGAAATTCTTTTCCCTTCGGGGCGACTTTCTTCGAATTCGTCTTTTACTGCGCTCTTTCTCTATCGCTTCTTTTTCTTTATATTATACAGCATAATATCGCACACATGTACAATAATACAAAATGCCCTCTCATTCTGTCGTGCTGAGTCCTTGCCACTATTGGAGATATTTTGTTTCCCTTCATCCACAGCTTTTATGTGTTTTATACACATTTTACCACCCCGCGCAGTTCTTCTACTTTATTTATCCTAGCTTTTTCTGCTATGCCTTTTACGAATTTTAGCTTTTATACAAACTTGCTCCGCCCTCACAATTCAAGCATTCCAAATGTACGTGCGGGTACAAGCTCAACAGTACACACAATTATAATAAAAAGCAGCGACTCTCTAAACTCCTGGATGCGGCTTAGTTGTGTGTGGCTCGCTCTATATTTTTCACTTTGGTGCTATACACCGATTTTATTTTTGGGATGAAGGGTGGCAATTGAGCTTTGGCAGGACAGCAGATGGACATTCCAGCAGTGTGATGTTTTGTGTGTATGTACAGAAATTATTACAAATGATTTAATGATGAATGTAAGATTATGTATAACAAAACCCCAGTTTATGTAAATGTTATTTCAACAATTGATTTTGCGTTTAAATATTAAGTTGAATGAAATTTGCAACAAATATTTTGGTTTTAATATTTAAAAGAAATCATCTAAATTCTAAAACTTAAAAGATGTAAACGTCAGAAAGCTGTAAAACAATATTTAAAAGCTTGCATAATTATAATCACGTGCGCCTCAACATGTGCTTAAGCTTCCGAAAACATTGTACAATAAAAATGTATGCTCCCCGTACTCATATATTATAATAATGAAAGAACGGGGTGCACCGAGTACAGGCCACAAACAAAAAAAATGGAAAGTAAAAAATGCGACCTTTAAAAGAGGACAATATAAAAATATTGTGAGTTCCCCTTGGTGGCGCGCTTCTGTTTTAAGCTTTCCCCCGCTCGGCTCGTCATCCGTTTTCTTTTCTCATCGCCAATTTTTTTATTTCCACCAAAAAATATTCGCATTTTGCAGTTAATTTTTTTCCCATCCCCCCTCCGGGTTTTTTCCCACCACCACCACCACCACCGCATTCACTGAGTTGAGTATTTTTTTGTACATTTTATTTCACACATTTTTTCACTATATGGTGTTGCTTATGCCAATGTTGTTTCATATGCAATGCATTTTCGGCAACTTTGGCATGCAATTTGAATGCCGGTCGTGGATACAAAATATATACATCCATACATGCATAAGGCTGCGTTCAAAGAAGGAGCCGTGAAAAAATAATGAATAAATGATATTGTGTGTCGTGGGGACGCTGGCGCTGTTGCGAGGCGCGGGTTGTGCGTACAACTGGCACACAGTGGATGAAATAAAAATTCGGTAACTTCTACAAACAAAATGAATGAGTGCATTATGTATTAAAATGTGAAAAAAATCATCGCGGGGAGAGGGTGTATTTGTACATTATACATATGTTATTGATTTTCCATGGGAAATTATTTTTCTCAATTAAATTTGATGCAATTAATTTGGTCGGCTTAAATTGAAATCATCGATTAATTATATAATGGTGAATGGTGATGGACTTGGAATGTGATGTTTGTCAGCATTAAAGGGGATATAATATATATTTTTGTTTAGAGTACTATTTAAATATTCAAACAACAATAATTATTTAGAAATGAGTGCAACTGCAATATTTCAACTAAATTTCTCATAATTGATTTAATTTCCAAAAGAACGTTCTGTTATGAATAATATAATTATACCTTCAATTAATTTGGCCATTCATAACTTTCCTAAAAATTAACCCTTTCTTTTTGTGTCCTAGTAAACATTTACAAAGCATCCCTCATTGCATGATCTCCCTCATTCTCATAATTTACTTGTGTTTAACCAGTTTTTCTATTATAATACATGAATTGCGTCCAGTTTGACAAAATTTTCCCCCTTTCAACTAATTCTTTGTTTATCAGATTGTTTTCAAATATAAAGGATATAGAAATTATGTGTAGTTAAATCTCTTGGGAAAATGCTGACTTTCATATTTTATGTGAGCATTTTAAATGTACGAATAAAGTTTAAAAAGGATAATTTTAAATATTTTCAAAGGAATATATTGGTAACAGCGACATTGATCCTTTAGATTTTCTATATAATTGTCCTTAATTTTAATAGGTATTTATGTTTCAGCTTATTATATTAAAGATCAATTTCCTATGAATAATTATGTAGGAGCAATACTGTCATAAATAAATAAATAAATTATTATTCGAATATCCAGTGCCAATAAATTAAAAATCGGTTGACAACATAACAGGATACAACCAGTTATTGTCAATTTCAATCATAGATTTTGCAACTGTCATGACGTTTTAAAGGATAATTATAAAGTATTATAGTATTCAAAACAATCAGTAGAAAGTCCTTTTGCTGCACTATCGATATATTTATCAAAGGAAGTACTATTAAACAATTTATGAGGAAGAGGCAATGCTTTGTAAATTTACAAAAGCGAATGATATTATTGAAATTAATAAATTTTTGATAAAAAAAGAACGCTTTTTGCAAATCATAAAGGATCTACTCAATTTTAAACTATTCATAAATAATAGTAATCATCAAGGATTAGATATTTAAAGCCTTCTACCCATTTTTTCTGATTTTATTTCTTAATTAAAAGTAAGTCCAGCTAAAAATTTGACTTTTTTGAATTTCAAAAGTCTTGCTTTCTGAATTGAACGTTCTAAAAAAAACATCCTTTTAAACTATTTTAATATTTTATTTTAATAAATTCCTTTTTATTGCCGTCAAAATATTGTAAATCAGTTTTTTAGGTTTTAATTTAAATTAAAAGGATGCCATCTACCTTTCTGTCTATAAACCAATCACAAAAAAATGTCCTTTAGAAAACAGTTATAAATAAATAAAGATGCACGAATGGCTGACAAAGTGACTATACAACCTAAAATGGTTTGAAACGAACTGCACAAAAAGCCATACCAAAAAAAAAGCTTTCACATTTCAATTAAAAGTCGGTAATCCGTAATTTGTTTAGCCACGATTCTGAAGTAAAAAAGAAGTCACGTCATATATGCGAGAATGTTGTGCCCATGTACAATATAATGTTGTCGTCGAAAGTAGTTAAAATAAGTGCATCGACTGGAAATGGTCAATATTTGCGGTTAATTTCAGCAAACGAACTTTCCTGCCTGCACATTTCTTTCATACATCCGCGATATATCGCAAAAATGCATTTTATGTTGTAAGTTTGATGGCGATGTTAACATTAAAGTAAACTATGGGGTTAAGTGCATATCTGGTAAAAATAGAAAATTCTGTGCAAACAAAATTGGCGTGTATATGCATTAAGACAGAACAAAAATGGCTGTGGTTTTTTTTAGCGGTTAAAGTTAATATGGGAAACACAAATGTTGTTGTTGTTGCTTTGGAGAGTGCAACCACAAAATAGCATGCTGCATCCAAAATGATTCACTGACTTTATTTGGTAAAGATTTACACACATTATTTGGAGGAAAACATGTAAAATTATAAAAATAAAATGGAAAATTGCAACGGCAAATATTGTATGGTTTATTTAAAAATAAAAACGGCGAAGAAGAAGAGAAACCAAAATTTTCAACGCAATTTTGTATGTTCTGTGTTCATAGAAGGTGGAATAACATAAAAAAAAAAAAAACAGGAATGGGTGGATTTTATGAGTGCACATATGCATCTAAGTGCACGTACATTTATGCGTGTGTGCACAATTCATGTGTGTGTAATGAATGTGGCGGCCAGAAAAACAGCAGCATGCAGGAAAAACTAACAAAATGCAAAGCCTCGCGGCTTTTCCAATTGCATTCATGCAATTTGTTGTGTTTTTTTTTTGGACTGTATTTTTTTGCTTTTCTTTTTTTTTTGTTGCATTATCATCATCTACCATTTTCCGGTACTTGCCGTGCACACATCTATTATGACCTGCGTGTATGCCCACAGCGTACATTCGCCCAACAAAATACCTAAATGCATATACTATTCCCGCAGTTATAACTCGCACAGCTCACGCACGCCTATCCACATGATGTGATCCTATTTGGAGCTACACATAATATATAGAATGTGTAACGTCATGAAGAGTCGATGGAATTTTTCTCATTTTGAAAACATACGAGTGTGTGCACAAAACTTTGGGAGTACGCGGCCCTGTGGTGCATATACGCATAATAAAAAAGGAACAAGCCAATGCGAACAAGGCAACTGGAGGCCGATGGAAAGACAATATGTGTGTGGCAGCAACACACAAAAAAAAAAAACACACAGCCCCATCTAGTGCACCCACCCAAATACTGGCATACGCACTATTTATGCACGCATGTATCTATATACGTGTACTGAAATGGGGGGTGGGGGTGGGGGGTGCTCAATGCAACGCGTATATACGTAAAAATTTGTTGCAATTTTCCCGATGTACATGCGTATGTACAGGATTTATTTGAGTTTGAAGCGGCGCGGTGCTCGAACGAAATTCAAATGGATGATGGGCTATGCTGCAGTGGATTCGAAACGGTACATACATTCCAAAAAACCTTCACCCAAGCTCCAACCCAATCCACATCCTCAGCATCATCCACCTCTTTTTATCATGTTTGCTTCGTTTTTTTTTTCCCCCTCCACAGAGTGTGTTGTGCACTGAATTGACGCCACTGCTACGGTGGTGGTGCTGTTGCCTGCTGTTTCTTTTACTTCTTTCCGTCCATTTTTGTCGATTGCATTTTATAGTGGATTTTCCAATTCCGATGCACTCGCACATCCGGATCTACTTTTTCCATATATGTATGTACATCCAGCAGTTTGGACTTTGTATATTTAACATGTAGATGGCAACACAGGCGGACAATACAATTGCAGCAAAATAACTATACACGCACACTGTGTGTGAATGTTTGAGAGTGCACAAATGCAATTTAAGGGTGGGATGAAATGGTGGGCTACAACTGCATAAAAACCCACATCCCCATATAATATAGGCATATTGGCATACGAGACAAGAACAAAACAAAACAACAAAAAAATGGTGCATGCGGGAGAGAGGAAAACGAATTTCAAAAATAAAGTTGCGAATTTAAATTGGACGAACGCATTTTATGTGCACTTCAAAAGTGCATGACGGTGAAATATGTACGTACCCACATACATTTTGCCTCTTGTGCCTATCAAACCATGTTTATTTCATGGAAAATCTATATGCAACTGAAGTATTGGATAATTCACATCGACATATGTACGCAATATATAAAACAATTGGAAAAGGAAAAACTTTACAGCGATCGTTATATTTTTTTTTAGTGCAACAAAACAAAACCATCGGCTCATTACAGTCCTCCTTGTGAAATTGGATTAATCAATGTTTAGGGTTTTTCGCTATTCAACTCATTGAAATTGGAAAATTTCAACTTGCAAATTGGTTACAAAGGGTGTGGGAGGGCTTTACAATTGTAATGGGAATGGTCAAACCGCACAGTAAAGCTATATAACAAAGTATTTTATCTGCGTGATAAACAATATACAAACTTACGAACTCAATTCATCACAATGATGGTTCAAAACGAACAAGGAATTACGTACATAAAGGAAAATTACTTTTTCTTTACAACACAGTCTGTTAATGCTAAAGAATTTACGACAATAAAGTACCTTGTTAGTTGTGAAAACTTTGTACATCTTTCGCGATTTAAATCTTCATGACGAAAATATTTTAATGATCTCATCGTTGCCTTTGTACTTAACAGCAAAGTTGGTTTACAACAAGAAAGTTTTGCATGCGGTTTCAGGGGTTTTTCTTAAAATAATTTCAATGGACTGAAATATTTATTCCGCTTTATTTAAAAGGACTTCAACACCCATTTAAGATCATTCTTTCAACTTAACATTGTGATTTTGAAAGTAACAACTATATTACATTAAAGGAGAATAAAAATAAATTAATATTAGCTAATTATTTTAAAAGAAAATACGATATTTTTCATAAAAACTTTTTCACCATCCCTTTTTTAACAATATTCTTCGCAGACAGTATTGCATCTAAAAGGGCACATTGCCAAACATCACATAACTATAACAATACTCGTATACATTCAACGAAGTAGTTATTTTTAATGAAGACAATTCGATTTGAAATGGGTTTCCTCGAATGTTATTGAGTTCAACTATATTAACTATGTCTCCTCGACATCAAAGATACAAAAGAAAACTGCACACATTCTGAGAAACACATGACCTGCACTTAAATTCTTAATATAAGTGAAATAAATTAAATTATTTTTTATGTGGCAAAAACAATTAAATGTGCACAAAGAAATATCAATGTCCGATTAAACAAGAGGGTGTTGAAGATGAATACAAACCAATATATGTTAATATATAGTGAGTTCTTGATGAACATGTGTGCTTGTGTGTAAGTGACAATTAAATTAAATGATTGGAAGATAAGGGATGGGCTAAACTGGACAGTATCATGGATAAGGGTTTAATACAAGTAAATACTTTGAAATTGCCAATTAAAGATGTTTCATTTGACAGATTTTGTAGCATTGATGCTATAAAGGACTAAGATTAAGAAGATTAGTTGGTCAGATGAATAAGGGATTAACATGTGTGTCTCTTCTAACACAAATTAGTTGAAATATGTAAATTATTTAAGGTGTTTTTATTTAAATTAAAATTGTAAAATTCATTGAAAATATATAAAAAACAAAAAAAATATTCAGTAATGCAGTTTTTAAATTCAATAAAGTTAATTACTCCAAGAACATTCAGTAACAAGTCGATATTTATATTAAGTAAGTGCTTTTAAATCGCAAATCCTTCAAAAAAAATTATTTTCAAAAAAGTAAAAGAAAAGGGAAACCACCCCCTTTTTAAATTTCAACATACATTTTGAATTTACACACAAAACACGAATATATTATCACGAATCTCGTATACACGCATAATAAATGAGGGGTAAGTATTCAGAATGGATAAAATTGGACAAAAGAATTGCATAAAAGAGCACGAGACTGGTCATTTTCGAAGCGCAAACAAACGTTGGTGTTAATTAGTGATGCTTGGTGCTGACCGGATCTTCATTTATTTATATCCTGGCGAAAGGCGAACTTTGCATTCTTTCTTTTTCTATTTTGAATAGATTTGTATTTTAATTCGCGCGTGTTCTTATTTTCCCATATTAAATAATTGTCTTTTGTTTAATCTTACTTTTTTAATCAAGTGAAGACGCATTAATGGATCTTTAGACAAGGTAAAAAAATGTAATCGTTTGTGTATTAATTAAATTTAAGTCAATTTTTTAATCGTAAGTTGTCAGATAATTTTTTTTTAAATAAAATTAATATTTAAAATGAAATCCTGCACAAAAAAGGGAGGCCAACAATTTTTAAGTGCTTTTCTGAAAACATAATATTGACTTAGATCAACATTAAGTTAAAAACTCAAATTATCATAAACATTATTATATAATTTATCCATCAAATGATTTTCCTGCACATATTATATATAAACAAAATATATTCGAATTGTAATAACTTAAATAACTGCTGACGAACATAATATACTCATATTGTTTATTGACTCTATTGTTTCCTAACACCCTGAAATCGATATGAGAATATGAATTAGAATTGTGTTGGATTAGAATTGAATGCTGTTGGCTCACGTGCGTAAAACCCAGACAACATTGAACATAGTTATAATGTTTTGATCTAACAGGTGTTAATATTATTTAGTATGCAATCCATATTATGTGTGGGCACATAAGCGGTATTGTGGCTTTAAACATACATCCAAAATGTTGTAATTTCATTCATCAAATCAATATGATAAACCAATAAAATGCAAGAATCAACCAATCAATTCATTCCGATATGGTGAGGTTGAATGTTACTAGAGGCGACACATAGTGCATCCAGTGGGATGGGACAGCATTTTGAGTACTGCTGTAGACCCTCTATATAAACTGGCGACAGTTGCATTTCCTTAATATTTAAAGTACACGATTGACAATAAATGCACTTCTATTTTCATTTTATGGATCAATACGATTTTGTATAAATTATGCAAATACACAGATAATGTTGCAATGAATATTTTTTAAATGAAAATTCATTACCTTATACTTTTAATTTATGAAAATTGAAAATAAATAATTGAAATAAATCTTCCAGGAATTTTACAAATTTCCACAATTGTAATTACATGCAACTGTGAAACAAGTGACACTAATTGGCGATGTCAACATCAAAAAGGAGTACATTGAAATCATGAAATCACCTTCCTCCAACTGTCTAACTACTGTTAATTTATGTTGAAACATTTCTAAGAAATTCATGAATCAAAATACATAACATGACTGCAATGTAGTCAGTATAATAATAAATGTTGCGCAATTAAATGACAATTCTTTAATTACCCACTTCCTTTGATTCGTTTTACATTTTAAATTTTAGATTATATGCAATTGTTGATGCAATGATCGGCTTTACACTTTCGTCCTCCGTTTTGTCCTGTATAACAGTTAATATAGATGAATTTATGCTGCAATAAACACGGCAAACACGCACGCACGCACGCCGCTTTCATTAATGGTTACAGGTAGCCTATAATACAACCGACAATCTACCTCAAATCTATTTGAGTAAATGATACACTCGAGTGCTGGCAATATGACTTGAGTATGATTATTGAAATTGCAAACCACTTTCTACAATCAATTATTGCTCGTATCTAAAAATACTGAGTGAAAATTCTGTTCCATTCCTTTAAAGACAGATATTTTCATTTAAAAATATATTATTAAAAATACAAAAATTAATTACCCTCCTTCATCATTATATTATGAATGATTTATTAAAGTCCTTCCGTTTCCACAATATCTACTTCGTTGTAGTACAAAATATTATGTTCAAAATTATACATGAAATAGGTTATTTAGTTGAAAGCACATACACTGATTGTAACAGTTCCCCATTATATGTTATATTACATCTTCACACTATAAGGGGACAGGGGTGGTTGCTGTGCATATTGTACGAGTAAACCAGGAATCTTAATTTGATTCCTTGAAGGCACACGTACCTCAATTCCCATATTATACGTTTCTATATAGTTCACAGTTATTACTATTGTCTTGAATGAGTTCATTGAGACAATTAGAGCTGAAAAGGACACAAGGCTTCTATGCAGTATAATTTGGATTAATACAAGATGTTATCTTGATCACTATAAAACTGAGACTGAAGTAGGACAGTGTCAATATACAGAATTGACTAAAAGTAATTACATAAATTTACTTTAAGTTAATTCAATATGAACACGTTGCAGTAGGTATAGTATAATGTGTAAAGGAAATTTGTTCCTTAAATTTAAGGAGTTCAATATAATTTTTAAATGTTTAAATAAAATATAATTTTTTGAATGAATTTACTTTTCATATTTTTATAGAATAACAGCATTTCCTCCTAATTTTAATCAATAATATAAAAAAAAAATTAACAAATTGATTCAAAACTGAATACAGATGGTTCCCATCTAAAACTAGTGAATCAAGAAATTTTAATAACCTTCAAAGGTAAACGCATTTCAGTTCCTTGAACCATAATTGAGCACCCTTCTTAAGAAGTCGGTGAAGAATAACGGAAGGGAAATATTAAATAGACATTGATGGGTTCATTTAACACATGACGTCTTGGGAAAAACAAACAAATTACGCATTAAATTGAATTCTCTTCCTTTAATATTTGTATTTCATAATTAATGTCTTCTTAAGTACGTCTAAAATATGAAGGATCAATGTCTGCATGAATATGGCTTTAACAGCAGGTTGATTGGTTTTGTTTTCAGTAAATTAATGATTTTTGTTGTTTTTAATATTTTTAAACAAATGAGTACAAAATAAAGTAGTTGGATAACATCAGAATAATTCACAAAAAAGAATACATACATTATTAAAGCTGTGGTAAATTTTAATGTAATTAATTTTAAAGTGCAATTTTAGGATAATGACAAGTCATTATTGATAAAATCAAAAATTACTATCCCTTTCGCATGACATTCAGTTCCACCCACACAGACTAATTAAACCAACAGCGAATCAATGAATGAAATAATAAAAAAGTGTTTCAAGGTCACCGACTTTTTTTTGTTTGTTGTACAAAAAATGCATTACGGTCACATTAACTTAAAATCATTGCTCATCAAAAAAAAGAAGTTGCATAAAAATATGTATTATAGGTGTTATTGCCCCCACACCAATCATGGCATTGGTATCAGAGGAATTAAAACTGCACACAAAAAAATCCGTTGGTACGCGAAAAAGAGAAAGTGTGAAATTAAAAATTAAAATATGAAAAAATATTTAAAAATGAGGGAATTATAAAACAATTGCATATACATACAACTCTTTTTTTCCTGCACTCATTTACACGCCAAAAGGACGAAAAAATTAACCCGAAAAAATGTGCCAAAGGTACAAAGAGAATATGGGGAAAAAATAAAAAATAAAAATTGCACAAAAAAATAATAAAAAGAACACATAATGAGCATGAATGAATTGACATGTTGCGCGCACCTATTTTCTCGCTGACTCCGTTTTCCACAACTCGCATACAATGTACACATATTATGTTATGGTGGTACATATGTTTATGCATCCTGTGTGGCGTGATATGTTGCGCAATTTTTTTATGTTTTTTTATTTCTCACCCCTATACGAGCGCTGTGTGTGTTTACGTACATCGTGTGTACGTAGCAAACGGGGCAGAACAGGCGCCAACACCGCAATTGAGACGATGCAAATTAAAAAAGTGGCCGAGAATAAAAACCCAAATATAATAATAACCTGTTGAATGCGCCACACAACACATTTTTCTCACCATGCATGTGTATCATAATACAGGTTCACTCGTATAATATAATGCATAAAATATATATATAGAACAACCCCTTGTACGCCACATACAGAAATCGTTTAAATATTGTCGATTTTGACTCAGTGCCTATTCAAATATGTGTGAAATTTGATACGTTGTGTATTTTTTATAGCATTCATCGTTTCTATTGAGTGAAACATTCATTTCAAACAAATAGGTGGGTAGGTTTATGTTGCAAAAAAAAAAAAAGGATCTGCTATGCAATAATGTGAAATTTTAAAATACAATGCAGCATAAAAATAGCACGATATTAATATTCCCGATTTAAATACTAAAAATAAAAATAAATTTCAATGATAAAACTTTTACAAGTGCCTATTAAAATCACAAAAGCTTATAAATTGTAAACAGCTTTTATTGAAATGCCTGACTTTATGTGTTTTTAAAAAAATCCGTTAACCTCCCTCGTTCGTTAAAGCTAAATGTGAAAATTGCACTTAAACGGTAGCCATTAAATGCTACAAAGATAACCAATGTGCTGAAATTCAGTCCCACATACACAGTTATCTTGAATCCTTTACGTCTTTATCTTAAAGACGATGTCCCAAACCTAATGTGTGTACTAAATGAAGGGATGAAACCATCTCAAAAGCTGTTATATTCCTATTTAACAATAACAACGTAACATCTACCTTTTCATCTCAAACAAAAACAAAATATAACAGGACAACACTCACACACGTGTATGCAAATAGTTAGGACAATGCAGAGACACCACACTGAATATTGTGGCACTCGTCCTTGCTATATTGTACATAATATTCATACGTGAAACAATGCTCTCAACCAAACCCTAAAATATCTCCTCAAACCTGATCCTTATCAATATATAGGTTGTATCAGTTGTGGAAGTTAATGAAGAAAATTATATGCTTATGTTCATCTTAAGAATTTTCCCCAGCCGCATTGAAATATATGGAGTCGGCAAATGTTTTAATGCTGATCTGTATCGCTTAAGTAATGGGCCGAGCGGTGTGTGTGGCATATTCCCAAAATGCGAGTGAGATGTAATATGTGAAAGAGAGTCTCATTTTGGAAGAACACGGTGATAAATTGAAATTGGTTTCGGGTGGTGATTAACGTAACACGTACACGTATATGCAGAGATTTTGCATCAACGATTTATTTTATGTGGAAAACTTTAAGTTTTATCAACATCTTCCACTGTGTTACATATATTATGTGGGCAAAAGTGGTGCAGTGTGTGTGTGTGGACCGTTGAAGCGTACACAACAACACAATGCATGAATTCATTGGCCGCAAACCTATTGGAAAGGGTTGCGACGACGGGTAAGGTTGTGTGACTTGTTAGCAAAATACGTACACGCTAGTCAGTAAGTTAGTTTGACCATTTCAAATATAACTAATAGTATTTCAATTGAAGAATAAGATTTAAATGTCAAGGACATAAGTTGTGTAAAGTTATTAAACTTTAAATTAAATGTACTTGATTGACCATTAATTTATATTTATGATGGTTTATTAAGAATAATTAACATCTGTTAGTGATTTATGGCTGCATTTTCCGAAGAAAAGACTTGATTTTTAGCAAAAAAAAAGTAAGTTGAACCACGACCTTAATTAAAAATCCTTAAAAAATAAGAAACCTTTAAATTCACGAATAATTGAAAATTTCTTAAATACAATCCCCCTGCTAACTATTTCCAACTTTCCATAAATTTAAAATTGCCCACAAATGTTCATGAAGACGTACAAAATGTTTTCAAGAACATGTTTTCCGGTGTACATTGTGCCTCACAACAACTTCAAAACATTTAAGGGCTACATCTGTGTACATCTTCTTATTCATTCTCTTAATTTGCCTGCACCCATTCTCTTAAGAATTGCAATATTCCTACATCTGGACTATAAGCCCATGATTCTTAATCACTTCCGGTCAGATTTGCCTTTGGCTATAAGGTTGTTAAGGTCAGACGTTTGTGGTTCCTATGAAAGGGAACATCACAACTACAATGAAATAATTAGGAAGTTTGTTAGGGAACTTGTAAGACATAAATCTGTCTTCAAATAATGAAGTATAAGAAAGAGGAGAAAATAGAATATACGAGATAAAATAAAAAATAATTTTAAGAAAGAAAAGATATAGAAATTAAGAATAAATTTTTTAAATTATAAATAGAAGAATTAAAAATTTATTGAAAAATTAAATATTTAAATTAAATCATCCTAAAAATCCACCCGTATTTTTTCTAAAGTATAAAAACGTAGGAGAAAAGCTTCTAAGACCTCTGCCCTAATTCTATATGTTCATAACTTTTTTTGTCCCCCTTTTAATTGAATTATACAATCGCGTTTCTTAAAATCCCAAAAGAGCAAAGTAATGCTAAATATTACGTTAAATTGAAGAAGGTGTGCTATGTCTTTTGTGTATCATCCACTATATCACCCACCCACTCATTTGCCTTAACATTAATCAGCATAATCATCGCCACCCTTCTCAATTTATCTAAACCAAATTCCCTATATGTGTCTTCACCCGCTGTTTTGCTACACCATTTCGGATAAAGAGAAATGAAAAAAAAAACCTATTCGCGACCAGTATGACGCTGGTAATTTATTTGTTCTTTACCTTAACACACACAAGTCATGTGTTTATTGTTTCTGGTAATCAAATTATTTAAATTACAATCAACATGTGTGTAGGCGACTCAAATGTGGCATACACATGTGTGAAGTTTGTCCAATTTTCTTTATGTTAATTTGCGCTATATGTGCTCAAGAAGACTCCCTAAGGACATCATCTAGCCGCACCTTAGACACGCTCCTCACTCGCCAGGTAACCTCACTCACAAAATATCTACATATTATTGTTATTGCTGTATACGCGCTGAACATTGTCTTGTATTTAGTGTGGTCATTTTTTTTTCTATAACAATACACATTCACAATGTCCATTCACCCCCGCGTACCAACACGATTACGTGTATTATACAACGCTAGATAGATCTCCGCCTCACCCAAACCCCCCTAGGGGATGTCAACAAACGACGACAATGATGACTACGACGAAAATGAATGATAGTGTCCGAAACTATATTATACTTAAAGTCACATGATAAAATACAGTGTATTTTGTGTTGATGTTAAAAAAAAAAGGACACACAACAAACCATTATTGTGTATATGGCGGACACATAGGGGGTGGGTGGGATCGGTTAAGAGAAACACAGTGCCTTATACTTATTATTTAAATTTCTCCATTTCTTCATTTGCATTTATTTATTTAGTTCTGTGTGTTTTTTTTTTATTAGACTTATATGTGTGTGCTTTATATCACTTTTGGTCTCTTGATGACCGCACCCTAATTGCCTATTCACATATTACCACGTATGTGACTTGAATATCATTGAAACGCATATGTGCCGAGTAAATTTCCACCATATTATGCCGAATACAGGTATGTTAGCTATATTATGGACTATACCCACTGAATAGCAATATAATTTGCCTATAACTGTACATCAGAACGCGCGGGTGGGTGGCTTTCACATACTATACACAAACTCCTGATGCGGTATTTTACACGCATTCAAATTTCCACTGTACATCTACGTTTGTTCAGTTTGTTTTAATTTATATTTATTTGTGACTTCTTAAAATTCACCTTTTAATGTGACACCGTTTCACACCCACGTGCACGCATTTTTAATTTATTTTCCTTGCTCGCGCATAATGTGTCGTCGAAAAAATTTAAGCACATTAATTCCAGCTTGAAAGTAGCTGTGTAGTAAAAAGATTTGGGTAGGAAAAAAATGCGGTATAATTCTCACAGGAAATAATGTCGCCTGTGTTTGATGATTTCACTTATTATGTGTTCTTGTATTTTTAGTTTTTGTTTGACCAATTGCCCACTCTCTATATAACCCACATGTGTTTCATATATTGGTAACAAGGACGAACAACATATAAGGATTCAAGTTATGCTTTAATAAATTATAAATGAAGAAAAGGATAAATATTATGGGGCGATTATACACTTTTAATTGAAAGAAGAACAGTTCTTGACGTATTAAAAAAAAAATTCTTATAGAAGATTTTACTGCAATTTAAAAAATTAACCAATAAAAATTTTATTTTATTTGATAACAATAAAACATTCAAATTTAAGAAACTGAAATTTTTAAATTATTTGAAAATAAATCCATAACATCATCGCGATTATTTTCAAGCGTATTAACAATGTTTCTTAAATTTCGCAATAAATTTACTCAATAAAAGTAGTCTTCGAAATTGTGTTATAACATTTTCAATTTAATTCATTTTATTTTATTTCTCTTTCTACAGTAAATCATCCTGTTGTGCAATATTCATATACCGCATATAATATACACCGTATTTCCCAAAAAAATACAATTAGCTACTTTGGAATTTGATCTCGCGCAAATAACGAGGAAAACGATCAACAAGCCAATGACCTAAAACGATGATCATATTCACAGCTGATCGGAAACCGGGATGGACACTTGATTCGCCGAGCGCAAATTCTCTCGCGAGTCGGAAACGAACGGATCAACGACCAACGCTCGTTGCGCTCGCATAGCATAAAAAGATCATTATACTCAGAGGATCATATAATATTAGGCAGACGCAGGTGTTGATTTACAATTTGAGCGTCGTATATAATATCTGTATCTATGCAGTGATTTAAAACGTTGTTGTATTGTTATGCTTGTATTATGTCATACGTGCAAAGCATTTAAAATTTACTAAACAAAATTGTATGCAAAAATAAAATTTTAACGAAACTGTACACAATTAATAAAAGTATTTTTTTCAGTGGCGCGCTTGTAATTTATTACACAATGTATGCATGAATGTGTTACATTGAATTCTTAATTTTTTTTAGATAAGTACAAGTATTGTGCGTACACAAAGAGAACAAGATAAATGAAAAAGAAAGAACGAATACGATGACAAAATAGGAGCTCAATATTTCTAATTACATAGATACGAGTGTACAATGAATATTTCAATTGGATAAAAAACAATTTATACTACGTATAAGAATATAGGATAAAGAAAGTAAAATAATTACTATAGAAGCTTCGTGTCTGAATTTTCTTGCATTTTTAATGCATTTTATGGAAAATGATAGATGTCATGAAAGCATACGATAGACACAGAGCGAAAAAAAAAACAAATGGGAGGAAAATGGGTGGAAAATTGAAGATAATTGTAATAGATAATCAGTTAAAGTCATGTTCAGTTGATATTATACTCCTTTCTCGCCTGCACAAGTGAACATTATCTTGCACTCAATTCTTTATAATTTATTGTATGTGGCATATTGTAAATGTCGCATATGTCACAAACATTAAGTGCACAAGAGTGACAAGGAAGGGTGCAGGGAGTAGACGCCTGACATGGAGTAATATTTAATATTTTGAAGCCATTTTGAAAGAAATATATAGCATAGAAAATAGGTGGTCAATATGCAAACATAAAACACGGCAATAATTATAAAAATACAATGGGCAATCGCATGATATGTGCACATATCAGTACATACACGTACGTACTTATCTTATAGGATCTAATTATATATTGATTTAGGGTGGATTTCATTTTCTTATATGAATTCGTAAAATATTGTAGCCGTTTTCACATTGATTTAATGATTTTTATTTAAAAAGTGTTAAAAAAGTTGCAATATGAAGCTACAAGAATTAAAATAATAAGTACTCACAATATAATGATAAGATATGTGGAAGAATCCAGTTCCAAAATAATTCCACCTTTAAACAAATATAAATTGTTTACACAAAAAACACTATACGAAATGCACTATATTTAAATAATAAAGCAAAGATTAAAAAACACTGACTTAAGCACTCCCGAAATTAATAACGCGTACTTTCACTCAGGCAGAACAATGTCGACTGATTTTAATTAGCAGGCTTCTGTTGTAAAATCAGATGGTTGCTGTGCAGCATCTACAAGTGCGGCGCGCTGTGATCGGCGTCCTTGAATTGTTGCGACCACTAACTAACTCAGTACTGACTGTATTATATAATTGGCTTTATATACTGTTATGTATATAACATATACTTGAGGGCGCTGCTACTGTAATTGCCTAACTTATATATTACATTTATGATTTAAATTATTATAATATAATTTTAATAATTTTTTTTTTTTCGTTGGTGCTGTTACAAGTTGGAAGTTTTAACCATCGAAATTTTATTTTAATGAGGCTGAGGAAATTTTGGCTTCATTTGTAAATTGTGTGTTGAAGTTGCTTAGCAGTTATTGTGAATTATTGTTGAAAATCTAATGTGATTTTGTAGAAATTAGTTTTTTTTTGTGTTTTAGAGATTTTGAGTTTAAATTGTGCTTTAATTAGTTTCTATTCATTAAAAGTTAATCTTGTAGATGATTGTGTTTCGTTTTATTGTATTTTGAGATTGAGAATTTTACAAAGGATTTGCAACAGTTACAGAGATTCTTTTAATATGCACAAATACACATAACGAATATAATATGTACTTTGAGCGAATTTTGTGTAAGTTATTTTTTATCTTTTTGAGTAACTTTAATGTAATTATTATTCTATCCTTAAAAGGTCAATACTTCCAAAGTTTTGTTAAATTTGATCAAATTTTCATGCGCTTCTAATCTTTGGAGACGCTTTCTTTTCGTTATTGAATTTTTATTACCGTTGCATTATTATTCGTATTTCTAAGTAATTGTTGTATTTGAAAATACAATACAAAGTGAAAAGTGTGTTTCTGTGGAAAGAGGAATTACTACAAAGCAATTAAAAAAAAAATCATTTACTTTGGCTGCTCTTTTGGATGAAGATTTTTAATGTAAGTTTTTTTTTATCCATTATTTTTACCTAATACAGAATACTTAATAATTTTGAAAATAAAATCTGATCGTACGGAGTGATTTATAATCAATAAAACGCACCATACATTTTAAATACCAATTGTGATGAATTATTTGAATTATTTTAAATTTTACAATTTTTACTGAAATGTTAAACTCTATTGGTGGTCCATCGATTTTAGATTAGATATACATAATGAGCTTAGTCCTAATTATCTATATACATATACATTTAAAAAACCTATCTAATTCCACTTCGCACCCTCTAATAAACGCAAAATAAATTATTGCACTCATTCTTTTCGGCATTTTATTGCATTGAGGTAATTTACTTTTTATTTGATCTTCACACTCATAATGACAGCAGCGGAAAACATCGTTTTCGCATGTAATAGCATTAAACCATCGGAATCGCATGTAATAATATGTTTCAGTCACAGTTATATCGCAACATAAAATACGTCTATATAAGCAGAAACAAAGAATCGAGCGCTGTATAAACAACATTCAACTCTCAGGTCTGACATGAAAGGCGAACGCGACCACTTTATTTGCATCTGTGTCCCTATATGTATAAGTACAGCTATAACGGTGCTCCCTTTTCGCGCATATACACACTTGCCTTTTCCCTTATTGCATTTGGTCAATGTGTTCGATCGTTCGCGGTTTTATATCGCCTCTTGTTTGCTTGTCGTTTCCGATTCGCGTTAATCTACATCGAGAGGATTCACGATGAATAGTATAAAAGAGGGTTGGGTGGTATACCATCCCACCCTGTATTTATTTTCGTGTAAATTGCTTGCACAAGATGCGAAATTATTCGTTTCAAGTACACATCATACACATCACTGTGAGGTGAAAAAATATCATCAAGCTCATGGGGAAATAAAAACGAAATATATATTAAATAAGAAAATGGGAAAGCGCGTGAAACGACAAAATGTTTATGGGGGGTGGGGGATGGTCACAAAAAAAAACGCAATTATCTTGTTGTGGTTAATTTTTATAGCATGACTTCATTCATAATATACATGGCCGTTTATGTACACATTGTGCAGATTTGATGGACACAGTACTTCGAATACTCGTACAGCTTAAGTGCTAAGTCAATTTTAATCAATTGACCATCGAAGAAGAAAATTGCCAATAAAAAGATGCTGTGTGAGTGGAAAAGTTGTTTGGCTTTGCTGTTAATTTCGACCCTTTTGTTGGCGTCCATAAGTTTTCATCATAAAATGCCAATGCTGGACGCAAGTTTAGCATTGCATGTGTGTGGGTGGGGGTGGGAGTATAGCCAGTGAAACTGATATGTGGGAATTGGATGGGCCTTATATGCACATCGTTGCGGGACTTGTTATAAACTTAAAGCGCCTACACACATTGCACACATTGTATAATATAATTCTTGTTATGTTCGAGTACATTGTGCACCCCTATTGATGAGATCAATAACTTATATGATGCACTTAAGTGAGAATTTCTATTCAGAACAGTACAGACATTGATTGCCCTAGAAAATTAAATAGAAAGTGAGAATGTTTGCTAGAAGGATTTAGAAAATTCAAGATTTAATCATTATTTGCTTGTATTTATTATTACGCAATTTTAAAATTTCTTCCATAGGAATATTTGCATAAAAAGATTATGATTAAAAACATGAAAATCTTTAAATTTAATTCAAATTTAGAAAACTGGAAAATTTTAAATTCTTTAAAAATAAACCTAATATCATTTTGTTAAGCATATTAAATAATATGTTTCTTAAGTTTCTCCTTACTAAAATACTTATTATATCTAAGTTTAATAATTAGTCATTCCTAAACAAAAACGTTCTTACATAACATTTAAAAATAATAGCTTTCAATGTAACATTTTATTTGAATTCTAATTCTACAGTAAATCATTAACTGTTGCACATATTTCATATACCATATTATATACCGTATTTCCTAAAAAAATACAATTAGCCAGTTTGGAATTTGATCATAAGAGAATAACGAGGAAAACGATCAACGAGCGAACGACCTAAAACGATGATCATATTCACAGATGATCGGAAAGCGGGAGATCGTTAAAGTTGAAACAAATAGAGGCCGAATAAAACTTTATATTCGGACTCTTGATTCGGCGAGCGCATTCTCTCGCGTGTTGAAAACGGATCACATCGCTTTACACGTAAACCCACCTTACTCAATTAACATTATGTACATTGTATACGCAGGTGTTGAATAACATTTTTGATCTTTATTTCATTTAATTCTTTTTAAAAAAATCTGTGCCTTTATTTTTATTAATTTTTAATTAAATTAAACTGATTTAACTAAATTATTCCTTTAATGTTCCCAATGCTCAATCCCCAATTAACTAAATTTGCATCAAAATTGGATAACATTGTAAACCTAATCCCATTTAACACTAATTCCAGCAAAGACTGTCCGAATATTTTCTTTAATTTAAACCCCTTTTAATTTGATCTCTTATTCTTTTAATTGCACATCTTTCTACGCCCATAAACACGATATTTTATCCAAATGTCCAACAACGAATGAGCTCTCATATATATGAGCACGTTACGGAGCTTCTGTATAATTATGTTTATATGCCCAAATCCGAATACTCAACAACATCCCTCTATATAGTTATATATACATTAACAACAGTCGTACATATATTGGTCATTGAATGTTGCGGACATGGCACACGCCCTCCCAAAATTATATTGCACACAGCACGATTCCATGCCAGATCAGAAAATGAAATGCTTCAGCTCGTCCCAAGGTTTTAGCTTGACCGTCCCGTTAAAAGGATTTGTTCTCATCTTATTTCTTTGTAGCTTTATTGTACGCAGTCTTAAAATACGTGCAGTGTTTCACATTGTAACCCTTCGCCTTGCAGCAGTTATACAAATCTAACCATATCAACAACATGAGTTCATGTTCATTGCAAATTACATAATCCGACTGATTAAGTCCCCCAGTGCGGCGAACCACCCCCATCACACCCCAAGCTGTGTATGCGGGTGTTGTAAATGTTCCTAGATGTACAGTTTTTCTTAAAAACGTGTCCATTTTAATTGCCATCTAATAAAGTCAAACTGTAATCCTTGTTGATTTTTATTATTATTTTTCTCTATGTGGCTCTAATGACAAATTTTTGTTGGTGTGTATTTTAAATTGTATAAATTAGATTGCAAGTATGAAATTACCAAATTTATTAGATCGATGCAACTCAAAATAAATGCCTTAATATTAAAATGAAGTGCAAAATCAATCGGATTTGCAAATACATGAAAGCCACCTGCAGTTCATTTTCTATAGTAACGGTAAATAACAATGTGTCCTCATTATCAGCATTTATCAGCACATCGCATATAAGTGTTGTTGTGTACTTTATACCGCGCATTTTCTTATCACACATCCGCTTTTCTCAATCAATTATTTTGCTGAAGCCAATTTTCCTAAAGCGCGTGCATGTTTTCTAATCAATATATGCATTTGTGCGTTGGTAATGTGTGCTTTCAACCATTTTTTTTCTTCACACATTTAATGTGCCTTTATCTCTTCTCCTTTTGTTTATTCAACACAATCTATTTTCTTCAATTTGCAAACACACATGAAAATATAAAACAAGAGATATTAATTTGTCGAGGTACGTGTTGACTTATAAAAGGAAATTATGAGGACAATTTTGCGTACTAGAAGTTGTGATTAGTTACTAAGGGAAGGGTTTGGGGGATGTTTGAAAAAATTATGTGACAAATAAAGTGTAATAAAACGGATTAAATGCGATACATGAACAAATGAACAGATGGCTTAATATTTATCTCTCTCTTCATTTACCTGTTCCTACACGATATAACTATAGGAAAAAGCGCTTTTCCTTTATTTTTTTTTCCGTTTTCTCTATATATTTACCACTTTAATATTTTTGAAACGTAATCTTATCTTAAATGTGGGTCTGCCCCGTGAGTGCAGTAAGCTTGTACAAATAAATATAAAGCGCACAAACAAAATATGAACCATCAGAATAATAAACGGTGATCGATATATTATTATAAGTGTGGGGGGAAGTGTCGCTAACTGAGTGCAATAAAACATTCAAAAAGTTTACACACCACACACATGTGCTGATAAAGACGCGCACGACCAAATGTTTAGCACAACCGGTGTCCTCTTAATAAATACTTTACGGTATACATATTATTGTGAAAATAAGTAAAGCGCAGACACTTGCCATCATGCGAATCAATAAAATGATTTATTTATATGCTTTTATGTATGTAATTTTGATGTGCATTGTCTCACATGAAAAGAAACGTCCCGCAATGCATATTATAACAAACCCCCTCCCCACCTTTATATTGTGCAAGTTAGACTTTTACAGCTTATATAGTTTCGATTTTCGGCTGCATACAACAATTGATAAGAAATTATAGCGTCTATAAAAATTGTAAAAACCAAATGGGGCATGAGCATTGAACCTAACTATTTTTATACAACAAGTTAATATTGTATGTAAATTTACAATTGCTCAGTTGAAGGGTGAGTGATACATTTTTACACCTTTTTTCTCTCTTGTCCCCCCCAATCATTTATTATAATATGAGCCGCACTCACCCCTCTCGTTGTCTTTTACACACATACCGATATTGTTTTGTGAGTTGCTTTGGTTTTGGTTTAATAAAACATGTAACTTTTAAGCAGTTTCAGCATTCATTCACACAACTCATGTTATATGTGCCTATAAAAGTATATAACATGATATAGTCTTTAGCTTATTCGGGATATGAGAAAGTTATGCAGACGTATGTATAATGCACTTACATGTGTTTCAATAAAATATTTTCAAAAAACATGCAACTTTGTGGGTGCTGTGCAATGCGGGGTGAGTAAGTGGGTGGTTAATTTGGCATCGTCTTCTTCTATTTCATGCATTTTTCTTTTTGTACGAATTGTGTTTCTTTTATATGTGCGATCGCGCTCAATAGACACACAGAAGAGAACTGACTAAAGTGAAACTTTTGCAATTAGGGAATACAAGCCCCTTTTTGGTAAAGCAACTGCATTTCTTCGTTGTCTTAATTTTATTTGAATGCATTTTAAAAATGGAATTTAAATTTTTGAAATTATTATTTTCTATTAATTTTAAATTACGGTTTATTTAAAAAAAAAATGTAAATTGTAGCTTTCTTTTGATATTACGTGATGCAATTTAAAATCAAATGCAATTGCACATGACTGGCTAGATCTTTAAATTTAATTCAAATATAAACTGGAAAATTTTAAATTCTTTAAAAATAAACGTAACATTATTTTGTTAAGCATATTAAATATGTTTCTTAAGTTTCTCCTTACTAAAATACTTATTATATCTTAGTATAATAATTATTCATTCCTAAACAAAAACATTCTTACATTACATTTAAAAATAAAAGCTTTCAATTTAACATTTTATTTGAATTCTAATTCTACAGTAAATCATTAACTGTTGCGCATATTTCACATACCGCATATTATATACCGTATTTCCTAAAAAAATACAATTAGCGAGTTTGGAATTTGATCTCGCGAGAATAACGAGGAAAACGATCAACGAGCGAACGACCTAAAACGATGATCATATTCACAGCTGATCGGAAAGCGGGACGATCGTTAAAGTTGAAACAAAATACAAATAGAGGCTTAAAACTTAATAAAACTTTATATTCGGACTCTTGATTCGGCGAGCGCATTCTTTCGCATGTTGAAAACGGGTCAAGCGCTCGTCGCTCTACACAAGAACACCCCCGCCCCCTTAATTAACATTATATTGCATACGCAGGTGTTTAATAACATTCTTGAACTTTATTTCATTTAATTCTTTTTAAAAAATATGTGCCGTTATATTTATTAATTTTTAATTAAATTAAACTGATTTAACTAAATTATTCCTTTATTGTTCTTAATGCTAAATCCCTAATTAACTAAATTTGCATCAAAATTGGATAACATTGAGAACCTAATCCCATTTAACACTAATTCTAGCAAAGACAGAAGATAAAATGCAATTGCACGTGACCACCAAATGAATTCAAACAAACGCTTAAAAACGCTAAGGAAGTAAAATGCTCAAAAATTATATTCAACACCCTTTTCATCCTTCCGAAAAAAAAAAGTTTCGTGTGTATATGCATTTTCACTTTCCCAACAAAACGTATATACATATGTACTTTCTTGTTGTTGTTGCAATATTGCAACTGGAATATATTCACATATTATAGGTGCATTTATGTTGAAGGCAATTAAAGTGCAATAGGAACGCATAATACGTACAAAGAACCTACAAAGTTTTGTTTTCGTATAGTTATACCTTCAAATATAAGTACAACAACCACATTTCATCCCACTCCCCCCACCACATACACTGCATCCCCTATTTATTGCAATGTCGAACACAAACAAATATCATAATGTGAATGCACCTCCACTCACATGTGCATACTATACATTTAAATGCAGTATAGATCAAGGGAAAAGTTTGATTGATTTTCCTTTTTGCCCGAAAATATGAAGCACCAAACAACAACAATAAATATTTGTGCATGTAGTATAAAAATACAAACCCACACATGAAGTGGAAACACATATATAGTGAAAATCGATTGCCACATTGCATTTTGAACTTCATACTTACAATTTCGGATGTTAAACGATTTAAATTTTCCCATCGCCCAATTTAATGACGCGCGGGACTCACACATAATATTTTGTATATTTCTGATTTGAATTTCCCACCCTCATTTCGGGACGCGTGAAATGACATCGTAAAGGTCGACATTGCCAACAATTTGTTCCATCCACGAACAAATAAACATAAGTAGCAGGACAACCAACACGTTTTAGATGGACTTTTAAGTTTGAAATTCTTTTTCTTTCTTTATTTCGCTTTGTTAACGATAATTCTTTATGACATCCCTTATACTTTTATATGCAATAATGTGAGCTGTTATTGTGGTGTATAATAATGATCAAGCTTTTTATGAGAGTTATGGCATAAATTCTTTTGAGTGCGTGAGAAGATGACAAACTTTGACGCAATAAAATGATGTATGAATATTTTTTTATGCATTCTAGCTTTGTTGAAAGGAGCGGAAGATGTTTAATGCGTACAGGACGCTTTACCGTTAATAAGAAAGGGGGGAGTTAATTTTAAACGTACTGTTATGAAAATTGGGTTGTCATAAATGTGTGCAATTTGGCATGATTTTTCATGATTTCATGGGTTGGTCATTTTGATGTTGAAAAATATTGGGAATGGGGTGGGTTTCTACTTTTGTAGATTTATTTTTTAATGCAATTTAATGTCTTATTGTTAAAGTGATATCGATTTTTAAAAATAAACATGATTCTCAACAATTTTAAATCAAAAGTGTTGTAAATATTTAATTTAAAACAAGCCCATTGAATGAAATTAAAATTACTTTAATTAGTAAAAATTATGACTTAATTTTTAAAATTAAAATTTATTTCGAATATTTATTTAAAATAATTTAAAGAATATTGGTTTCTGGATTTTAAATTATTATTAAGGATTATCAGGATCGTTGGTCGCTTTATATTGACAGATCCTTGAGGTTGTTGAGGAAGTGGCCACCGAGGATGATGATTCTGACCTTTACACACAAAGTTAGCGTCCGATTCGTGTTCAATTGATTCGTTTCGGCATGATGAAGTTTAATGGGAAGATCTTATACTTACTTAAACATTTTTTTAAATCGAATCTGAAGCCATACTAGTATTTTAAATAAGGCTTACAAACCTCAGCAACATGCAATTGTTAGTAAATAAATAACTTGCCAGTTGTCTTACAATACACTTTAAGTTACTTGCACAACAATATAATATGTACTGTTAAAATGACAGCGATTACACACTTGAATAACATTGTACCAACAGTATTCACTTATGCTACCCACACCCCAACATTTAATGCATAAATTGCTTAGCACTTGCTTATACCAAATGATTGCACCCCTTACACACATATTGTAACATAAAACATAATATATTATAACGCATACAACACAGTTCAATAGCAAGCATACATTTCACTATATGCTGATATTCCAACATATAAACGCACAATAAACCACCCCATCCGCAAGTTGCTTCATACTCAATGCACAGCACATTGCATTGTACAAAATAATCATTTCATTTGCAAGTGTTTCTGTTATCACTTGGCGTGTGAGAACATTTAATGAATTTATTTATAGTAAATTAATTGCAAGAATCTTAAACAGCCACCTTATTAATATAAACACGCAGGACGACATCTTTTCCGCTCATTGAATCTGTTGTGAGCTCAATCACTTTTGTAGCATGCACACCTTATACATGTTATGACACCCTTCTTTGTTCACCCATTAAATTGCGCCTTTGATGTTCTCCAGAAGCACACACACACACACACACACACATGTGACACACTTGTGTCTCTTGTAGCATGCTGTATGGTGAGAAAAGCTCCCGCAACACATCCTTTTTGCACAATATAAAGACACGACCATGTGTGTGCAACATTACTGATGCGACAGTAAAATCCAGTTATTATTATTTTACCTACACTCAGGGTTCAATAAAAATGTCTACAATCCGCTAAAAATAGCCTTCAGTAGCTTCCAAACGGGGATGTGCATTTAACATGTGAGAATTTATTGAAGAAAATTGGTAAAAGGGTTTACATTCTCATTGGAATGTGTGCTATATTATACCTGTGTGTGTCCTGTGTTGCGTATATTATGTTAAAGCAGCGTTATATAGTGTACAAGAAGATGACAACCGATTGAATATCTGTGATGAAGCGATCCCTTTTATGAGCTACCCTGCATATATACTCGAATGTGTGTACAGGTGTTAGACAAAAGGACGCAATTTATCCTTCTTGTGTTCACATGACGCGCCAACATGTTACCCAAACTCTTCTACATGCTTCATATTATGTGCATCAACTGTTGTATTACAATGTTGGGGAGCAATATGTACATGTTCATCGGCTTCTATTCAACTTCATTAACTATTTCGAAAGTGAATTTTGACGAGAGGGTGTTCTCAATCGCGCTTAATGCACACAGAAGTGCTGCTACTTTGCATGAAACACAAATGCATTTCTCAACATAAATGCAATATAATATATGTGATGCTGCAAGGCTGAATAATTGTTGCAAACATTGATGTGGTTTGTAGAGCCTTCGAGTAATGAAGTAAAATAAATTCAGGATGGCTAATTATTTAATTTTAAGATTGACAAATTTTCTTAGTTTCACTTTTATGGCGTAAAATGGGTTGTTTTTAATTTAAAGAAAAATTTTAAATATAACTTTAATTCCAAAAAATTACAAATTCCTTAAAATGTTAAAGCAACTCCTTCTTTATTTTCATCCCCTATAAAACTTTTATACAAAATATAAGTCACCCTTCTACTGACATCTATATTTGAGTAGGGTTGCCGAGTAAAGTTATAGCTCAGTTTAAAAAAATCGATTACAGCGCCTCCGTGTGTGCGGATTGAACATTATGAGAAGCCCTTTCGACTCATTTCCAAAGACACATTTTATCAAACAGTTTATTCTTATAAGAAACCATTCAAGGATATAATTTTCATATTTTTAATTAAATTGTTTTCCTTTTTAATTGTTTTTTTTTATAAAACTAGTTTAAACCTGAAAAAATAAATAAAACTAAAATTGATTTCCCTCCAATTTCATTGAATTAAAAGGAATTCAAATTAATTTCGTTTTAAGAAAAATGTCCTAATTGTAATAATTATTGTTTTCAAAAATATTTGTTAAATTTAAAATTGAAATTTTTTATCAAGATAATGTTAATTTTTACACGCCAACGGTTTTATCATATTTTACACTCGTCAACATCAAAAATAGGGTGGATATTTTTTGCGCCCTTCTACACAATAATATCTTGCATCCATTATGTCATAAAAAGTTATTGCATGATGAAAAACAGCGAAATACTTTTCAGAAAATGATTATGTACTCCAAATTTAAAGGAACCCTGCGTTGTTAAATTACATTTAACGCGATTTCGTGTTCTATATATTTTTAATCCACACATTTTATTTCAATCCTCTTTGTTTATCTTTTCCGGCCTGCGTTTGTCCTTCACATATCCTGGGGGCCGGTGTCACAAATATGCCGCATTAAGGCGTAGGCCACATTTATGCATGCAGTGTGAGCTCCGTTAGGGCCCTCAATATCCATTCCGGGAGCCGCATTTGTTTGGAGCTTTTTATATATGCCCCGATGATATTCAAGTCATTAGGCAATGCGGACAAATGCCACGCCATTAGCATTAAGACGCTCGTATTAATTTAGCGCCTTACATATTTGTGCTGTACATGTATAAAAAGATAGGGCACGAGTTACTCGAATGAAGGACGCTTAATCAACCCAAAACACACATCGTGGCGCTATGTGTACGAATATTATAAGCTCGTAGTCTCTAATGGATATTGTCAATTAACATTTTGACGAGGCGGATAAAGAAAATAATCCGCGCGTCCACTTTGACACCAATGGTGGGCGATTTTAAAGGGGGTTGATGTAGATGAACGCGTATAAGGGTCTGATATGATTTTTTACGGATAAAATATGAAAAGCAAACAAAAAAAAAGTGGAGCGCAGATCCTTCGAAGGATGTGTATTCATTAATTTCGTATGTAGATATATTCACATTACACATGTACGTAGTTACATACAACAGCATGAAAGACCAACCATTCTGTGGTCGTATTTGCTTTTATTAACTCAAAACATTACGAAAATTAATGGAAGATAATACTTTTTTCCGTTCAACCCTTTCGATGTGGGATGTGTGTCGTGCTGTGATGCGCAAGGGGATAATGAACAAATAGAACATGAGACATTTCAAGAGACATACAAACAAGAGTATAAGTAATAAATACACGAGAAAAAAAATCGGTTGACATTTGGATTACCACAAATAAGAAATGGGAACACTCGAGCTCTATTGAGTTGAGGGTCACAATTGTATTTAAATTTAATTCAAAGAGGCCATAATGTAAAATGACCTAATGACTGAAAAGATCCCTAATATGAGGTCATAACTATTCCGATTTGGGACCCCTATTTGTTAAGCTTAAACCAAAATTGCATTGATGTTCTTAAAAGGGTTGGAACGTGCCATTTTTTAGAGTGGCTTTTAATTTGTCAAATATTTAATGATTGAATTACTTAATTACAACTTTTTTAAATAATTTAATTTCTTATTTAAAACATTAAATTAAAATAATTAAAAAATTTCCAATAGAATAAAATTTAATTCATATTTAGAAAATACCGCTTGATAGTTTACATTAAGCGAATATTTCATATTCTAGCTGAGATTTTTAAGATTTTCTTGATTCAACAACTACTTTCAGTATCTCACGAAACAACCCTTAATAAAAAGATTCTAAATAATTCAATTCTTTAATATCAAAATGCATTTAAAGTGGTCAAGATTTTAAACCAGTTTTTTTTTTCTAACTATTCATTTTCTTTGCGTCTAAAAAGACAACAACAAATTGAACTTAGGGTGATTCATTCTCACGCGTTAACATGATATGATTCGATTTTAAAATAAAGTAAAGGGTTGAAATAATATACGCTGAGCACACATTTTTCTGTTTATTTTAATTCCCAGACGATGCACAAGAAAATTTATCTAACGCAGAAACAAACATTAGTTTAATGAATGTGCTATATTTATTGTACGATTATACTGGTGTATAGTTTTGCTTCAGCCATAGATTGCTATAAAACACACAAAAACGTACAATACAAAATACACAAAATGTGTGTAGGAAGCAGATAGCTACGTACATACATGTAAATTTAGAATTTAGAAAATAAATGGGGGTTACTGATGATGACGACGATGTACGAGGGTGGACTCAATGACGATCTTAGAGGCGACCTAAAACTTCTCTCGCATAATATGCATAAATTTAGAAAGTTTTCAACCCTCCAGTCATTTATTTTACTGTTGGTCTTTATTTCATGTGCATATGTGTGCTGCATGTGTGCCCATCACATTCACATTGTATTAATATGTACATGCAAAAACAAGTATAAAGTATAAGCTTTCTAAGTGAACCGAAATGAAAATGTCGAGGTAAATGAGGAAATTTCCGTCTTCACCAGCCCCCGTTGCAACTGCCATATTATTATTCACCCTCAGCACACAAACCCACCGCCTTTTCCCAAAAATCGAATATAAAGACACAAACAACGCAGCACACCTTACTCGTTTACTCCCGCCAGAATACCCACTTGATGGGTGCTCAAGTATAAGAGAGAGTACCTACTACCTACTGGCTGAATATATTCAGCTTACTGATAGATATACACACAATTATGCTGTACATGTGCGCATAAATGCGAAGGGTGGGTGAGTTGGGAAATCATTTTGACCATCCTCGTTCCACCATTTCATTTTATTTAAGTAGAGATATAAATTTATGTATATGCCCACACATTTGTGTGTGTGTGTGTGTGTGTGTGTATAAGAGTCGACAGTTTGAATGCCCCGGCTACAGATATGGGTGGGACAATAATGGTGCGCCTGAAAAGACGAAATAGAAATTATTTTGGGCATGAGAGTTGGTCCTTTTCAACCAACCAACACAACACCCCTCTCATCCCACACCCCACATGGTTATACTGACTGAAAAATAAGGAATAATAAGAACCCGAGTACCTAAGCTTGCAATATAACTATACGTACATTATTATAGACATACACACATGCAAATTGGATAATATTTTTTGGGTGAATTTTACGTACGTTAACAACAAACCCTTATCCCACTTTTACTTCTTCTTGTTCTTGGTCATCTTCTACTTCTGTGTAATTAAAATAAATGAAGCTGGGGACCGGTATGCGGTGCGGCGGAAGTGCAGGGTACACTGCCGCAACGGGGGAGTTTTAATGGCCGCTGTCATATTTAGTTTTACCCTTATCCTCGCCTCAGTTTTTGCATTTGAAATTGCTTCGCTTGGATTAGACGTTGATTATTATTCCTCTAGCCATATTACATATTCGCATGAAATAATATTCCAAAAAGTTCTGTGCTCCCCACACGTATTTTATCGCTTTCCGTTGTAACATAAAACGAAAGCATCATTATGATATTAAAATAAAGTGGTGATGTGAATTTGTAGCGATGCCTCAATATTTAGACAAAGAAATCGCATCCGCCCAATTTCATTTTAGAAATTGACATTGAGATTTATGTATTGTACACCATGCAGCACTTTGAAAATCTTCCAAAAATTTGATTCCATTTGATAAATTAAAATAAAATTAAGACAATTAATCTCTAACCTCCTACGAAATGAATGTTCCGGATGGTACAAAAACCCCTATTGTCTGCAGGGAATGTGCCGTTTGTGTCAGGGTGGGCAAAACTAGAAGCACAACTTGAGCAGGTTGATTTGAGAGGGTCATTTTTCAAACAGTGCGGACCTTCATCTACACGATTGTAACAATAGACGTGATACATGGGATGGGTACAATCTGACTTGCGTGCACCACACCGCATAAATATATAGGGTAGGGGTCCCAAAAGAGAATGTGCATGTTCCTTTATAGCTAGATAGAATAATTCTAGAGGTGATCCCTATTTTGAAAGAGGTCGCGCATAGGCCACGGGACGACGAACCTCTTCTAATTTATATACAGAACCCTTTTCATGGTGGTTTATTGTTGTTCCTTTTTTTTTTGGGCTATAGTATGTTTACGTGTGCGCTTTGGCTAATTTTAGTGGTGAATTTAAAAGCAATTGAATGGTGGTGATGGGTTGAGATTGCTTGGTACTTTGGCACGTGATCAAATTGGTTTCTATATAGAGGGCAAGGGTGTTTAGTGTTGGACTGTACTACAATAATTATTTAATATTCAGAATATTTTATGCAAATTTGTGTGTGCAGTGGACTTAGTTCCATTTATTTGACTGGGGTTGATAATCATGAGTTATTGTTTATTCGGTTAAAAATGTCTTTATTAATTAAAATTGAACTTTGGTTTTTAAAACAATAAAGTTTTCTAAATTTTGCCATCAAAACCACACGAGAATAAATGCCATTTAAATATATAATGCCATAAAATACATGTCTAATCTTCTTATTGTCTCTGTGGAGTACATTAGAAAAGGTGATTAAAACTTTTAAAATTAGAAAACATTGCAATGCAGACGCTCCTAAAGATGTAGATAATTTTAAATGCGTCAATGCATGCCCTGGGAATTTAAATTTGTTTGTCTGTTTGTTAAAAAATGAAAATGAATAACATCTTCTTGCTTTTATGTTAAATTACAGTTAAAAATTCTACATTCAAAATTAATTTTTTTTTTTTTTGGAAAATTGTTAAAATACATTAATTAAACTTTAATTCAAATTGCTCAATTATTAAATTTATGTTTTAATGCACCAAATTTTAATGAAATATAATTGTTTTTCATTTATATTTCAAAATAAGAAGATTTTGTATCAAACAAAATTAATTTTTTCTTCGACGTGAATAGTTTTTGTAATAAAAAAAATTATAATTTGATCAAACAAGGGATAAATCAAACCTGAAATTTATTCCCAGCATCCCTGTAACTATCCCCTTTATTGTGTATCATCTTAAGCAACATTAAGTGTATCGCTCAAAATAACAGAACTAGTTTCGGGCCCTTACAAGTTGTCGCTAAGAAGGGTTAAATTGATAATCTGGTTTCATGAATTTAATGTGACAAAAGGAGAATAGTGATCTTCAGGTATCATTCCCGTAAAGAAAAACAAATTAAGTTAGTTGAAGAAATATAGAGCCGCGTTAAAGACGTCTCCGCGATTCTTAAATTAAAATGTTTACTGAAAAAATAAATATTTGGCAGGCACATCGGATGTGCATAATTGTGTTAAAAAATGAAAATTCTGCAAAAAGATACAGTTAAATTGTACAACCACGTTTTAAAAATATTTTTATAATTTACATTAATTACATTTTTCCACAATATTGAAAGTTGCAGCAATTACATTACCGTAAGACCTTATTATTTTCTACTTAAATTGTTTTAAATTACATTCGTCCCATTCTTTATTGTGAAATCTTGAATTACATCGTGAATTATTAGAAATGAAGCATCAATAAATTATAGACTAAGTGTAAAAGTGCATAATAATCCACTGCACAAGACTGTAAATAAAAACTGCAGCAATAAAGTATAATGAAACGGAAGTAGTTGGTGTGGGGCGAAATTCACACACAAGCATCGACTTTGACGTCTGACAGAGTGGTCTGACTGCATTTGTCACACACTTTTAAACCTACATCCCATCCGCATATATGTCGGTCATTGCATGCACTCGCGATTTGCACACATGAATCGTTCTCAATGGACACGAATCGTGAATTTTCCAACGGAGAAAATTGCACTATACGTTTTTTGTTTTTTAATTATATTTTTTTTTTATCCTTCTGTACCTTGTATTCCTGCTTTCTGCTGTTGCTGCTGCAGCACTGGTGAATACTTTATACACATATACTAAGTCACCCCCTCCGCATATAACTCACACAACCCTCGACCCCCCCCCCCCAACAGAAAATTTGCAAAATGAAAATGTGCATGCACCCACGAGATATATGTGTGGATGCTGGACAAATGCAACACCGCCAAATCAAAACAGAAATGGCAAAAATCGATTCGCGAATGCAAACATTATGGTGTCTAGGGCGCGCAGGGAGTGATGGTTGTGTACGGGCGCAGGCACAATGTGTATTGAGGTGCTATATGCCGATGGGTTTGGGGTCATACAACACAGTGGGCACACATGCCCACATCACAAATGAGAAAAAGGGCAATGGATAACAAATTCTGTATGCATCGGAGTACGAACAAAGTGCAATGCACATGATGGTCGCAATGCTTCGGCAAAATGAATTTTCACTTCGATTGATGTATTCGCGGTAAATTTTCCTTATATTTATTATGCGCCATTCATTTTCTTTGCGTCAAGCTTTTTCAAAAAGCCCATTTTAATTTGTAATGTGGAAGACTGTTTGTTAATTAACAGTTTTCGTTACACAAGACTTTTCTTGAGTGCAATGCAATGCAATTGGATTGTGAAGATTTAATGAAATGTATAATTTAAATAGTTATAATTTAATTTACCCGTCGGCACAATTCATTCAAGGCAATTTTAAATCATCCACCTAAATGTTTGTTAATAGCTTAAAATCGAATTCATTTTTAAAACAGATTCTATTCGTATCATATTTCTTTATTTAGTTAAATATTTTCTATTTGTGGTATTTCAAAAATCATCATCATTCATTTTAAATTTAAGGACTTCGAACTGACGTCAATTATTAATTGATGAATTTCATATTATTATTTCAATATGCAACCATACTCGTAACTATAGAACAATGAATTATGAAATTGTGGTATCAAAGCATGAGTGATCAGCAAAAAATTTAAATTAGATAAGCCTCCGGGGCATTTTATGTGTACAAACATTTTTCAATATTTTTCAGTCACAAATTTTCGTCCACTATTGCCTGAATAACGTGCACTGCACTACATGCATTTGTCTCTATGTTATATTATGCCTATCTGTATTTATATAAGCTGTACAAAATTTCCATATCGCGTTAGTTGAAAGTTGAAATGCTGAAAACTTAATAAATCTTGATGCATCGCATTCGCTGTGTGTGCATACGCCATTTGCATCAACGCATGCCACCCCCAACATGTCCGGGCGCACATAAAACATCATTCAAAGTGCGTTTCGAATAACAAAAGGAAAATGCACAAACGCAAAAACAGAATACCCCCACCCCCTCCCCTCCACCCAAAAACAAAAAAAAAACTGATATGCAACTCGCACAAATGAAAACGACGAAAAACAAATATCGCCCATCTGACTGACGCGCGACGTGCAACATTTTTTTTTTTTGTTTCGTGCATTTCACCCCCCACACCACCTCCCTATAACATGGCAAGCAGCGAATATGCAACGCGATAAAGGTGCAATGCACATACATGCAAGTGGGTGGGTGCATAGTACATCGTACATCGCTGGTGGTTGGCGAAATTTTTCGCGAAAATATAATTCAAACTCAGTGCCTGACTAAAACCCAAAAAGCACAATCCAAATCCAAAATGGACAAAGAAGAAATGGCAGGCGAATTTGTGTGCGCTGGCAGCGTGGCATGCGACGCACGGGGGGGGGGGGAAGCCAAAAAAATGTTGTGTTGAAAACATGGCAGATGAGTGAGCTTGCAATGTGCATTGTGCAACGGGAAAATGCGTTTTCGGGATTTTCCTCTTTTTGTGCCGATGCACTTTTTCACCCACTCCTCCATACTCATCCATTTTGTGTGATATGTGCTGGTGATGGTGGTGGTACATTGGATTGGGATGGTTGAGTTTTGGGTGGGCTGCAACTTCCCACACCGATCGCGTGCAGTGTATGCATCCAAATGCGTCGTTGATAATATGCAACGATGTGTGCAGTGTGCGATAGATGCGCGGAACCGGACGAAGGGATGGTGGCAGTGGGTTCGAACTGGTCGTATACTGCACGTTCTTTATGCACATTCGGTGCTATATACGACGCTGCACATGTGGATGGAATATTTTGCAATTTTCCCGGCGCGTTTTTGTTGAGCTTTTTTTTTTGTGTGTGTTGCTTTTTTTGTTTTTGCTTTCTGACAATTTGTTGTTTTTTGCTACCACGGTTTTGTCTCCCGGTGCATACGTGTGAGTGTACTGTTTGGGGGGGGGGTCTTTTTTCCTCCCCTGTTCCACTGGTTCATATCTTTTTTGGGATACCCGCGTTAGTTCGCCGGTTTTTTTTTGTGAAATGCACTTTTGTGCGCGCATCCGTACATAAATATACGAGTATGTACACTGCACCATTGCCCACATGTAGGCGCATGCATGCTTGGCACTTGTGTAGGCCCAATGTGCACGGATGATGGTATAAACATAGTACAGCAGGATATATGTGCAACGTATAGACACGCGGGCACGCACATTTCAAGTCAAAAGAGATGGATGGGATTAATAAATAAAAGCAAAGTTGGCTTCGTATGTGTGTTTTGCATTTATATTTCTGCATCGAGCGCTTTTCCATTTTCCATTTTCCATCACACATGCACTGTGACTATGCACTTTTTTTTTGTTGTGAATTTTGTCATTCCTTTCCGCTTTTATATTTATATTAATGCGAATGCAACTGACAGCATTTTGTCTTTTCGCAATGTTCCAACATCCATCTCTCACCTAAACCCCATCACTGTGCGACGCATGTACGGATTATAGTTTTGGCTATAACATAGCTAAATGCATGCAACTGTCGAGCTCAGCTCATGTGCAACAAACGAAATTCTCCCGCCGGACTAACTATAATGCAATAGAACGCAAGAACTTTAATTGCCATTTATGCATCTAACTATGTTGTTTTTTTTTGTGCGTTAATGAAGTAGTGCAGCAGTCAAAGATTAAAAGTTAAAAAAGATTTTATTTCATACTGCGTTCGATTCACGAAAACTACAGTGAAGGACATCCTTCTGAGAATGCAAATAAAATTATTTTTATCGCTTTTATGAATTTAAATTGGGTTTAATTCATTTTTTAAATTAAAGAAGATGGTTATGATCAAAAAATATCTTTTTTACTTTGTCGATTAATGACTGCTATTAACTAAGAAGAATATTAATGATTGCTATTAGTAAGAAGAAATCAAATGTTCTTTAAATTAACATCCACCATAAATATTTGGGAATTTGATTTTTAAGCGCATTACTTAAAAATAAATTAGAAATAATAATTATTCAGAGAAATTAAGCTTATCACTTGGTTAACGGAATCATCGTTTTAACAAGATTTCCAAGATAATATTCAAGAGTCTAAAAATTTCTTTTTTTTTAAATTTAATTCTAAGAAATTTTCTAATTTAATTTCTATGTTATCCTTCGAAATGAAAACCGTTGAAAAATGGGTGTGGCCAGAATCATTCTGCATACTTCTATTCCTATGCTTTACTTATGCCATCCGATTTTGTCAGTCGTTTTTATGATATACCACGTACGTTTGCTCTTCTTTCACCAGCCACACATAAAAGAGTGTACGTATAAACCGTACTAACACAAGGACATTCAAGGATAACACACTCTAAAATAATACGTTATGTTTTCAATTTATTTACATACAACTTCAACAAATCTCAGGGACATTCAATTTTTGTGCATTTTACAAAATTATTGATACTTTTTATTTATTCAAAAATCCTTGGAGATTTACTTGAAAAAATATAAATTTCAACATTTTTCCCCAACCGGAAATGGGGTTAACGCAACAATTTCCCTGCACCCATTTTGTATTCGCGTCCTCCAGCTCCTTTACACTTCTTTTTTCATAATACATTGTGTCCTTACATGTGTATTCCGTAGAAATAATATCTACATATATGAATTCAGTTTAACTTTACCCCTGCACACTGTAACCGCGCGCATATATACACACGGTCAAATGTGTCCTGTGTAAATTTGCAAAAAGGATTTTCACATATGCAGGAAAAGTGTGCACATTCAAAGGAATGCTAAGCTTCACACATCAAAGCACACACCAAAGCAAACCAAACACACACGCACCCCGTTTTGATGTCGCTACACAAGAAAAAGATCCGCCCTTTCTAGTAAAAAACGAAAAACCCAAACATTTTTCGAGTTTTCCGCTCAGTTTTTCATCAAATGCGAGCGTGTGTTTGTTTGAGCTGTGTGAATGTTTGAGCGAGCGTTTGGTGTGTGCAAAATGAGATGGAACTTTCCAACGTTTCAGCTCTAAATATATGTGCGGTGAAAATTAGAAAGTGTGCGAGAAAGTATGCATTGCCCGTATTGTTTAGCGGGTGAAATTGTGTTATATGTGAGAAAGAGATAAACTGCGATGCATTGGAAAGAAAGGTGGAAAAGTTTGGGAGGACATATACTTTTGCATTTTGTATATGTGACTATGCAGAGAGTTGTGTGAGCGCAATTGAATTGAAATTTTAGTGAAGGGTTGTAGGGGTGGTGGTGTATTAGGGGATGGGGTTGGAAACGAATTTTCTGAAGACGTATTTAGATAAGACAATATTTAAAAACGTAAAATTATAATCAATGTTTGTAAATAAATAATTTAATCAATGGGGTAAAGGATAAAATCCTTTAATTATTTAATTTTTTATGATAACAATTCGATTTAACGAAATTATGTGCAAAAAAAGACCTTTTTAAGATTGAGATTTGAAAAAATGAGCTCATAAAAAATTTGAGTAAACGACTAAAGATCACTCAACAGTAAAATGTGGTTTTAATTAAAATCTGACTTATCATCCTTTAATTAAGTACACAATTTTAATATACGGGAAAGTAAAAAGGTCCTTTTTCTTTATGATATTATGCTTAATCACTTTTTGCTTCAGTGCATCTGCAAACATTTCATAAAAACGCATTAAAATGATATGATAAAATAGTTTAAAGCTGTTCATGTTTTTGACAGTCTCGTAATATTTACTTCATTCTGGTAAAGCATATTGTATTTACACTAGAAAAGCAATTTAAGCAAAAAATATATTACAGATCCTTGATTAAATACCGTTTTACATTAAACTTAAGTGAGTACTTCATTTTTGGTAAAATAAATTAGTTTTTCCTTTTTTTATAACCATAGTATGATGCAAGTTCTCAAGTCCTTTGAATTTATAATAAACCCCTCCCCAGGATAGAAGAATTCAATTAAAAGAAACAAAACCAAAATGCATGTAAAAAGATAATTACAACAATTTAAAATAGTTGTACAATTTCACCAATAAACAATTAGTTTGACCTTTTCAACTGCACCCACCATTAAAATCGTGTTTTTACATAAAATTAGATTTCCATTTGTGACACAAATGGTTATTTAAAAGTATTGAATACAAAGTTTAAATTTTGGGATAAAATAACATTGTTTTAATTATTGTCATGTTTGTAACAATATAGTCATAATATATTTTATAATGTAGCATATTATAACAGCAGGCATTTTCTGTAACATTTAACCCAACATTTTCACACACGACTGTGCTGCAGTGCCACATCATTTCATAACCACATGAAGTTTTCCATAATATGTACATATATTGCAATGGCGAAAATTAGTTTTTAATTGAGTGCAGACAAACAGTGTGCAAATACAAAAACAATTACACATGTACACGGTCACATGTGTTTGCTTTGCATTTTTGCAGTATTTTGGTTCATTTTTGTGCGCCCATTTTACTGTGAATGCAACAAACAAATAAATCTGCATATTTTGTATCGTATGTTGCAAGATGCGACAAGAGAGTTGGAGAGTAGACTGTAGGGGGAAGATAAGTGATCAATGCTTTTGGGAAATGGTAAAAAGAAACTTCACTACAATATGTAGTATTAAAAAGGATATTCTGGCAATATTTCAATTGGGTTGTCAACATATTTCTCTTGTGAACCTTTAGCAGAGTCAAATGAAACCATAAACATATAAATTGAAAATTGTGCAAGCAAAAGCTGCACATTCATTTTCATCGATGTTCCATACATTTTCAGATAAATGAATTAATTTCAATGTGCATAAATTATTCATCCGGATGAAGACAAAACAAAATTTAGTCTTGAAAATTGAATCAAAAGAAGTCATCCTTGTCCGCATAAATCCTTTAGAAATGTTCTACAACTGTACACGAGCATTAACGATAAACCACCCCTATATATATATAAAATGCTTTCTAACTTTATTATTCAAAATTTCAATGGTCGTCCTTTATATCCGGTTTTATATCACCATGACGTTGCGCTGCATAGTGCATACAAAATATGTCAACATATGCTCCATCATGTCTCGTTTCATGCAACATCATTCATTTTTTTGCTTTAATTTCATTTCCATCTTGAATATTCTGAATTTGAAAACAGACTAATTGAGTTCATTCTCGCTCCACCTGATCTCAAAAACTATATTAACAGCAAAATATGTGCGCATCCTGCTATAACTCCAGTGCGGTTCCTGCCACCCAGTACTCAGTCCACCTCAATTTCATGGCTCCATCCAGCATTCATGATTCAATACAGCTTTAGACCTTGCAGCTTTTGTGTTATACAATGACGTTAATATTCATCCCTTTATATATTGTGCATTATATAGAACTATGTATAATGGGTGCCTGTCCACCCTCCCTTCCCACCCCCCAAAAAAAACTAAAGCATCGTCGTCCCATCATGCATGTTCTTATTATATTCGTTTGAAACGCGGCGCATATACCTTTATACTAGTTAGTGGACGACCATTCTTCTAATATTCATATTGTCGTCATTTAAAATAGTGCAAAACCTCATTTGGGTTGCAATCTCTCCCCTCTCATCCATGCATCCACCGCTGCTGCTTTGCTATAATATGGTCTGGTCCTTCATACATGTGGGTTCAAAAAGTCTCAAGTTTTACAAATTCATCCATTGTGTATAAGCGAACGCTTAACGTGAATAACATATAACTATAATAATGCATAAATATATCATGGCTGTGTGTCCAATTATTTCTCATCAAAAAAGAAAAACAAGAGAGCCCCAACGACGAACAAACATGTTTGGGGGGGGCTTGGTAATGGGTATGGCAAAGCCGCCATGTCGTATGTGGGTGGTTTTTAAGTGGGGTGTGTGTGTGTGCAACATTGTTTTCTATATGTTATAGTTTTGCAGTTTAGTTTAGATTAGTTTTCTTCCTCTTATAGATGGGTTTTTTGGTTCCTATTTTTTTTTTTTTTTTTTGGAAAATGTGCATGGATGGGGGTTGATGCAAAACAAAAGCTCATATATCTAACCCCGTGCGCTACTTCTCTTTGTCTCACATCCCCCTTTTCTCATCACAAACCCCTTCTGCATATATTCATACTACACGTAATGTTATATAGTATACACATTATATAGTTAAAGGTTGTTCGAAATACATATATAATATATATGGTATACTTTGCGTCACATGCAAAAGTGTGGTTACCCATTTTCATTCACCCCATCTTTGCAAACCATCTAGATGCTAGAGTTACGTTCCTTTTATTCTCATTTTGTTGGTCTCAACGTGGCCGCTTTCATTCTAACTATATCTAACATTTTAACCCTCTATATACAACACAACCACCTTCGCAGCCACCCCATCTGCAAAATGTGCAAAATGTACTTCACCATATCCACCCACAACCCCACATGTGTGTTTTATATCGTTATGTGTGCACACTCACACCACTCATTTGAACTAGTTGGTCTCAAAACTATAAATTAGTAATTTCAGCACAATTCCTAAGCTTCAAACTTTCCGGTTTCCTTTTTCTTTTCCGTTTTTAGCCCCGCAGCTATATTATGTGTACGGATATTGTATTATACTTTTATGTATGGATTGTCCACATTTACTTGCATGTATTTTCAGACTATATGCTTTTACATTTTAAAACCAACCCCGAAAAAGGGAAAAGGAACAAGAAGAAAAACAACCTGCTTTTGCCATCTACTCGTTTCAACTTCAGGTTTTTCGGATATGTTATACAGTTGATGGGTGTGGGTTGAGATTCTAAGCACTCCTACTTAAATTTCATCATCCGCATGCATATTACAACTATATATGCGAGTAGTCTTTTTCATTTTATTGCCGCATCCATAGTTTTCTCATTTTCTCGGAATTCCTTCAACTCGCCTTGCAACGCCGTAACACAAATAATGAGAAATTAAATCGAGTTAGATGGGGAGGCAAATTCTATTTCAGCTTAAAATGTACATACTACATTTTAGAATAATATATGAATCGTTTTTCGTCCTTACAATATCCTATATTATAGTTTTCAAGCAACTATATTACTCGTTTGTGCATCAGCAACCAATCTCTAGCGAATTCAATGTCGGCAATTAATGCTTTGTTAGCTAACATTCTATATAGAAGGTGTAATATTTAATTCTTGAAATGAAGTTAAATAAAATTTTGTGTTAAATTCAATTATTGTCGAATTCTTTTTGAACACAAAACGTAATTACTTTAATTTAAATAATTGATTAAGATTAAATTGAATAGTTTTTGCATCACAATTTGACATTTTTAATTAATTTAAGTGACTTTCTTACATAAATTTCAAAAACCCATCCCTTTTTTAATTATTATAATTTATAACGCCCAATTATCCCCATTCTTAATTAGTCACATGATCAAAATGCTTAAAAGGACAACAAAGTGGTGTCTATATTCACCATCACGTAAACCAAAAGTCTAGTGTAAGCCATTAATTTCGAAGCAGCATCCAAAATTCCCGCCTCCCATCTTCACCTTTCCCCACTCACGACAAAGTGATGAAAAATGTTTTCACATTAATGCAAGAAAAGCTTCATGTTTTAAACGAAATATTTGCACAACGTTCATCGTACAATATTTATGAAACTGTGAGGATAATAAATGGCAATTTCTTTCGCCTATTCCCTTAAGGCTAAATGTGAATATCCACGACAAAGTGTATTGTAGAATGGGCACAGGGCATATATAGGCACCTTCATTAAATTGGGTGAATGTAATATCCGCCCTTGTACTTTATTTCCTTCATAGTGGTGTACAGTAGTTAGCATCAGTGGCGTAACTAGAAATTAAAGGCCCCCCCGCAATATTTGCCTGACTCTCAGAAATTAGTTGAAAATTTTTTTTTATCTTACTACATAATAAGAATGCATATTAAAACACAATTTTCATAACAATAATATTTATTTGTATTGCAACAAAACATTTTTAATTATTTTAAGGCATAATAAATATAAATGTAAAAACGAAGGTTTTTGGTTAGTATTATAATTGAAAATATAAGAAAGAAATCATAGGAAACAATAAATAAATAAAGCTAAGAAAATTGACATCAAAAATGTTTTTAATTAACATTTTTGATGTCAATTTTCTTAGCTTTTTCAGCCTCAATCGCGTAATCTATTTTGCGACATAGATGTCCTTAAATAATTTAGAATATTTTTAACTTTTTGAAATATCTTTCAGTACTAGCAGATGTTATGGAAATTGAAAAAAATAAATATATATATTACTTCATTATATGATGATATGAATCTAAAATGGATGTGGCTTCTTTTATATCGTTGCTAAATTTATGTTTGTATAATAAAATTTGTATTGGGAAAGCAGAACTAAAGACGGTATTGTACTTTTGAATTAACCTGTTAGAGTTGGTATCTAATTATTAGTTTTATTATTTAAAGGTAACAGTTTATCAGGCAATAAAAATTATAAAAACTTTTAAATTTTAGACATGCTCCCAAATCGACGCTGTATTATCCTAAAATTATATCTAAAATTCTGTTAAAAACATTGACTTCAAATATTATTGTTTCATTCAAAAATCGATGATCTACAAAAAAAATTGATCGAAGTGTCACTTCACCATTCTCACTCTTTTACCTTTAAATTCAGGCGGAACTCAAAATTGTTTCAATATACTCTTTGATTTATTCAAAAATTTACTGAAATTTTTCCGATATTCATCAAATTTATTTGAAATAGTCTTTTAAATATCATAGGCCCGAATTAAATTTAATTTTTGCAATATTTTTGATATTTTTTGTTTAAAACTAAATTAAAATGAAAGGGAAACAACTGCAGACCTCTAAATCAATATTCTAAACATAAATAATATAAACATATAAAATAAGGGTAGACTAAGATTACTACAGTCTGTTGATGAACCGATGCAATAAAGCATACTTTGTTTAACTAAATATAAGGGCCAATCTTGTTAGACGGACGCATAAACAAACGAATATTACTACAATCTGCTGTGGGACTAATGAATCTTAAACATATATTTCAGTTTATGATCCTTTTGCTAAAACGAACATTTAGCACACTCGAAATAAAGATCTAAATTGTAACATAGAATATTATATTGATGCATGGGAAATGGGTTATATCTGAATTTTTTCATAACTGACCAAAACTGAGCGATTAGGTACAAATTTTTTTTTTGTCATTTTTATACGGGCCCCATGACTCATTTTTTTTAAAGGGCCCCCCCGCGATCGCGGGGCCTGCGGCACCCTAGTTACGCCACTGGTTAGCATAGTAACAACGCATTACACACGAGACATGCAAATGCAAAGAAACCACCCAAAATATGTATAGTTACGCGTTGTTATATAACCAAACATGGTTATCATATAGATGAGGGCGAGATGACGTTGAAAAGGGCGTCCAGAAAAGGTGAAGAAGCGTACAAAATTCAGTGTATAGGCAATAAACAAATAAACAGTTTCTAAAGGGGTGTTTGCACATGAAAACAAACACACACACTTCCTAATGCAATATATAAAATTGGATTTTCAAACTTTCTATTTGGCGTGCATACATTTTTTACAACAAAATGTAAACTTTCTCGTGCAAAAAGTTCTTATTTATAAACGCATATAATATATTCTGTGCATGGAGTGAATATAATGTGATCTTTTTGTTGTACCCAACTTCAACTCTACGAGACAAGAGGGCTTAATTTAAGACGTAAATTTACGAGCGGCTTAGAAAATAAATGAACTTTTGCGTGTAGCTGAAATGAACTCGAATGGGTACATGTAATGTTCATTTTCAACCCTTCTAAACTTGTTCTGTGTTGTATAGAGTACTGAGATGTATTTTCAGGGTGTTTTTATATGAATATTCTTTTGGTTTGCAATTTACCATTTAAATTAAAAAGCGGAAACTTTTCATTAAACGATTATTATACGTGGACTAATTACGTTAGGTTTTCATACTTTTTCGTGTGGTTTTTGTTTCAAATTTGATTATTTAATTTAGATCAGAAACTATTATTAGGGCCGTTCATGATGTCAATATTTGTTTGTATAAAAACATAATATTTTTTGACAACAGCTTTGATTGTCCAGAATTTGACAGACGCCTAAATTAACTTTCCCAAAAATGTTCAACGATTTATTATGTTCCAGGAATTTTTTTTTTTTTTTGACAATAGGAAACGTCTTAATTGTAATATTTCTGTAAAGAATTAACGAGTTTTCTTAACGATTTTAAAATTTTGGAAAAACGTTCATTTTTCTAACTACAGACTACAGTCAATTGTCTTAATAAATCTTTTTTACCATTTAAAATGTGTAAGTTAATATAATAACTCATTTCCTTTTAAAAGATGCAAAAATATACTTAGTTTAATACATTTAAGCCGTTTCTGATTGAATAATTTTTAAAAATCCGTTTCCATTTTAATTAATAAACTTTAAATTGTAAACAAAATAGTCTTTTCCGTTATTTAAGTGAGTAACTGCAACTATTAAAATAAACATTTAATTTTATTTATTTAAAGTAAAATCATTCAATTAAAAACATATATGAATTTAATTCCATTAAAAAAAAACTAAAAATAAACATTTCTTGACGTATAAAAGTAAAGTGACACGTAGGAGATATCATCGCTTTGTTAAATCAACTTTCCTCAAAAAACAAACTTTATTTAATCAAGCTCATATGCTTAACTTTGCATGTAAAACGAACTCGTTGCAAAATTGCAAATGTGCATATACCTACTTCAATTGCATAACTTTTAATATAATATATCATACGTCCATACAGTTAGTTTTCCATATTTAAATAAAATATCCTTCTGCAGACATGTTCAGATACGGGCAAGAAGTTTCAATACGTATACGAGTGCAGTTTTACTGCAAGCAAATATAAAACAAATACTCGGAATGAATGTGGTGAAAGAAAATAGAGCAGCAAGAAACCTCCTTTTCTAATGTCTGTTCAACCAACGAGATATTTTATCTGAAAATTTTAACGGAACTTTGAATGGTTGGAATTTGCTTCTTTCCACAAACTGCACATAAATTTCCTTGCATTCCCGCTGCCGTGCATGTTCCACTCTTTATATTATAACAGCCGCACATGAATAGAAAGACGAGTATGCAGTATGCTTCACATCCAATGGAATGGCATACACAATATGTGATAATACATACGAGTACTATATATGTATGGCAAGGGAATGAGGCAACATTAAAATATACAAAGAATGGAATGAAGAGGTTTTGTAGAAAATTTGCAGAAAACTCCAGCCGAAACTCGTCATTAAAATTGTACTCATACACGGAATGAAGTTCTCACTCTTCTCCGCACAAACCCCACACACACTCTTGATGACCACCGCACATCAACCCCCTCATTTCATTTGGCGTCTGCACTTTCAGTGGCCAGTGCACCCCCCCCCCACACCCAAAAAAAAAAACCCGAATGACAAAGTCTGAGAGAATGAGTATAAAGGTGGCTGGGACTACTACAATATAAAGCAAATGTGAAAATATATAACTTGTGCAGAGATGCAATGCTTTGGTATAATCAAACGGCGTTGAAAATAAATGGGTGGTGGGTTGAAAAACCCATCAAAATGAATGGATGTGTATAAAGGCGAACGGACTGAGGCAAATATTATACTTACGTACAATTCGTGCAGCATAGAGTCCAATGTTTTATATAAGTTGGAATATCTGGACATTAGAATAAATTTCCATGATAATTTTGATGACAGAATGGACAATATGAATGTCCCTTCCACATATTCAATGCGATATACATCCATATTTAGTTATAATATAGAAATACAAAATGAATTTCTTCTTCGTTTGAATGTATCTTTAATGTCGCTGGAGAATGGAGACAATTTATTTTCTTTCATTACGAAAATTAATGTACTTTGTACGTATTTGCATAATTCAATTCATAAAAGTTTGTTTTTGCATCTCTAAAACCTTACAAGCTTCAATGATTATTTCACTCTTATAATGTTTAATGAAGAGTTTATCAAATAAATCACTTTTTATTGAATTTATAGTTTTGATTGGAAAGCAAGCTTTAAAGCAATTATATTTTAGTGATTTTAAGGACTATAAAGAATTCATCATGTTAAAAATCATTCAAATTAATTAATTTCAATTTAATTTTAAGTTTCTTTTAACTTAAAAATCAATAATTTTCCTAAAACTGTTAGAAATATCAATTCAACTACTAAATTTTTATTCATTAATGCATTTACAAATATTAAACCACCAACTTTCTTCAAACACCCCTTCAATTGTAAAATGGTTGCTGCTTTCACACACATTCTCATATTATTTGGGAATATTATTTTTGCTTTGACACCAAGCTGCGCGAAAGGATGCGCCCTATACATCGTACGCAGTTGCTTGTAATTTACATATTTAAAGTGAATATTAAAACGTGTACGTAAGGCGAAATTAAAAGATGTTATGCAGTGAAGGCTTTGAATAAACTGTACTTTAAAATATGAAAAATTTCCTATTACGGTTGAATCTTGGCCGTATTTAAGTCAACGTTTCTTGATGAAATCCTACATTATTTAATTTAATACAAGAATATTTTAATAATAAGAATGAAAATCAATTATTTTGATTTAAGCAGTGATATTACAAAGCATCCTTTTAATTAAATGTTTTCCTTCTCTTTTTCAGAACAATCAACATGACTTCAAAATGATAACAACAACGACAACGATACTTCATAATTCAACCTACCAGATGGTACATTGCACTCTCAATAATAAACTGCTTCAATAGTGCAATTTTAAATGCTTTAAAAATATTATTTTATTGTAAAATGCTTAATAAAAATATGCTTATATTGTTACTCTGCTCTGCTTTTTATGCTTATTTTATTTTAACCACATGTAATATGTGGTTATATTATTTAAAAGTAGTTGTTTGAGTATTTGTAGACACGCTCGTAGTACCTTTTGTAATTTTGTATGTAAATAGACTGATATTTCATTGATTACATTTATACTTAAGATCTTTGAAATAATATTTAATAAATTTCCAGATTATTTTATAAAGTAGCAATATTGCAGGGGTAAATATAATTTATTTTACAGACAACCCGACTTAACAGTTTATAAAAGAAATGTTAAACAGAAAGGTTGAAAGAATAAGTTGTATTAAGTTTCGTTGATTATTATGAATCCCAAAATAATCGAAAAAAGATGAATTTTTGGTAAACATAAGACGATTAATATTCATGTAAATAACGATGAAAATCTATTAGCTTATGCGATTTATTTAAATCGGAGTTAAACCGACTTACTTCATAATTTAAATTAATTTTAGTTTATTACCACTAAAATTATTCCTTGTGACTTATACAAAGTCTTTTAAATTCTTCAAAAGAAAATTGTAATTTAAATATTTATTTGTTTCATAAAAATACCCCCTGAAAATATAAGTTATTTCTGGTGTTATGTGGCAAATATATATTTATTTAAACATTTTATAAAATTAAGGGCTGAAAGATATAATTATTTGCATTAACCCAAATAATTAAATAATTCTACTATTTTAAATGCATTTTAATACTATTATACGATCCATTATTTGTTGTGAGCAATAAATCTGTTGTAAATATAATTTTATTTATAAAAAAACAGGATCTATGTTTTAACAATTAGTGATTATGTAATAAAACATATAAACTTTTTTAAAGTTTACTTTCTGAAGTTAAGTACATACATTAATTCTTAATTCACGTAATTAAAAGTTATTAACAATTCAGTGTAATAGTCACTTCGAAGTTCACTTTTGAATTGAAATGCAAACACATATTATTCAATTTGCCGGCGGCACATCAAAAATGTAAACAAACCGTTTCAGATTTTATTTTAACCGCATCAAAAATTTAAATTGAATTAACTTATGCTTTAAATAACTCACTAATTAAATTCACAACAGATAATATTGTTACTATGACATGTATATCGCATTAAAACACATTAATTTCAATCAATCAACACACAGTCAACATTCATCAGAAATTCCGATATGTCTTTAACACCTCACACGTACGCAAGCATTCTGTTTTGACAGTTAAAAAAGTGCATCACAAGTACTTACCAATGGGTTAATTATTTATTGGCCGAATGTAGATTCAATTAATTATCGATAAATAAAAATAAATGAGCAAAAAAAGTAAATAAATTTCGCGAAAAAAAATATAAGAAAACATATGTGTGAACGAACTTGGAAAAGCGATAATTTTTTTACACACGCGTACATTGAAACATCACACATCACACACTAGAGGGCGAACGCGCGTGTTTTCTCGACCAGCGGGAAAATTTTTCGGCTTGTTTTCTATTGCTGCCGAGTGTATGCCTGCCGATGCCGTCGCCGCCGTCTGTTCTGTCGACTTTTCCTACCACGCACACATCAATTCTGCGGCCCCAAACACAAACGCCACATATTCGTTCTTATAATGTGTGAGCTTAACACACGCTCGTACATACGTGGCGGCCATAGCATTTTTTAGCACTGTACAGTGTGGTAGAGATTTCGGGCAAAAAAACCCAAAAACCGAAAAGAAAATGCGTACAGAAAAAATTGTTCAGCAGCTTCAAGCTTTTTTTTATCTGGCTCGATACAACAGCACCAAATCTCCACAAGCACGAAAACGAACACACACACACAAACGCACAGTATACTTAATAAAAGTATGAAAGAGCAGCAATATGTACACCAAAATGGGGGTGGGGTGGGTTGTATACTGTGGAGTGACAACAGAAGTGTAAAAAAAACTGTACGGAGTCCGTCCGACAAAAAGAGGAAAAATTGTGAGCTTTAAATGAAACGTGGAAAAATCATGGTCGGAAAAGTTAATATAAATTTTATGACGCTCTCGTTCGAATTGCAACTTGCGGGAAATTTGTGTATCGGCATCGATGCGGGGTTTGCAAAAAGCATTTTTTTGAGAGAGCGAAAATATCTCTTTTTATATTGTAGTTATATGCTTTGCAGAATAATAATATGCATGTGTGAAGCAGCCACTCATGACGCGCGATATAGTCGTCGAATCGATGCGCGAATTAATGAGAGTACATCGCAAAAATACAGCACAATACAATATGTGTGTTTGTGATATCTTTTAGGACACGCAACTAGGTGTGGATGGTGGAGGGGGTGTGGGTTGATTGATCAAATATTGGTGGAATTTTGTGACAATAGTTGCAATTAATTTGTTACACCAATACACATGTATAGTGCCACAATCAATCGTTATTGTCTGTGACAAATAAAGAAGGCACTTTTTGTGAAAGGGCAACAATTTCGTTACACTTTTTAACCGCGTTATAAGCGAGTTATCAATCGCATGAAATCGATTGCTGGTTTGAACAATTATTTTCTTAACCAGTTTTCGGTGTTTAATTCAACTTACATTCGCACCCTTTAGTGCAACCCCTAAATGGAACAGAATTTTAATAATAACTATTACAATAACACCAATTATCTTATTAATAACATAAATAATTTTAAATTTGTTATAATTTAACAATATTACATACTTTACAGTAAAAATCTTCAAGTAGCTTGCTCAAAATAATTTTATCTTGAATTTATCCACGACAACAAAATTAATTGTTGCGCCATCTGTACAATACTAGCCCAAACATTTAAAATCTGTAAGGGATATTTTTCTGCTGTGCATTCAGAATCAAACTGTACATTGCATTGGGGTGAATCTAATTAAATTTAACTTAAGAGTCTAGAATAAATTGAAAATAACTTAAAAGGGATGTTTCTCAAAATGAAATAATTATTTTAAACGAAATTTCTGATTTTAATTCATGAAAGCTTTATACTTAACATTTAATGGCGTCATTAAATTAATTTAAAAGTTTTTTAAGCCAATCACATTTCCAAGAACAATAAAATTAGATTCGTAAATCGTTACAAGAGTGCACACTCAACAAAAGAATCAATCAAATAATCATTTATCTCATCCCATCTCATTTTACTTTTATTCTTAACAACAATGTTGCACCCTTTTATAGCTTCCATCCCTTGGAATATGATGTATGGCAGCATAATCATGCATTCAAAATCCCTATATGCATTTCTAGCTCCATCCATGATGGAATAACAGATGCTTATGTAGTGCTAAGTGGTGTAAATAAGACACTCAAGAATTAAAATTGCGTCCTAGACAAATTTGTACTGCCGTTTGCACACATTCCCTCGTATTTAACCACCCACCCACTTAGTCCTTATACTGTACAGTTGAAGAGGATATATCATTATCATCGCAAATAGCATTCATTCAAAATTTATAAAATCCCTTCGTGGAAGGTAAATCCATCCAGCTCATAAATTATAACCGAGTACTCAGCGTATAATAAGTGATTTTAATTGATTTTACTTTAGCTTTATTTTTGTTGTTGGAATTTGTTCATGTTTTGTGAAAGACAAGACATGTGTAGTACAGCTACTAGCTAGTGACAGTAAGTAGTATGACAGCAGATGGATTTACTGAGCGATACATAAAGCATTTATACGAGAAGCACACAAAAGTCAAAACCAGATGAGAAAATCGGCAAATAAAAAAAAATTATAATTCAAAAAGTGAAATGTTTTTGTTATATTACATAATATGTATGAGACCAGAATGTAAACACGTTCACGTCATTACAATATACTGTAGTATATCCACAAATGGATGGCAATTGGTTTTTTGTCCATACATCCAGATTATATATACAGTGGGGAGCATCTCGTTACTTCCTACCATCAGAGACGCGCTGATATTGTATAAAAGATGAAGGGCAATTCAAGTAGATAGTACCCGTTTTTATACATACAATCACAACCACCCAAAATTCAACATTTTACTGTTGGTATAAATATAGGGAGTCGAATTAAGGGGGTTGTGACATACAAGGAAGAATCCGGTTGGGAAGAATATATAAAGCTTAATATACATATGCTCCATAAAAGCAAAGAAAAACGGCTTCACATATTATTTTGTACAGGGTGGTCAACTTGCTAGTTTCTTTTTGAATCTTTTCTGATCGGCAACGCCTTACAAACTAAAAATTTTGACAGCTAATTAATCAAACCGTCCGCGGTATTAAACAAATATGTTCACAATTTAAATATATTTTCAAATATTGAAGGCTTATTTTCAAAGTCATGGTGTTGTGTGAAGTTCAGGGTGGTCCATTTAAAAGTTTAATTTAAAAAATGCGTTAAAAAGAGTATACTTTAATATTTTGATTCATTTTATTATATTTTGAAGATTTTAGTATTCACGCTAAGCCATGAATTGACAAGGACCAGAAACAGACACAGATTTCAGTACATTTACAACAGAAACAGAATTTAAACAGCGGAATTTAAAATTCTGCTGCAACAGAATCTATTGACACAAAATGGCCGTTTGACGACATAACAGAGTTGTTTCCATTTCTGGTGCAACAGATATGAAATAGCATCCTTTGTTTTTGCGCATTCAGTTTCTGTTTTGTGTTGCTGCATAATTGTTGTTTGTGTTTCTGGTTCTTGTCACTTCAAGTCTTTAGGAATTATAAACAATTTCGTTAAGATGAGAACGCAGAGTGAGCCTTTGCAATATTATCTATTCTTGTTTCCCAATTCTTAAGCATATTTTCTAAAATTTTAATAACTACCGCGCTTTAACAGCCGAAATATTATTTTTGAAGCCCCAGAATTGTTTTTGAATTATCTGCAGAGCCTTAGTCTTTAACGGATCCTCTCAGCAAAATAGTTAGACGTTCTCAAATCGCAGTATAAAGAAAATTTTAAATGGACCACCCTTTATAAAAGCGAAGAAAAACGGCTTCACATATTTTGCACATATACATGTGTCATGTGGGGGATGAATATATTCAAAATTTACACAACATTTGCATAACAGTTCGGATGAGCATGCTGAAAAACACGACGGACTAAAAATTTTCGGCCATTATTTTAACCAAAATTATACACACACGGTTCATGCTATTTGAAATTTCTGTACGAAAGCAATGTAAAGGCCTGAGCCATTGAATTCATTACACAATACATATAGCCTTAAATAAGTACATATACTTATACCCAAAAGTCACCCTCTTTTTATTTCCTCCATATATTCCCATATTATTATATACATTCCATACATATTTATGTATACATAAAACAACGCTCCCTGATTCTTCATCTTCTTTTTGTTTATCTTCATGTGCTCCTCACTGGCAGCAGGCATTTTGCAACCCTTCTGGTTTAATATCTTTTTCCCTCGGTGTCGTTCAGATATAGCAGCTCAGCACAGACCCCTGATGAACATACGTGGCACCACATCGTCCCATCCCATACGACAATGCTTGCCCACATTTTCATATAACCCAACCCCGGCCCACCCTATCCACCTCACAAACATTCAAGATATTATTGCCGAGGTACTAAAATCGTATATGGTGCTACCAGGCCGGAATACAAGCATACTACATACATATTTATAAATATGCAGGCGTTCATTCTGAAACACCATTATGCTGTGATGGTTTTTGCCTGCTTTTTACTATATTATGGGTTCTTGTTCTATTGCCCGAACTTCCCATTCCAGCCATTTTACATTATTCGTTTGCAGCCCTTCTGTGTGTACTTTACTTTTATGGGATGATACTCATAGTACGTAGTTACACTGTGCCTCGTAAGCTGTGGGGTATGCGGATGATGTTCGTGGGTGGACCTCGCACATTTAAGGCTATACACATTCACTAACTATAATATATTCTCGAAGCTCTTTTTCAACTTTTGCCTCATCATTTCTGTTTGCAGACCTCTCCCTGCATGTGTATGTCGGCCCACACACAAAACACTTCCACCATTTTAATTCTTCTTTTATAGCTCCGTACTACGTTGCTTGTGTATTCACATTCGTTCTGCAGCAGCAGCAGCAGCAACACCACGTGCCTCCACCTCCACACATTACGGTACCAATTCATTCAACCCCATGAACCCCCACACACACGGAAAAAAAAATCTCCCATCCATTGGCTTTAGCACATCACTATACATGTAGGTATATTAGTCTCACATGTTGGCTAGATGTGTGCATACTGATTGTGCACAGAGAGTTGAGCATGGTTGGCATTTTGCGATCTGCAAACTTTTATTCGTTATATACATATTATGTGTGTTTCGTCGGGTGTTCCATCCACAGATAGTCCGTACTATAACACATTATATGGCCAAATTTTAGCACATTGCACAGAAATGGACAATTTTTAGAACCCCATGCTGTGGGGATGTCGTTAATGTAAATTTTACACAGCATATACTGTTGCCAAGTTTTGGGGATAAAACTGATATTTGAAACTTTTAACTGTATGTTCATTTGTGTTCGGTTGATGTGGACATTGTTCAATCGAAATTAGCTTTTTAACTCCTTGAAGCTTTTTTTTTTTGGGTAATTAAATTGTTACCTAAAGCATTCAGACATTTTTTGGAGTAAATTAATATTGGTCGTGAATTCGGAAATTAGGATTCAAGAAACTTACACAATGCTGGTCAATAATTAAAATTTAAATTTAATTTGATATTATAAGAAACCTTGAGTTGAGATCTTTAAAATCATCAAAGCTGGGGCATTCCATTCATCCTACGTCAAGAAAACCAGAAAATATCGTCTGTAAAAGTGTGAAAAACTCCCCAAATAGCTACTTAATCAATAATCACCTTAAATTATTAACTTTTAAGTAATTTGAGGTGATTTCGTTTTCTCATTGTGGCTTTAATGTAATTATCATTTACTATTTTTCACTAGGAGATTATAGTTTTTGAGTTTTATAGACACAAAATATATAATATTTTCTATTTAGCAAAACAACGTCCAAATTTGGAGTGTTACGAAATTCGTCAAGCTAGCTAGTTATAAAATATAAATGAAAGTAGGAAATATTATTTACAATAATCGTTACTGAAGTAAAACCTCATTAAAGATCAATATACCTTTTATTGGGTTAAAAACTCATTTAAGAACTCACATCCAAAATATAAATAGTCAACACTCATCACATTGTACTAACACAATGTTTACTTTACCCACAAAAGCTCAACATAATGGAGTTGCTTTTAACATGAACCCAAACGCCAAACATAATTATGCATCTCTCACTCCTGTTGTTCTTACAAAAACAATGGCCATTAACTAGACATACGAGAAATACGCGGTTTTTGTTGTTGTTCATTAAATTGCCCCCCAAATTGCAATATTCTATTTGTTGGCTTACTCCCAATCTGCTGTTACGGATGCAGCAATGAACAGCGGGGTAGCACAGCCGTGCAGCAATGTGTTTAAAATGCATTCACGTTCGAGCACTTCTCGTACATGCACTTCTAATAATAATTAAAATACGTTCAACATTATAATGAGTGTCAATTTAAGGCAACACAAAGCTTATACTGTTGCGTATCAAAGTCGTAAGATAATTTGATTATTATTGGGAAAAAGGACCACAAAATAGAATTTCGGATTTGGCAGGATGTGCAGTATTTTGAATGTAGCCTAAAGAGCGTTCTGTGAATCCATGTAAAATCATTTTCGGAAATGGAAAACTTTAAAGCGTAAATATTAAATATATTTCGGCATAGTAATTTTGGAAAAAAATGCAAATACCAGCACAATATGTAAAATTTATAAATATTAAAATTCTGAATTAATTAGATTAACAATAACAAAGAGAATAACTTTGTAATATTATTATAAATCAGAAGTCCAAGCCGACAAATTTTGATGTTTACATATTCTATGTGCAAGTGCTCACGTACCTTTATATATTATGTGTGTACACACACGCGTTCTAGTTATCTCATGTGTGCACAGTTTTGCGTAAAAACAAAAAAAAAAAAAAAGCGGAATTATTGCGCTGTAAAGCTTCCCAACCCTGCACAGTGAACGCCACCCCAATCCTTTCAACACACAAAGCCTATATGCGCCTATACGCAATGTATGTGCTACATTTTTCATTATTTTGTTTGGTGCAGGGCCCACATGCAACGAACTACACATATAGTTTTTTTTTTTATTCATGACGTTAACTTCAAATTACTGTGTCTGATGTAAGCCCACAACCCATCATATGTAGGAAAATAACAGTTCATCGTACGCACGAATAGTGTGCCTATGCAGCACATAACTATGAAATATTCACATATCATAGGTTGGCAATAGTATGTAGGATTACTTTGATTAGTTACTGCAAATTTTTTATTTTTGGCACAAAAACCATGTAAATTTTTTTGCCTTATTTTTGCAAATGTAATTTCTAAAACATTTTCATAATTTCCTTGAAGCTCCACCTTTTTTTTTTTATAAGCGCAGACTACAACGCGCAAAGATGTGGCGTCACGTTTTATATTCATTATGTGTGGTTTAATAAGAAAGGTATAGCAGCCATTTCAATATAAAATTTTTGTTTTACACCACAATCCAATAAACTAAACTGAAATTTATTAAACTACATTAATTAAAATGCGGATATTAATCCCTACAAATATGTGGCATATTTGCATTCAAATCAAATTCTATAATTAAATCTTATTATCTGCAAAGAATGCTGAAATTAGTTGTATCGCAGCTCGTACATTCCAGTCTCATTTAAATAATGCGCATGCGCGCTTTTACAATAGAAATTATTTTCAATTATGCCAAAAATATGCCCACAGCAATAAATTCCATAACATGGCGACCTGCATGCCACTGATTTTAAGTCCTCGTGCAAAAATGGTGCACCCTTTTATTGAAATTTATAGGCCTAACTATAAAAGGGAGATGTGGAAATATAAACGATTTTTCAATGCACAAAGCGGTTTTAACATAATAATTTATTAATATTTGACAGAAGTAGTCATCAAAAATAAATGTTAAGGATTTCACGTCAAAAATGAGTTTTCAAATATTATTAAGTTTCTTTTTTAAAGTTTTCAGCGGCTTTGTTTTGTTAAAAGCTAACTGTCCTGGCGACCTCGCCTCAAATTCGGGCGATGATCTTAATAATTTGTTTCTATAAAACTCAAACTATCGCTCAGTCGAAAACACTAAAATAAAAATGTCGAAACAACACTGAGAAAACGAAATTACCTAAAGTCCAATTAAAAGTTGATAATTTAAAGTGGTTACGCAGCTATTTTCACATTTTTCCAGATACATTTTCCTTGTTTTTTTTGACGTAGGATTCAAAATAAAACAATTTTCACGCATACTACATTTTTATAAAAAAAAAATTAAAAAGTTCTTTTAATTCACATTCATTTAAGAACATCAAACACATATTTTATTATTTTATTCAATAGTACTCCCTCATAATTCCTCTTTTATTTCAGTTATTTAAGAGTCAGTGTTTCTGTATTTATTTTTTGGAAAAGCAAATAATCCATGCAAACTTTAAAAAACAAACTTTTATCCAACTCGCATACGAATAACATAAAATTATTTATACGGCAGTGTTTGTTCACCCATATGCAAATTAATCCCAGATTCTAGAATACAGCACCATATTCATTATGCTGTCTAGATGCATAACTACATGCAAAAATAGCGCAGTCAAACCCTTAGAGAAATTTTCCAGATCCATAAATCTTACCCGCTTAATCCTTAATTCTCGCTGTGCAATGCAAAAGTTTTTCTTTGCAGCAGCACTAACCCCCTTGAGCTTTTTGTGGAACGCCTCAACAATTTATTTTAAGCAGTCAAACCCAACCCTCTTAGTTCGTTTTTGTTGCCAAGTCTCTTCGCTATGCGGTTTTCACATTGTAGGCATAAATTTATTTTTAACAATTTCAGTTTTATCTTCGTTTTTCCGCATGTGTGACTCTGAAGTTGCATTTAAATTTTTCCTTTTTTTTCCCCCCCAAGGGTTATCGTGTTTCTGTCAGCACAAAATAATTATTTGGTCCTTAATTTACATTAAATTTAAAGACATTATTTGGGAACAAAAATATATTCTATAATTAAAATAAATTCCTAATCATTGAAAATGTAAATTACATTTAATGAAACATAATTTATTGATTAACTTTAAAAATATTGAGTTCAATTACCTCAAATTCTCTGCGCATTAACATTTAATATACACTTGTTGGAACATTGCAGCTGATTCTTTATTTTAAAATAATTTAAAGAGAAAAAATCGTTTACCTATGAGTCCTTTTTTTCCTCACATTCAAGTCCACATAGTATACACATTATGTGTAGTTAGTTGAGCCACATAAAAACCAACATACGAATAACGTGTAATTATTTTGGACAAATGTATGTGACCGGGAAACCGCGCACATATACAGGAAATTCCAATTTTTTGCAATTCGCGCATTCCAATCAATCGCTCATTCATTTTTTCATCGCATCAATTTCTCCTCTCTCTCCCCTTTTCTTTTATATATAAATTGTGCACACATTTTTATATGCACAAAAATGTTTCATCCCTCCCCGCATTCACATACTCTCTCCCCGTCATTTCCATTTTTACGCTTCGATTGTGAGAGCTTTTTTATCACACATGTACATTTTTTTGATACAAATTTTGTTGTATTTCACTCTTTCGCTTTTGTGCATTCTTTTAAATTCGATATTTTTTGTTCGACGATAAAAATATTAAACGTGGGAAAAAAAAGAGTTGCAACATTTATATAAACGTGAACATATATAGGAAAAGCGGAGGGGAAAAAAAATCACGAGTCAAATGCATATAAAATGGTGTATAAAAATACAACGAATCTGATGGGGAGAGAGGTGGATTGTGAAAATTCTAGGTGAAGGACACGTTCATCCACAACAAATTGCCACAAATGCACCCCATTTTGACTGCCCGCACCAACCGTTATTCAATATATGCATATAAATTGTGCACAATGTGCATACATGTATAAAGGCAGCCTATATACGGTTGGCATTCTTTTTCAATGCATTTATATTTTTTTAATTCATTTTCTTTTCATATTAATTTAACACACATTTTAAAGAGGGCAACAAGCGCATCAAGTGCATTGACACTTTTATATTATGCATTGAGTTTGGATGTAGTTCAGATGTAGTAAAGATTTTGGAGTTAATAAAATGACTTTATTTGTTTAAATGAGTCCTTAAGGACATTTAAAGTCTTGTCAAAATAACGATATTTACAAAATAGCATTATTTTTTTATTTTCAAAAAAAAACACGTATTTTTGTTGTACGAGTGAATTAATTCTTTGAATTTTATTAAATAATTTAAATTTTATGTTTATTTAAGCTCATATTAATTATTATGTTTATTGAAATAATGTTATTTAATCGTGAATATTTATGCAATATTGAATGCATTAGTTTCTGTTGATTTTAATTTTAAATAAACATATTATATTAATGTTTAATATTCTAGTTATTAAAGTGTATATTTAAATACTGTCAGCCTCCTGAAATTTTATTCTACGGCCATTGAATTCTTAATTAACATCAATTTCAAACACTAAAGCCTTTTTTAAACCTTTTGCGCTTCCGTTCTCATTTTACATTATACAATTTTATCATTTTTCAAACATTCAAAATCCCTTGCTTTAGCATCGCATAGTTATTCTCATTTGTATGGCGTCATCGACCATTATTCTGGGCCTACCAACAACCAAAAGGATTCGCTTCATATAACAAATTTATCTTTGACATTGCTCCCCCTCAAATACCTCCCACTGCTACACTATAACCCCGGAATTTTGCTTCACAATATATTCCAATTCTTTTCATTCCCCCTCCCCCACCCCCTCCCCGCACACATAGCACGAGGAATAAACAAATGATGAAAAAAGGAATGGAAGAGTTAACCTACCATATTTGCACCCTCTGCACCTCTTATACTTAGCCTCGGAGTATTTTTGCAACGCAATCATCATTTATTTTCTCGGCGTCCTATACCTACAACATAAAACTGACAATAAAAAAGCAACGACCTACCCACGTGTGTGTGTTTATATTGTATATTGAAATATACGGGTGCACTCAACCCCCACCCACAGACGCCACACGCCTCACGCCTCACATATATACAAGTTCGTGCATGTTTGGTACATCTACTGACTACTACCCCCCAAAGGCTGCCACGACACACACAAGGGGCCCGCAGTCGACGTATATGTGTACGCGTGTTCACTCGATCTACCACCCAACTGAAGGAGATAAAGGAAATGTACAAAATTACACCCAATCCTTTCCCGTTTTATATATCCTTTACATCATATTCTAATTTCTCTTTGTTAACCCCATTCTTTCGGGCGTTCGGTTTTTAACGGGTGAGAGATTGCGCGTGTTTTCTTTCCATAAAACATATTTGAAATACACATCCAGCCTGTTTTATTTTATATCTGTATCACGATTGTATATTTTTTAACGTCGTCCTAACATAATGTGTTTCAGCAAACAAAACAAGTGCGGACCATCTCACACCAAATCTAATTCAAATTCCTCAATTTCCTGAACGTGCGCGTTCTTTCACTTATTTTTAGATTCAACCATTTTGAATTTTTACTTTGTATCCTTTTTTTTTTTTATAATGCCACCAACCTTTTCACGAAGTATATGTGGACACACGTCACTGTAATTTATGTATATTGTTTTGAGTTTTTTTTTTTATTATTATGGGAAAAGGGTAGATAATTTAATGTGCATAAATATACGAGAAAGTTCACGCACCACATGCGTCCTTTAGATTAGCACAGCGATGATCAAACGAAAATGTCTAAATTTACTTAAATTGCACATGTGAGGTTTTTTTGCATTTAGAAAAATCATTCATTTAAATATTTGTAAAGTTCATTGTTTTAAATAATCATCTTCCCATGTTTTTTTTTAAAGATCTCTAAAATAATATCTGATTTCAATCCATATTAAATAAAACAATTAAGACGTGTTTCAAGAATGTTGCTTTAAAAAAATTTGTCTACTTTAATATTCGAAAAGGGATTTGCAAATTAATAATCATTTCCTTGAGAATGTAAAAAAAATTATATTAAATAAAAATTGTATTACTATTTAAAAGCTTATTTTTTAGTTAGGAATCAGAATAAATCCTGAAAGTCCTTCCAATTAAATACTTTAAAATATTTACAACTCAATTCTACACTTGTAAAACTAATCTTTCCACAATATTTACAATCCTCAATCCAACCAGTTTACCTTATAATCTTTGTCACAGTGAAGCTTTTCATTCATGTTTATAAAATCCAATTCCTAAAGCTTTATCTATTTTTCCCCAGTACAATATAAATATTATTGCGTTTGATTCCGATTTGGTCTCTTCACTGAAATAACATAAGCTATTTAAAAATTATTGCACACAATGATAAATGGGATTTAACAATATGTATTCAATTATTGTTAATTAATAATTCATTTGAAAGTACTTTGTGTTTATAAAGCTTATAATGGATGTGCAATATGTTGACGTCAATATTGCAACAAGAGTTGTTCTGTTTTACTGCGTATAAGGATGAGACTTTAATCGCCATTGATGGGTTTAATTATTTTGCAACTTGCTGACAGATGCTAAACGTTTTAATATATGAGTCATTGATTTGTAAATTTGTAATTTTTGTAATTTCCACGTCCTTGTCTTTGTGTTCTAAATTAATTTGTTGTTGTTGTTTAATGTTTGGCGCTATTTGGAGATTAGGGTTTCCAAAAACGTTTATAATGTAAATTAATTTTTTAACATTAATGTAATTTTTTACAATTTAAAGCAGCTTTGTATATTCAGAATAGGAAATAGGATTAATTGCTGATACTAAACTACTTCAAACTTATTTGTACATTTCTAAAAAAGCAATTAACCGCTATCGTTATTAACGATGGTACATTTTCATTTACTTTCAAATCAGTATTTATGATCAAAGAGATACTTAAGCATGTTCATCCGCTTAAATGGAAGCAAATAATAATATGTAGTATTACTTACCAACACCCATAGCAACACAAATGCCATTGCATATAACATAAATGATAGGCATTCACGAATATAGTTACTACCCTTAACATTCGACTAACACTTCTGAAAAACAAGCCCCACTGCCGGGCAATATTACAGCACTTGACGTCCCCTTGCCTATAATACATACCTGTGTATGTACGCAATTTTCTTGTTTTCCATTTATCCTCTTTGGCAATCACCTTCATTTACCCTTTAAAATGCCACCCTCTTTTGCGTTTCTGTGAGATGTTAACGATTTTCATTTATACAAGCACATATTGGTACAAAATACACATGCCATATACACGTATGATTACATGCAGGCAATGTATATTTAAATCGTGTTGGGTGGATATTGGATAAAAACACTGGTTGCCATGGCAATACTTCAGGCCATTTTTCTTTTTCTTCCTGTCCGATGGTATACCATGTTCATCTTGTGTCTTCTTTTCATTTGCCAACCCTTATACGTGCAGAAGTTCCCTTTTGTGTGCGGAGCTGTATAACCGGCATCCCACCCACCTTGTCGCCCTCGGCACTGCTGCAAAGCTTAAGCTTCGTGAAAAATGATGAAACGTTTTTTTTTTGTGTTTTGTTTTTTTGAGTTCGTCCAAAAGTGGGAGGGTGAACGGTCTCTAGTCAGTGATAAGGGAGAAGATGAGAGGGTGGTTTTTGTGTGCGGTGCCATGGAAAAACGACAGAGAAAAGGGTTCGCAATTAATAACGTCCCTCGACAGAAAGAAAACGACCTGCATGGAGGAAGGGGTGGGTGGGGAGAAAACACCGAAAAGGATATATGGTGGAATAATCGAATATGGTTTGGGGAGATGAAATATGAAAGCGGGCGAAACAATGAGGTCGCCTTCATATATATATGCTGATATGTAAGAATATATTTTGTGTACATGAAGTTGGCATTTGCAAATGACCGGTAGATTCGTGCGGATAATATACGTAAAACTCATTTATTCTGTTCACTGAACCTTTATAAATACGTGTGTGTAGATTACTATTTTACACAAAAGAACATTTTTTAAATTTATTTTATCATGTTATTTTAAATTTACATTAGGCGTTGTTTTAGTTTACAAATTTATGTAAAGGTATTCATGCAATGCTTTGTAAAATATGTCCTTTCATATTGCAAAGAATTTACTAAGCAACTAAAGTACTTAAATTATTATTCATTATTATTTTAATAAAGTTTTTAACGACTAAACTACTCACCTCAGCATTCCCTTAAACACGTTTTGTTGGTTTTACAAAAATTATCAACCAAATTTTATTAGCTATAATTGATTCCGTTGAGAAATTGCCGTAAAAATAATCTAAATACTAATTTAGTCCGCTAATATTTTAACAATCCTTTTATTTAAATCAAAATCAACTAGTTGAATCAAACATATTGATAAAAAATATAATTTGGCGATAATATTGTTGAGAAAAGAAATAATATGTGATCGATTCACAGCTTAAGAATGTTCTTGAATCTGCTGAATTGCTTTATTCTGCAAACTACTTGTTCAGTCCTTTTTGGATAAATTTGGTTTACAAATAGACAATGAAGTAATAACAGTTTTAATTTATGTTTAATTTATAATTAACAGAATCGTTAAGCCTTTGAGTCAATCACAATAAAATCACCAAAGTAAACTTAGAAATAATTATTCTTTTAAAATATATTTACTCCTACTAACCAAATCCTTTTGTTTTGTTTTAGAAAAACGATGAAAGGACATTCAACACCCCTGCGCGACACAGAAGTTAGCTACACTTTATTTCAACACCCGCATTTTGCACCGAGGAAAAAAACTAATAATTTCAAGTCACGATTTCATTTGATCTGAATCAAATCGTCCTGATCATTAGTTTGTCAAAAAATCACCTAAAATAAAAAAGTGAAAGCACACACCAACCAACCATGCAGCATATGTGATATCTGGAAGAAAAAGCAACACACGCATCAAGAACTCATCACTGCAGCAATATTCAGCTTCCATCCACCCACCCACCCACATCTCCGCACCAGCGATGGAAATGAGGCAATAACAAAAACGTGAATAGAAAAATTACCACACTTTTTTTGCAGTGCCATCAATGTACCAGGAGATGATAATTTGTCCGTTCGCATAGCTGCCACATTCATAATACAAAGCATGCATGCGAGTATTCGCAATATCGAGATGGCAAGAAAACGGAGCTGATGACTATGACAAAGAATGGAGAAGCTATATAGAGATAGGGATAATATGTAACATATAATACAGCTGTACACCGAGAGGAGTCCTGGCGCCCATAAATCAATGTAGACATAACAAAAACATACAGCAGGAACCCTATAATCGTAAGCGAAAAAAAAAAGATGAAAAACAAAACAAAACGACACAAAAATGTGTTCAACGTACAGTGCTTTATATATGTGTTTTATCAATGTGAATAATGTGTACGTGTGTGTAAGCTTTGAATATCGTCCGCAATGGGGGTAGGCTTGGTGGGGGTGGTAAAAAGGATGGTGCGCTCTGGGTGGGAAAAAAGCGCGCATGGTTAAAAATGAATGTTGAAAGAGACGCACTCATCCACCCGGCCAGGCACCCCCAAACCATTAATGTCATTTGTTATGGCCGGTCATTGCTGAAACATATATAACTACATGTGTATGTACGATTATAATACGACCAGAATACCGAATAGCTCGCGAAAAGAGAAAGTAAAATGTGAATATATTTTAACGTGCTCCAGCACACAAAAAACAGAAGCCTGAGCGTGCTAAACATTTTTCCTCATTTTCCTCTATATACCTATATATAATATATTATACGTTTAATGTATGGTGGGCAATTTTGTTGGATGCCGGGTGTGTGCGTTTTTTGTTTTGTTTTTGGTTTTATTTTTTTTTTTATGCTCCCTTCCGTCTGTATTCTGCTCATCCGGTTTTCCATAGAGGACTTCGTCCTCTTTGACGCGCTCTTTCGTTATCGGTGCCACAGCCATAGTTTTGTTTTTGGGGTTGTTGATGGTGTCGCTTTTTCTGTGATGCGCTTCACGCAAAAACCAGATCGCAAAAGCTCAAGGGCGGAGTTTTGTTAGGAAAAATCCACCAATGAGGGAATTTTTGCGTATTCAAAGTTTTTCCATCTACATAATTTCTTTCGCCGTATATTTTTCGTTGGAAAATGCGCACGCATTCAAAAGAACTAAAGTATATTCATCCATAGAATATATTATGGAAATGCTTTAAAAAAAAAACAGAATGTTGAAAGGGTGAACTTAAGGCTTTTTCTTAAATTTATTTGGCTTCTATAATTATAGTATTTTATAATAATACAAATATGTATGAAGTAGTTACATTTATATTTTGTCTAAAATAATATGACATTCAATTTAAATTGTGGCAAGAGTTTATTTCTATTATGTTGAATCCTTATTAATATAGAAATAGAATAAATAATGCTTTGCACTTATTTAATAAAAAGATAGCTTGACGTTCCTAATTATACTTCAGCCACAAATAAAACACGTTCTTTTTAAATACATTTGACATATATATAAAATATTAAAATGCATTTGCAATAAATAAATTAAATATACTAAATACATATTAAAACGGCTGCAACCGAGGTCGGTGGTTTGAAGAAAAACTTTTTCTCCAACTCACATTACAACCCATAAAAGCGTTGCATTTTCCTTAACGAGCGTTCATTATATTTAATATATTTTATGAGACACTGAAAAGCAGTAGACATCCAATATTTAACGACGATGCACTATACAACTAGCGCGCGTATACATTTCCTCCCCTATTTTATTATAATGTGATAATAAAAGTTTTCCTCGTCGCAATCATTTACTAAAAGCGTTCGCTTTTTGTTTTGCCATTGCACATGGGAAACTTTTCCCGCAGTTTTCATACACTTACTATGTTATATGTTTATGCGAAATATAAATATTCTCCATACCTTATAAATATAATTTATGCCACTAACGTGTTATTGTGGCGCATTGCAACTAATGGAAATTTGTCCGCTTAACTTTTCGCAGCAAAACTTTTCTGAGCTTAACACAGCCAGCCATTAATAGAAGTTGGAAATTATTATATATAGTTTACTCTTTTGAAACGTTGTGTAGGTACTCGAGAATGAAAAATATTATTTTCAATTTATTTCTATCAAAAACTTTTAATCCAAAGCGATGGTTGGTCGCTGTGTGGTGATTCAGATGCTGAACAAAATTTTGCAAACAAATTTCTCCAGCATATTAATAATATAGGGGATGGGAATTGCAACATAAAATAAACTATTATGTATACACGCGCTTGTTGACTTCAGCAGAATAAAATTTTGCAAATTAAAATTATTATATTGTATGCTGTAGTTTTGTACAGTTAACTAATATGAACAGGTAGAACGAATATGCATATTATTAATATTTTAAAACTTTTACCGCACACAATGTAGTTTTGAAAAGCGCACAGTGAAAGCATTAAACAATTAGTTGCAACGAACTAAACAAAATGCAATAATGTTTGGAAAATGAATACGGAGGTACTTCGCGTATTTGCATAATGTAGTGTGTAAGCATTATGTGACCACGACTAATTCAAAACAGAGATGGTTGCTATTATGAGCTTAAATCAGAAAATAAAATTAAATGGCTGTTTTTTGCGGGTTTAAATATGTGGAACAAAAAGTAAAGCAATTTTAAGCATTTGCATACAGCAATTTCTATAAAATGTTTATAATTATTATGTTAATTTAATTCAGCTGAAATATTTCATTTAGTAAGTTTTATTGTTCATTTTCACAATGTTTTTCTTTTATATTCCATAATTTTTTAAAAGTACATTTACATTTTAAAATAAATAATTATTATTTTGTGCTCATAATTCCACTTTCAAGTTTAACTAAATAATAATTAGAATTTTTTCACAATTTCTTCATTCAAATACACGTCATGTGCTTAAGATTGTTTCTCCCTTAAACTTCTAAATTTTTTAATTCTAATGAAAATATCTGAATATATAATTCGAAATATGCAATAAAAAAATCGTACAAAAGTGATTTCAACATTTTTTTTAAAATTCAAATCATTTACAATTAGTTTAACGTCATTATTAACTTGAAAATTTATTGTCAAATAGCCAACATAACGTCGTCGTAGTGGTTTCAATTTTTAAAGCATGTAAAAAAAACTCTGCCCCTTAAAAAATATTGGTTTAAAATCTTGAAGACAAGTTTAAGTATTTATGTCTTATTAAAGATATTCTTTCAATTCATTAAACAAATTTAGGTTATAACTCCTTTCGGACTTTCGTAGTAAATTTTTCATCCTTAAGAACTATTTCACAATTTCTATTACAATTCCTTGCAGTTTTTTTGACAAAAATTACGAGACAATCACAAAATATTTATAAATAATTTGATTGGAAAAAAATTGTCTTTAATTTTCCTTTAAATTTAAATAGAAAAAGCAAAAAATTAATTTTTTATGATTTTAATCGAAATTACGTAAAAACAATGAAGGATTTCAAATCTTAAATACATTTTTGAAGAATTTATCGCCTCTTATAGAAAATTTATTTATTTTTTATTATGACGCAAGCAAAACTCATCAGAAACATTTTAATAAAATCTTATTTTAATCGAAATTACTTTAGATGAGTATTTCCGAATTATAATCTTCATAATTTGTCTTAAAAATAATTCTATTTCAATATTTTAAATTTAAAAGCTATTTGAAATATTTAAAACAAAAATACGAAGATATGCCAAAAAAAGTAAAATACTAAATTGAATTCAACTATAAACTAAGACGAAAACAAATATCAAAACTAATTTTCAGTACTTCTTCTATTTAAAATTATAGCGTGTATGCAGAATTAACCGTTTAACGAAATAATAAATTTCTGTTTTGTATAATTTAAATTAATGGACAATTTTTAATCAAATGTGATTACATTTGAAAAATCCAATATCTTAAAAAATATTAAGGCAATGTTTATGTAAAATGATTTAAGAACAGTTCTGCAAAGTCAAACACAATTTAAATATGTATGTGTTTTGCATACATACATATTTCTTCTTAAATCACTTTAATTCTAACATTCCCACACCATTAACATACAACACAATACAATACGTAAATAGTTATTTCGTTTACAAAAATGCCTTTGGCTCCCATTTTATATTTTCAAAACACACACTAATCCACTGTCTATATTCTACGCATACTCCCACTTATATATTCACGATTCACACACACACACTCCAATATAATGTATATCGATGCACACACAATTAGATTTGATATTAGCAAATCGCTTAGTGCCACAACTATCACCCCTATCCACCCACCACCACCCCTTCAATGTGCATGCGTTCACTGCACAAATTTGAATGCATTTTATTGTTCTACATCTCTACATGTTTGTACACTATTATACGCACTAAGTCACACAAGATGCATGCTTTTCAAGTTCAATTTAACAATTTTAACCCGTAAGACATTGATTATATGATTCCACTTTAAGAGGTTTAATTTGTACAGTTAATTTTGTTGTGAAATTGACACACCGACACTTTTGTGCAAAGTGTGTTTGTGGCTTGTGCACTCTGCAATGCAAGTGAGCCACCGACATTTTTTAATGGTTCCTGTGAATTTATAAAAATGGTAATTTTATCCATGAAATAAAAATAAAAATCAGAAACAAATTTTCTTTTTTTTTGTTGTTGTCGGTTGGTTGGTTTGGTTTTTCTGTTCATTTTTTCATTTGGCTTTTTTTTCTGTATGACGACGCACACAAATAAAAATGCAAGGAAAATATATTTAAAAACATAATGAAACGCGAAAAAATTATGGTCAAGAGAAAAGGAATCAGCTACTCGTACATGACGTATCGTATAAAATAAATACGTGTACGTTGCCTGCATTCGTGCATGTACGTTGCACAATATACATGCATGCATATGAACCGATATAGCAAAACAAGAAAGAACACAAGCCATTAAAAAAGTGCATTTCAAATTGCAACACAGAAAAATTACCCCTACTTGGCCGCGGTGTAGTGTGCAAATATACCTACACAACAGGCCAGGAAAGCATTTCGACAAATTAAATACTGAAAAAAGCAGTATAAGCTTGTATGAAGTTATATTACTTTTTTTTTTACATATTATATGTGAAGAGAAAAAAAGCAGATGCACGCGAGTTCCGCTTTCCCTGCCAATTAAAATCACACAAAACAACAAAAAAAATGCAATTATATGTCAGTGCATTTTTTCCATCACGTGCATAGTTGTCTCTCGTTTCATTCAACATCCAATGCAACAAGAGGGAAAAGGATGTACAAATATGTCGGGGAATATAAAAATTGGAAAATTTAAAAAATGTTTATAACACAATAGGGGAAAGGGGGATGGAAAAATTATTGATTCCCTGCCCTTTCGCGCGTTAAACGTGATAGGTGATGACCGCGCGCGGTGGTTGTTCTTGTTGTTCTCTTGTATTTTAATGCACAACTAGATGTGTATTGTTGTGCGGTGTTATGGGAAATATGAAATAAGTTATAGTGGAAAATACAAGGGAGCAACGATAATTCAAGTGGGGAAGCATCACCAAAAATATGACAGTGTATTTTTATTTTTACCACATCACTGCAAGTCTTCAAAGCATGAATGTATTGTAGATTCAGACAATGTGTTGGTGTGCAAAAAATGTTCGTTTATACAAAGAGAATTGTCAACGATTTTTGTTTACCTGATTGAAAAAAAAATTAAATTGAACTGTCACACACATGATTGAAAATGAACTTGAGCATCAGAGTTGAAATACAAAACAAAAGTCTCAATGAACATGAACTTTAATTCGTTTTTACAATTTTTTTAAAACGACTAAAAGTGCATTGAAATATTTTCTCATTTTTAATTATTTATTAAAAAAACTGCTTTTGTTAATCATTGGCTTTAAAAAATCGCTGTTATTAAGCTAATCCTTTTAATTGATAAAATATATTAATTACAATGAAGCTTAATAATTGCGATTCCTTAATATTCAAATTAACTTATTATTTTGAAATAATGAAGTTTCTACTTTAAATAAAATTGTTATCATCATCATTACACATTTTCCTGCCACTAAAAAATGCTCCACACCCGGAGGTTGTGCGCCTCTAGTTTGATATTTCAAGTGCTCTTGCATCTTAGCTTACGCAATCCTACTATCTGAGACGAGACTTTCCTTATCTCCTTGTTTCTACAAGTCTATCCGCAAAGACAGCTTGCGCTGGGTCATCATCAAAATATTATACATTTTTCAAAACTTGATTTAAACAATTTTCTCTATCACAAAATTGTGCCCCTTTTGACTTTTCTAAAAATCTTGATTTAATTTAAAGATGCTTATTTAAAATAATCTATTTTAATTGAAAAATTCTAATTTAATTTCATTGTGAAAGCAAAAATTCAAAATAGTATCGTGTTACATTAATAATTGTTTTAACAAAACAAATTTAATTACGAGTCCCTACTTGATGTTTCTCCTCATTTTCCAATAACAAAAATAGCTGCCATATTATATCGTTTTAATATGTAATAGAAGGTAGCTTTTGATCAAGTGCAACATAATCATATATATTATTACCACTGTGAGCTTTAAATTTTACTGCAAAATAGAAATGGGAATTGAAATGTGACACATTTCGCATATTAATTCGCTTGTACACTCTGCGTATGTATGTATTTATAATTTAATGACTATTGAATTGGCATTAAATAGATCCACATTTTCCAACAACAATTCATGGTAGTCATTTAATTCGTTTTACTATATGGTAAACTATGTTAAAGGATGTATCGAATTAAATTTGGAAGCAAAATTGCAACTAGATTCAAAACTAAATTAATAGTTTTGTTTGTTTTTTTGTTTTTTGTTGAAATTAACATTATTTAAAATTGTGCAGTTTCAAGAGACATTTCTAATTCAATATTTTTAAGACTTTTCATTTAAAAAAAAAGGTGCTTGTTCACTGTATTAAAATATCTCCTGCATAAAGTACAATAAAATTAAATTGAAAAAGTGTTGTAGCAACTCGCATATTACAGCTCTGCGGCATTTTTTTCCCTGTTCGAGGCAGCTTCATTCATTCATGTTAAAAAGCGTTGCAAAGTTGTGTAATTAGAAGAAATGGAGATAACAAACACAGAATCCCTTAACAGCTTAAATCAAATGAAAAATAAAAACCGTGAGCCACCCCATTCTCTGCCACATTCATACCGACACCACACCAAGGCCCAATAAATAAGAATTAATGACTGAACATTTGCCTCTTATTTACTTAGTAGTGGATAGGGAAAATACAGCATCTCGCTCCCCAAATGAAACGTGGCCGCAAATCCTCAAACATCGCATTTTCTATATATGTACGTATACTTAAGCGAACACATAACACACTTATATGTAGTACGCATTTTGTATAAAACATTGCTGCAAAAATATCGTATAGAATACAGTCGACGTATACAAAATATGTAAATTGTACACAACCCCCCGCGGTGTACACCGCGAAGGCATAATATAACGAAAAAGAAGAAATCGCGGTGGAGCAATGTCGCCCCTACCCAAACATTCATTTATATGTTGTATACACGTTGGGATCCCGAGTAATTTTTCAACTTCAAACAACCACTAGAGCATTGTACACATGAATATGTATAAATACAGCAATGGTTGAGAAATTGAAAAGAGAAATTTTGATGCTACCACCGCCGTCGTCGTCGTAGTCGTAGTCGTCGTCGTCCTCATCATCCCCCCCAACATATTATACTGCCACATTCGCCCAGTGGGTCTCATACTTTCCAAACATACACACAACGGACAGAATTACTTGTCTAAAATAAAAATAAATTAAAATCCGCACAGCAATATAAAAGGGGGATGAAAAAAAAAAGCATCCACCAGAATATACAACGTTTGCATGCATTGAGGGAAAACTCTGTTCACCTCATTCCTAACCCCAGCATGTTCGAATGGGAAACATAGCCCAAAGTGAACGACGAGAATGATGCTCCGCAGTCCGTGCACTGCACGCAAAAAGTGTACAAAATGCGGTGTGCGACGGATGAGGGGTTGAAAAATTGTATAACTGTGCATGCCGCTACGGAGAAAAACCCGCCTCTTTTTCCATTTTGTTTCACTTTAACACAGTTCGTTGCTGTGAAATGAAAATGAGATGGAACATCGAGTTTTTCCAACTCTGCGAATTTCATAATATTCTTTTCCCTTGGTGGCTCTTTACCATTCGGTTTTTGCGGGAATTCGTGGTCCATGGTCGTTCCTAAAATTACACACGCAAAAACACACACTCACACACACACCAACTCGCAATGCACGAACACACACCGATGTGCTCGACAATCTTTTTGATTATTGATTTATTTTTTTACTATATATGTGTGGGCATTTTTTGGTCGCTTTTAATCCTTTTTTTCACCCTACGTTTGCACACAAACTCCCATAACATGTATAATATGCAAAGCACATCTGCACATCTATATTGTTGAAGCTTCTTTCATCCGTTCCTGTGTGCACACAATGTTTTTCCTCCTATTTTTTTTTTTGTTTTTTTCCATTTCCCTATGATGGCCGGTCATTTCGAGTGTCGGACACACACAAAAAATGGCTCCGCCTCGTTGCCAGCCATGGAAAAATATCCATGCGGAAAAGATATTATGGCGAAATTGCGTATAGTAGGTGGCTGTGTTTTGCATTGTATTGTATATATTTTATACACACACACACACACATATGCACCATTCAAAAGGGGATAAAGACCGACTGTACACAACACACAAAAATGAACCCCCGCGCCATTGCCAAGAAGGTTAACTGCTCCTTTTATTTGCGTAAAATTCATTTTTTTTTTCCCTCCCCAGCATTTGCATAAAACCAAATACTGAGTTTTCCCACTTGGGACGAATTTTTGTAATTTCTAGCTCATTTCACCCTCTACCCGGTGTTGTTATATAATAGCATCCCTTCCTTATAGTATGTGTGTCCTTTATTTGCCCCCCCCCATGCCAAACGTGGCACCTTTGTCCTCGGCATCATAATGATCTCCGTCGTCGTCGTCGTTGTCGTCATTTTGGTCTCCCGCTTTTGTGCAGAGAAATATAATAAATAATGTATAAAAGAAAATTAGGATGGAAAATAAACAATATAAATGGTTTTGCATACATCAACCCAAGCATACTCAAATTTATGGCCAAAAAAACAACAACATTTACGAATATATGCAAAGTCAGATTCAGAGGTTGTGGCGGCCGCAGCAATGTAAAAGTGTACACACAAAATTTTGTATAAAGGAAATATGTTCAACCATATTTTATTTATTTTGTAATTAATTGTGGCGCTGAACAAAGACAAACATCATAAAGGATGATTACAAATGAAAATTCTTTGAGTTTTGACCCCTTGACGTTGACGTTGTAAAAATTGTGTATTAAAACGAATATGAAAAATGAGTTCTCTCCAAATATTGTCTTTGTGGTAAATTTAGCATGCGTGCATGTTAAATTTAATTCCTTCAGGAAAATTAACTTTTGGGGTAATAAAAATGTAAACAAAATGAACTGTATAAAAACACCAGCAATAATAAAATAAACAATACGAGGTACTTCAAGAAAATGTACTTTGAATAAACCATAATTAACATGAGTTTAAAAGAAAATGTAAAAACAAAAACTATAAAATGTTTATTCAACTGTTAATTTAATTTAAATCTTGAATTCATGAAATATTTTAAAAGGTGAAATTAAAACTCGTGTTTGATGTACGCATTTGTTTGTTTGTACGCAGAAAACTCAATGATTATACAACTAATTGAAATCCACAAAAACATCCCACCCAAACCAACCCCCAAATTCATTCCCTCGCTCGTGCTTGTGGATTTAGTTATTTAACAGTGGTTGGACTTCCATTTATGCGTCACACAATGTAGTGGTGACTGCTGTATAGTAAATGTGTCCAAAATACATAAAATAATAGGATTTCCATTGAAATCACATAGTACGTATTGTAAATTTCAGTTTTCACGCAAGGATTATTGTAATATATATTATAATTTTGATTGAATGCCGCAGTATTATTGATAAGCGAATTCTTATAAAGTAAAACATCTCTCCCTATATCTTACCGAAAGTTGTTAAAGAAATTTTAAAGATAAACAGAATGTATTACAACAAATTACAATGAAAATGAATGTAAACTGTTTTTGAATTATAAATAAATAAACGTTTAAAAACCGTTAAAATTATTTTACAAACCAGGTTGGTTAATAAAAAAATAAGTTCTGAAACAATAAAAATTAAAACAAACAATAAATAAATGAATAATTAAAAAATACAAATTTTCTTTTAATCCTGTTTTCCTCATTACAATCCTTTGTATTTCAGGCTTATTCTTTTCTTTCCCTGAATAAATTGGTTTATTTAGCCATTACACAATTTTACAGGGGTTGTTTTCTATTCAAATGTGTCTCCGCTAAAATAAGGGATATTTTGCGAGCGCCTCTGCTGTCCGGAGCGATAAACCAACAGCACCCTTAATTATAGGGGTTGAAATTTTGGAAGACTTTCAACTACTCTGTAAAAGATGGGGTTCTATGAATATTTGATACGGAAAGGATTTTGCTTGGCTTTATATTTATTTCAGAACATTTCTTATTTAATTTTAGTTGAGACATTGCATTTTCAGTTTAATTTTTGTAAAGATCAAGACCGGTGAACAATATTCATAAGGAAACATTTTCTTTCAGTTCATTAAGTGCATATGGAAATATGTAATTTTCATAGCAAATTTATTTCTATAAGACTTATTAAGCCATTCATAATACAATATTTAATTTCTAAAAATTTACGGCAAACTTGCTTTATAATATTCTAGCTGCTATAGAACGCATAATTAAATTAATAAATGTTCGGTGAGAGAGACTTCATAAATGCAGAGTAAATAGCAATACAGTCAATCATTAAGTAATGTCGCAATAGATCAATAGGTTAGATCTCCGCGCTGTACATTAAGTGTAACTCAGGTTCGAATTCTCTCGAAGCCGATTTCTTTTTTTTATTTTTTTTAAAAATTGAACTTCTACTAAAACAAGGGCTATTTTTTTGCGACTATCGTTTTTTGGAATTTTTTTTTTTTGAAAATATTTAAAATCTTATACTTAATTAGAATATAAAAACCAAAATTTTGAGAAATCGATTCTTCATACTGTAAATTGAAAAAAACTAAACTACTTTTGACTACATCTACAATTTTTTTTCTTTAAGAAAACGGTTTTGGAAAATTATGAAATTTATATTTTTTTAAACCTGCATTATTGGCCTTTAAATAAGTATTTTAATATTTTCTAAAAAATATAACGGTATTAATATTATAGCGCTTTTACTATTATGGTATTTGAGATGCCACATTTTGGCTTCACAGCAAATCTTAATTTCTGACTATCCCCTTAATGTAAATAAAAAACTTTTCTTGCTATTTATTTAAAAAGGAGCAATAGTTGGAACGTATTAATTTTTTTTTTCTGGTATAATTATTTTTAGAGTTATTGATCTTGAAAGTTTACAAATTTTTTAAAGATATAGACGTTCTTAAAAGTTAGTAAAATATGTATTTCCTTACAAGAATAATTTTTATTGTTAATTTTATTGTAATTAGAAATATATTAGCCGTACATAGCAATAAACAGTCGGTAAATATTTCAAGACACAAAACTTTAAGAAATTATTTAAGAAGACTCTCAAATTTTCAGAAAATTTATAATAACACAAAAAGTTTATATTCAATTTTAGTAAGCTTTACTTTAATATTTTTTATTTTTAAAACTCTATCTTGTGTAAAAATTGTATTAAAAAAATCGTAAAATAAATATTTTTGTACGAAGGCTCTGAAACTAAAGAAATTTTAAGAAAATTGCGTACATGTAAATTGTTGTTGTAATAATGTAGGCGCGTATTGTCGCAGCTGTTGCGGACATTTAGGCGGATAATTAATTGTTACCATATTACGTACATTGTTTATTGAGAAGATTTGGCAAAATCAACATTAAAAGGACCCTATTAATATGAAATAAAATAAAATAAGGAACAATTTACAGGACTTAAAACTTAAGTGCTTGCACGCAAAAACCTGTGATGCAAGTTTCAACGAATTTATTCTGATTGCATCGTTGTGATTAGAGGTCCAAACATTTGTGAATGAATGCTAATTTTTTACACAACTTCCGTCACCAGTGCATGTGAAAGTTTCAATATGTGCCACAGCACAAAGATAGTTAGTACACTATAAAACTTATGCATTTTCCATCAAAACTTTCTAATTCAAACAAATTTACTTGAAATTTTGCTCATTTCCCTATTGCCGAAGCAACATTTGTCAGTCTATGTTTGTAATTTGTGAATAGTTTGGGAGTTCAGATTTCTGATTTCACCCTTTATTGTCTGATGCAAGTGTTAGTGTACTTGTGTACGCAATTACGAGTTGAAATTTTGTGTACCAGCTGAGAAGTCTATTTTATTTGATTCATTTTGTCGATTTCTAAATTGGTGCAGTTTTAAGACAATTTGAAAATGAATTTGCATCTCTTTAAAATTATTGTGTATTTCTTACAATTATTAAATTATTGACACTAAATAATGTCTCCGTTATTTTATTTAATACAATTATTTTAATTTTTACATACAATGTTTCTGAGGACCCTTTAAAATCGTCACTTTCTGTGTAGAAAGTTTCCCCCTCCTTACAAACCATTTCATCAAATGTGATCACATGTGGCCTCAAAATATAAGCCAAAATGTTGCCTTAACGTTTTTCATTGTACCCTGAATACCGGACATGTGTATAAAACTGTTTATGCCATAACGTGTGATGTGTGGGATGCTGATGGGGTGCGATGAGGTGATCAATACAAACACGCACGCAAATAAATTACAACATTCATCCTTTTGTTGATTGTTGTATGCGGATATATAGAAAAGTTAATATATAACACTCACCAATCTCCCCCCAATTCTCTCATCCATGACTTCTTATATATCGAGAGTGTAGGTCCTTGTAGAACACTGCAAGGTTTATCTCAACTCATTTTCCTTTAACACATATTTCTCACACTCAAATATATCTATATTTCATATTAGAATTAAACATGATACAGTTATATCAAGCTTTTGTTATGCCTTTAACGATACACAGTTTGTTCCCATAATATCCAACGGTCGGCTCAACCACCATACTGCTGAACCCAAAAACACCTGCCACCCCACAATCACCCCCCAACTCTGCATAAATGAGATGACCAATGCGATTTTCATCGCACACTTGTACACTTCTTTGCATGATATCTTTTTAGATTTTAGCTCACTCTCCCACCATTGTAGGCGCACCCACTCAGTCCATTTTTCGGTCTCTGAAAATTAATGACCAAAGGGATATCTAATCTCCTGTCTTCTTGTTCTTGTTGACCACTCTTTTGTGTATACATGTGCGTGTCCGTTTTCTATTCAACATATGTGGAAATGTATTTTATGATACGATGTACCATAATCGACATTTTACTTTAGTTTATATTTTACTTACAGTGCAGGATACAAAACATTTTTGAAAAGGATGTGAGTTCAAATTTACTGAAACAGCAATTTTGATAAAATCATCCGCAAAGATCGTCTTATTGTTTTAATCTTAATCAAAAGCAAAATATATATTTTATCTCCTTTTCCTTTATGTTTATGTGTGTGTGTGTGTGTTTGTATCACAACATTTAGTCAGCTGTGTACAAATGTACATCAAAATTGATATGGCATATTTTGCAGAGAGTGGGAGGGATTGGGTTGATAATTCACTGCTCAATGTTCATATCCTGTACGCTAGAATGGAATTGGAAACTTGTATTTGTGAGCTGAAATTGATTCAGGTCGATATTTAGCATTGCTTTTGAGGGTATTTGTTGTTAATTTTTAACGCATCAAAGTGAAAGCGAATTGCATTTGCAGTGAAAGTGAAATATTTTCAGTTTAAATTTCTTTAAAGACTCAATTGCATTAATAAATATTTTTAAAACAGTTAATAACAACTATTTAATTTTTATTTGGTTTTTGAAATTGTTAATTTCAATTATTTTTAATAATTTTTAATTGATTTTAAAATTTTCAATTACGTAGTTTTAGAAAAGTAAATTAAAATTGCAATAACTGTAAATACATGTTTTTAAATAACAATGTAGAAAAAGAGCATTAATTAAAATCACCCCCTCCCCAGCATCAAACCGAAGAAAGTCCTTAATCAAATTCCAAGGCAACCCGAACCAAGCAACAATACAAATCACCATAAAGCTCAATGAGGAACGTTATTACAATGTGGGTGGGGATGGTCACACACAGTTCAGTGCAAGGGTTTGTTGGAGCTGACGCACAACAAGCGACCATCTTTAAATAGGAAAAGTTTTCCTTTATAACTAACCGACAGCCGCACACAAAAGCATTCAAAATACATACAAGATGGAAAAGAAAGTGGTCAAAAACCACCCTCATCTGTACGGCTGTGCATGGCCAAAGAGCCACACACAAACACTGAACACACGTAGCGAGGCGTACAAACACAAATGGCACGAATACATGTACAGACAACGCTGTAGAAAATTTTAAGGCAAATGGCGCTGAGAAATGAAAAGCTTTCTGTACACGAGCAAAAGTTGAAGGCGGGAAAGAGAACACGCCGTTGTACTGTACAATACACGTATGTATATTAATATGCCACCCTTCAGTATCTGTGCAGTACGCTTGCACGAAATAAACTTTTGCTGAGCCTCAAATCATAACGGCTCCATATTTGTATTATCCTGCGATGTGTATATTTGAACACACACAAGAAAGATATTATAAAGGACAAGCAGAAGACGATAAAATCCATAACTCTGAAGGGATTTTTCCATCTCAATAATGCCGAAATTCGCATATTATACTACTCGTAGATATGCACAGATGGACATTATACGTATAGGGCAAGGATATTACTAACGCAGAGCAGAGGGTTATAGCTCAGGACCGGGTGAACGGATATAAGGATCACTACATACATATATGTATACATAATATGTATGATGTGTGTATGACGCGACCGAAGAGGGTGAACATTTTTGAATAAAAAGGGGTGGGCGCATCAACGAATAAACAGAATGAAGCCCAATAATATTTTATGCATATACGTAGTGCCTGAATATTGCCGCTATATTACACAAAAGCGTAGATATGTAATGTAGAATAATATATATTGATGTGAATTGTGAACGGGAGCCATGACTGACTTGGTGCAAAATTTTAATGGAGGAGATGGTAAGAAGATAATATTAATTGTGTGAGGGTGATGAGAATATTAATTGTATTAACGAAGGAAATGCTTCAACCTAGTACGAGTGTACTGCTGCTAACTGTTTTGCATTTGTGGAGGATGTGTGAGGGATGTGTGACGCCCGACATTCTATAATACATAAATTGATGGAAATGTACTTATTATAAGATTCTCCAGTTCCACTTGCAGACACGTCATAATATTATTATGCTTTTATTCCACTTAATTGTTACCAATGAAGGCACCCAAATCACTTCAATTTCAATTTATGCAAGTTTTGCTTTGATCATTGCCACTTAGGATTTTCTCAAACACATATAAATCATATTGTGATGCCGTACACGTTCTTGTATCGTTATTTAATTTGAATATAGTTACTTTAGAGTCTGTATTTTGAAAGCTTTCAATACCAAAGGATTGTTAAAACAATGAATCTATCATTAAATTAATTTAGTTTGATATAGATTTAGTTTAAATAATTGGATTAAATGTATTGGATTTCCTTTAAATAATTGTAAATTCTATTAGTAATTCTTTAAGTCATGAATTATTAAACACAAAATAAATTAAAAGTGTTTAAAATATTTTCTTTAAAAATGTAATCCAATTTTAAATCTATTAAATTCTACGTGATAAACAAACCCTCTTTAATGCTGTGATATTTCAACTTTAAAATTCCAAGGAAACATTACAATTTACCTGTTCAGTCGTGTATTAGTAAAGTTTTTAATTTTTTATGTTTAAATTTAAAAAGAAAAAATCTTTTACACTCAAATTTACATTAAATGTGAATGTCAATATTCAACCCCTTTATAATGGTGAAAGTTAAAGCCAACTTTCTCTAGCCTGCAGTTGATTCAGTTCATGTGGAATGTGGTGAGGCGTCACCCGCTGCTCACCAAAACAGCGGTAGGGTGGTTTTGGTCTAATTACGAACACCATTGACTGAGGCATGACTGTACGCGCCAAAAAATTAAATAAAAATATGTCCAGCACCATCGCTTCCCTCCATTTATTTTTATTTTCTATTTGATTCAAACTCCTTTTCATATATCCTTCATTTACGCATATAAGGTTTATTTATAATATGCTGACTTCTCCAGCCACAAATGTTTGAACGTATACACTTTGGCGTTTCGAAACAACGTGCACGAATATTGCATAAAAACAAGTACAAGAAATTAAATGAGCTACCCGTGCACAAAATGCCAAAACAGGGTTGGGAAAAAATTATAATTAAAGATGGGGACAAGACCCCACAGGGGGTGCGACATGAAGCTACGTACTTTACGTGTATAATATGTAGAATAAAATGCAATCGCATGGAAATGCGACATTCAATTTCAGGAATTATATCACTGATACGTGAGATGATGGCCACTGATCAATTGAAAATGGTTAAAGGAGTGAAACGCCATACCATCACACTTGTGGGAGGGTGCAGTGTATTTTCATTTTCATTTTTATTATGGACTCTTCTACTTCATTTCTATGAAATGCATGGAATTTCTTTTGGGAGACATGCAGAATTGCAGACCCCCGCACCAAATGGAATTCAAGTGAAAATAGTCACGTAGATAATTTCAAATCCTGCAAGATAAGGATCGTCATTTGCAAGGATTGTGTGCATATATGTAAGTATAGTTTTTAAATTGCTCTTTTATATGTGTATTTCGTTATTACTTCTAATCTAAAGCATTTCATTCTTCCTTTACACGACATGGTCAGAAGTAATTAAATTGTAAAATGGATGGCGGCTTGCTGTTGAAGATAACAATTCAGAGAATGTAAATCGTACCATTTTTCTGAAGGAAACGTCCATGTCAGTTCAAGGAAATGACTGCGAATGAAATTTTAAAGTTATTAAGTTAAAAATTCAATTTCTTCATGCATTTTAGTGCAATTCTTCAAAGTCATTACTGCGAAATTAAGAAGGTAAATTCAAAGCTGTCTTCTCTGAAAATTCCTCTGCATCCCTTTAAAATAAATTTGATTATTCCGAAATTTCAACGATTCAAGTCTGAATTTACTTTTGCATTCTTTATAATTTGATTCTCTCTTTAAAATTTTTATGTATAGATAGATTTATATGCTTCAGTTTCTTCATTTTTTCGGCATTCGTGGTCAGCGAATAACTGAATTATTTTAAATATTGTGGAAGCAAATGAAGGAGAAGGTTGAAATTGGGGTTGGGATCCGATATTTGGCTTTTGGTTGGGATTCAAATGTTATCACGTGTAATTCAGATTTTTCAATTTCGTGGTTCAGTAGACCATAAGGTTACATTTACCTTTAAAAATCTATAAAGATGCTCCTGGAATAAGCCAAACAACTTCTTTGTCCTTGAGATGGCCGGAAGTTCATTGCACTCTTTGTTCAAAAACAACGAAAACAACTTCTTCGTTATCGTGCGTTTCTGCGCTAAAGTTCATCGCCCTTGTTGGTAAAACGATCAAAACAATTTGTTGGTATTGCCGAGGCCGAGGTTGAAGCCGAGGTTGTTTACTTCTTTTTAGCTGCTGGAGCTCAGTTGTTCTTTGATTTTTGTAAAGTAGGGACGTGTTTTAAATGTATCCAAAATTGTTTCTTTAAAATGTTTAGGGTTTCTGAGATATACAAACTGTGACCTTTAATTTCAAATTTTGACCTTGGAATGTTCTGATAACTTTTATTGTTATCCAAAAGCTATGATAATGTGGAAAAAAATTCAGAAATATTCAAGTTTTCTGAGATACACTAATTATGACCTCGAATTTTTCGATTTGACCTTGAAATGTTTAGACAACTTTTTTATATATTCAAAACTAACAATAATGTGAAAGAAATTTTTCTAAAATATTTACCGTTTCGGAGAAATAAATAAACGAAAACGTTGGTATTGCCGAGCCGAGGTTGAGGCCGAGGTTGTTTACTTCTTTTTTGTTGCTTGGACTACAGTTGTGCTTTGACTATTGTAGAGTAAGGACGTGTTTTAAATGTATCCAAAGTTGTTGTTCTAAAATGTTAAGGGTTTCTGAGATATACAAATTATGACCTTTAATTTTCAAATTTTGACCTTGAAATGTTGTGAAAACTTTTATTCTTTTTAAAAGCCACAATAATGTGGAAAAAAATTCAGAAATATTTAAGGTTTCGGAAATATAAATAGTTGACCTTGAATTTTTCGATTTAGACCTTGAAATGTTTAGACAACTTTTTTATCTTTTCAAATCTAACAATAATGTGAAAGAAAATTTTCTATAATATCTACCGTTTCGGAGATATGAATAATATACGAGAACATTGGTATTGCCAAGCCGAGGTTGAGGCCGAGGTTGTTTACTTCTTTTTTGCTGCTTGGAGTTCAGTTCTTCTTTGATTTTTGTAGAGTAAGGACGTGCTCTAGTTAATGTATCCAAAGTTACTGATTTTATATTATTGCAGATGTGCGCTATTATGCACTTGTTTGGGATGGGGAACAGGATTCAAATTTGGATTGGGATTGTGATTGCAAATAGTGGACTTGAGACTGCAGAATCAAGATTTTAAGATTGATTCATTCAGATTTTGATAGCACTACTACACTTAGATTTTACTTCTTAGAACCTTTAACTCTTTACCTTTTTATTTTATCATATCCTGGAAGCGAGTTAGTTCTTCCTCGTCGTGCTCCTGGAATGTTGCGATTAATGACAATTCATCCCCTTTTTTACTCTTTGATTGATTTTTAACTATCTGAGCCGCACCAGACTGTTTTTTTCCAAATTGTATTGGGCATGGGGTTGTTTATGAGAGTTTGTTATGACAATAAAGACGCGAGATAAACCGCGGAATCAGCGAATAATATCGCGATATTCGCGAAATATATCGCGGCCACATTTTTTTTTCTTTTCCAAAAATAACATTTTGAGTAAATTGTATTTAATTTATTAATATAATAATAATAATATTTTTTAAAGAATTATTTAGTAAATAAAAATTTAAAATTGTATTTTAACGGTTATTCATTAACTAATAAAAGAAAAGCTATAACAGTTGCGGTCTCTGCTTTTAATACCATTTTCTCTACCATTTAATAGTTTCCTATCTTTTCTATTTCATTTCATCAACTTTGTATGTATCAAAAATGATTGCATAAAATTTTCCACAAACTGTTATCGTCACTTCTTTGTTATGTTTTGTATCAATGTAACCGACAGCTTAATTCTAACATTAAAGTTTAGAGTTTAGATATTGTTGAATACTATCGGATGTAATTAATGAAATGATTTCACCCATTTGAGATTTCGCACATGAATGCCTTAATAAAATAAAAGAATATTGTTCTTTCTCATGATGACTATTTTTGCAGAATTTAGAAAATCCTAATAAATGTTTTACGCTATTTTAAAGCTTAATTTAAAATCTGTAGAATTTTAAGGATGATTTCCTTTCTAAATATAAAGTAGAAAAATTAACACTACAACTTAAAACTACAATACCTTTTCTCCCATAAAATATTGTAGGGCGTGAAATTTGTCAGCGCATTTACATTGCATTGCAAAACATAATAATACCTTTCTCTATATATATTTGTAAAGGCAATGGAATATTCGAACAAATTTGCAGACGCAGTTATACAAAAGCTTCAACCAACGTAACTATATAACCACATTCAGTTTGAAGACCTAAACGAAGGATGTGTAGTTATAAATGCATGCCGACCGAGAGCATAGAAGTTGAGCAACATGAAATATTGTGGTTTTATTCCGTTTCGCATTGTCCTTATGTATTTATGCAATTTCGTGTCTTTATATTATGTTCTATTGTCTCTTTATGTATTTAAATTTTACACAATTCAACAACATTTAACATTTTCACGAACGATTCTTGCATGTACGAGTATTTATGTGGGATGCGTCCGTCCGTCCGTCCGTCCGTCCTCACCATGCGGGTCCAACGACTGCACTGGTATGCCCCATCATTATAACTTTTCCTTCCTTTCGACTCTTCAAATGTTCATTGTTCTTGGATTTTTCTTCTGGCCATTTTCATTTTGCATCCTTTCCTATTTCATGAATAGATAATTTATTTCCTTGGAAAATGAATATAAGGAAGAGCTCTACATATATGGCAGACTTTGTCCAAGCTGTATGGGCTCGAATGCTTGCTTTTTAAAATAGGGGTGGGTGTGGGTTGGGAAATATGATGAAAAGTTTATCCTCGCTTCAGCGCATTCTGCAATATAAGCGTTGATGTATTATATTTAGTTGTATATAAATATATTTAAAGAACATGTACATGGTAAGGATGTGTAATGCCTGTGTACAGAGTGTTCTTCACAATTTTGTGTGTTCGATTTTCCGCAATTTCCTTCTTACATGTGCATGCAACGTCGTAATATATCTACCTAATATGTGAAGCGACTGAGAATATTTTGAATTTAATATGCAAATATCTCCAGAATACTAAATGGGTGCTGTGTGGATGTGAAAAGGATGCACATTGGAGCATGCATGGCGCAATCATTTTACCATAATATATATAAGTATATGATGTTTTAAAGGCTGCAGGAGCTGAAATACAACAACAAGAATAAGAATATACACAAATCAAAAGGAGAACATTACAGGAAAATCTCATGACAATAAATGCCTGAAGTTTCTATCCACATCATAAATAACTAACTTGATGACAGAGTTTTCTCAATGGCATTTGAACACTATATTTGTTGTAATGTAGTTCACTTTATAGTGCTCAACGTTATGAACAACATGAAATTGCAAAAGCGCATATACTTTATACACATAATATGGATTTTCAGCTGTCCAATGCATGGCTCGTCCTAGGTCCGCAGCTTAATGAAGTTTTGTGAAAATTCTCATTCCACTTAATTTCAGTGGCATTTTGCATTTTGTTGCATCATTTCTTTTGGTCGAAACTAAATGATTTTATCCACACAACATACACACACACACACACACATAATATAAATATTCGTTGTTCATGTGAGCAAACACCATCAAAGGATTCCAATTGATGTGTCAATGTAAACTAATAACTAAAACTCATCTTCCGACAAGCATTTAACTTAAGCACACTTGAGACTTGATTTCAACCATGTTTTAGATCAGCTTTTACCAACTATAGTTGTGACTATACGTCTATTGCATAATGCAACACATAAATTCACAGATGTATTTATATTTTTGGAATAATTACAATTTTGATACTTTGGAAAAGGATTTTCTATATGCATTTATGAAACTATCAATATGCTGGTGTTGTTTATTAGCTGCTTCCATTTGCGTTACGTAATCCTGCTCAGGACATTCATCACTATTAAAATTGTAATCAACTGTTTGCCTTTTGGGATTGTACTTGCATTTTCCAGTTTAGTTAACCAAAATTTAATTTCTAGGAAACGTTAAGTTGAAAATGATTTTATCAACATGACAAAACGAAAGGTAATCTAGTCACAACTCACGTGTCAATATTTATCATGTTTTTAATTCAAAAGTAATTACTTTTAAATAAAATCTAAATTTTTAAATTATTATTCAAAGTTACCATTAGTAAAAGAAAAGGACATTTTAATGAAACGACTTACAATTTAAGTCTTTAATTTCGATTTCGAGTATAGAAGACAAATTAAATTCAAACAAGTATTTTTTCCCAGCATCAATATAAAACGAAATTATACAACAATATTGTTTGCTCCTTACAAAATATCCTTCAGAAAATAAATACAACAGCCCTTTCCTTTGCATCATCTTATTTTTCATACAAATATCCGGTTTTACAGTGTACAAGCAGTCTCACACAGGGTAACGTCCTTTGATGCAGCCCTTTGCATTTGGTCATCTTGCGCTGACCTTTCTTTGTGTCGGGATCATTCGTGTCAGAAGTGGTCATCTCATTGCTGTGGAAGATGTTATTTTATTCATTCATCTTTACATAGATAAAGGGGATTCGTAGAGGCTATTGCATTAAAAGGATTCTGATTAAACGCATTTATACTTTCCGTCACAGCATCTTAATTTTTTATATTCAATTTTATTACGGATTCTTATACAATTTAACGATGATTATTCTAATTTTTAAATCCTGTTTTATATCGTGTATGGAAACTTTATTTTTCCCACGAATCGTTGTGTCCGGTGAAGGACGCGCTGCACTACCCTTTCAGATGCTGTGTATAGTAAATAGTAATTTTATTTTAGGAAGACATTTTACTGGTTTGAGATCAACGACTTTTTTTTTAAATTGTTTTTATGTGAATTATGATTGGAGTGTATATAAAATAGTATTTTAGTTCAAACTAAAATTTAATTTGAAATACTTACAGGAAGTACGCTTTTAATAAAACACTGGAAAATAATTAAGGACTTTAATTGATGTAAATCTGCGGAAACGTTATTTTTTAAGTTACAACCTCCATAACGCAACTATTGTTAAATTGCATTTCCTAAGAAATAGCGCGATCTTTTAAATATTAAAGGAATATTAAATTAATAATATATTTAAGGATCAATATTTTTTTAAATAAATTTTCCATAACAAAATCTAAATAATGTGCATGTGTAGCTCCCATTTCATAAGGACTTCAAACCAACACCACAGGATATCTTAAAACATTGACCGTCTGAAAGATGTTGTTACTATGGCAACCTCAAAACCCATCCCACATCCCGATTGAAATCGTTAAACCAAATAACACACTCATACTGAAGCAAATATAAACTTTAAAGGGTTGTTAATCTCAAACTTTATGACCATGCTCAAAGGAAAATAAGACTACAACACAAGTATAAAAGTATAAGTGACTGTAAGTTGAAGTAGAAGAACAAGAATGGAGACTAAAGTTCATGTAATGTGGACACTGCCAAAAAGGGTATCGCAATATAGTTTTTGCAGGCCATTCCACTATATTATAGTGGGGGGTATAGAAGCACAAAAATATCACCTCGCATCCTTGGCTCAGCGCATATCAAACAGATACATGTACCCGTACATGATGCAGTATAAAAGGAAAATGCCATACCAAACCCCAAACCCTTTGGTCCAACAGATATGTCGAAGAAATGTGAACCCAAAAAGTGGGAAGATGTGGCAAGTTAAGGCAACAGCTATATGGGTTTATAGTTGATATGGTGTACATACGAACACATTCATGTTCTGGGTATAGGAACTATGAAGAGGAGAGGGGGGAAAAAAATAAAGAAATAAAGTCCTGACCGAAATGTGGGTGGTTGCCGCATAAGTGTGGGTGAAGATGGTGTGGCAAGAGTGTTTGAGAATATTAAAGAAGAGTAGATACGTGCTGGCGAACACAAAATACCATGCCGCATACATGTTCAGGCGGAGATTGTGTGGAAAGACGAAGGACGACCGTGGAATAGGAAGACACAAGGGAATTATATATAAAGTTTAGTTTTACTCGGGAAAAGTTATCTTATAGTTTTTCACCCCCAGACCCACACGTTTGCCACTTTATAACGGCGGTCCCATTTTAATGTATACATGTCGTTGTTAGATTTGGGATCCTTTCTCTGTAGCTATACATGTTTCAATCCTTTACATATTTTACTCGTATACATGTTTACATATTTAGATATATTAAATGTGTATAAGTTCTAAATTCAATGGAAATTGTGCACACACTCACATTGAAAATACACTGAGAAACATAACTTGGTATGGAAAACTATAAGAGGGTTGGCTACTTGCTTCAAGGGATAATATGTATGAAAGACAAAAGACATGAGGGTGCGGTCATACTAGCGGAATATATAGATGCAGTATAAAACAGTGCTATAAATGCTGTGGATGTCGAAAACTGAAATGTGGGTGAGCCCACAGTTTGCGCGAATTTATCAAAGTTTAGATGAAAACTCCATTGTTTAATTCATGCAGAGATTCTAAGAATATTTTGTTTTATTTTATTGTTTAATTAAAAGGCTATTAACAACAATATTTGCTTCCACAATTACTCACATTTCGATTTTCTTTAAATTATCTATAAATACATTTAAAACAATGTGGGAAAGGGCGTGTGTTTCCCTCTGTTATCCTTAATTTTCAACTATTTTAGTTTCTTTTTTTTTTAATTGTACGAATTTAATAGGCAAAACATTTAAAAGCCAAAAGAAATTGTGCAATAAACGTTTTAATTTTATTCAAATTGTTGGAAAAATATTTTTTCCCTCTAGCGAAGCGATTCAGCCAGTTTCTTATACAAAAAAGTCTGATTTTTCTAGGTCACTTTTTATTGTTAGTGTCCTCCTTATCAAACACAATTCACATTTACTTCTGCCCAACCCCCTCCCTCCCTCATTTAAGCATGCATGGGATATTCTGCATCCCCATCACCGCAACTATTTCCGTTTTATCTTTGTCCAGAACTCTTGAAAATTCGACCCCCATGTACACATGCAGCTTTTATCTTGCAATTTTGGGTGCATCCGTTAGTTTGAAATGTGTGTGTGTGTGTGTGTTGTATTTTCATGGCATTTCCTTATTGCAATTTTATTCACCGTTTTTGTTGCTTCCATTTGCTAAATAAACAAGCTACATAAGAGTACAAATTTAACTTTATTCTGCTTTATCTTTCTTATATGCAGTCTGCTTTGTATAATACAGTCAAGTGTATAGTTGGGAAACGACGTTTCTGTTGTGCAAATATTATATATATGTCTAGATAAATTGTTTAGGATTTCCTTGTCCATTTTTGTTGTTCATCTAAACGCAGATAGACTATATTGTGTATAACTATAAGAAGATGAAGTCTTGTCCTTCATTCGTATTGGGATTAGTTTTTCCTTTACACGAGCACGAAAATACTCCATGCTTTTATAGTTTGTTGAGTACAGTGTCTTATGTATGTTTTTGTTTACCGAATACAGACATACATTCTGGGTTAATTCCATCACGAACACACATAATGTTGTATTATACAAGTTTTACTTATATGTATCGTCCATCCAAAAATTCACCCACCTTCTTCTAATCACCAAACTATAGCTTCCATCAACCCAACTCCATGTGCCATTAACTGGACGAACCACATACACATTGCCCACACACTGTTCTATATACACATTATACATCCTTAAACTTTATTTGTGACTGAATGTTGTGGGGGTGGTTTTGCAAAGCTTGAAAACTTTATTTGTATATATTAAATAAAACACGAAGGGACTGAAAGAGTTTATAGTTGATTAGATGTTATTGAAGATGATTTCCTATACTAGTCTCTTGAGGGTTCTCATCAGAAAGTGGACCACCCCCCTCCCACCCCTTTAAATTGGCGGGCACAAAATTTCTAATTGGATGACTACTACTATATATTTCTAATTTTCCAAACAATAATGAATCCCGTTTTTTCTTCCCATTTTTGTTTATTGAATTACAATTAATGTAATTAACTGTAGAATTCAGAAATCATCTTCAATTTAGGGACAAGCATTCAAATGCTGCAATTATATTATATAAGAGAAAGTTAAACATTTGCAAAATTAAAACCACTTTCATAATATGTGGCTCATAGTAGCATTTAAACATACATCCACATATTCATATTATATTATGTTGTGTGTGTGGAAAAACCATGGAAAAACGTAAATTGCCAGTGAGAAAAAGCACTTGTTGCTTTCAGCCATGCTACACGGTACGTTTATTTTTCTCTCCATTTCAATCTTTTTAATGCTTTTCCTTTCACTTTGAATTTTGCGTGTTTGCGTTTTGTTTTTCATCAGTCAGTTTATATGTTCTCTTGAGGTTTTTACAAAACGCTGCACAGGGGGTGTGTCGCATTTTACTTTTTTTTTTCAAACGTATATTATGTGTTGCGCTTGGGATGGGGTGGTTTTTTTTTTGCCAAGGTCAATGCTGAAACTGAAATTGTGCGAGTTTATTTGTGTGTCATAAATTATGTAGTTAAATATTTAAATGTTTGTATTTTCAATATATGAACTGGGAGTTCTTTTGTAAGTTGTCAGATAACTAGATGGGATTTTGTAAATTATATTTTACAGCTTTAATTAAACTTCAATAGCAATTAATTAAAACGTTTCATAAATTGATCAAATTAGATTGAATTTTTGTAAATAATTTTGTTAAAATAATTATCAGAGTCTACAGTAACTTAAAAAGGAGTCGTCGATTTAAAAATCTGATACGAAATTGATTTTAATATTTTTATTTAGAATTAATAAACCAATGTAAGTTTAAAACATCCTTTTTTCGATTTAATTTATTTTCTGTTTGTTTTTAAATAAATTTCTAAAACAGTATTTTTCCTCCAAAACAATAACAAAATATAATTAACAACATTGCAAATCTTCATTCCTTTAAATAACCTTCCCCATCATTAGGTTATGAATTCAATCCATCTTTTATATCAAATTTCATTGGATCCCTTATTTGATAAATGAAGAAATGTCTCATTTATTTACATTAATATTCCCCAGAATCATCTTTGCTTATCTGTACTTTATTGTGTCCTTAAAGTATTCTGATGTCATGCATCGCATGAAACAGGACCCTTTGCACGACCCTACGCCAACCAGTCAGTTCATATAAATTCGGTTTTTTATGTCACACATCCATGCCACATTCATGTAGATGCTGCACGAACTGAGGATGGAAGTAAAAAGTGATTTATGGTGAGTTATCTGTGTAATTATGTTCGAAGGATTATAGCTACCGATAATTAATAAATACATATATCTTAAAGCTCGCCGTATCAAATGCTGTGCTAGCTTTTATTACCAACACTCAGTGCATAAAGGTATAAAGGTTGGAGGATAAATTTTGCATATCACCAATAACCCCTTGGTGTGTGGAGGCTATCTGCATATATTAAAAGCATTACAACTATACAAGATTATATTACAGATGAAGTTGGAAGATGTGTGAAGAAAATTAAATATAGTATCCAAACAAAATGCTTGGCAAGACAATGCCATGCATTGTGAATGTTTGGGGGAGCACGATTATTATTTATGAACTTAGCTGAGAGTATCCCCAGAATAAATATCCTTGCAAATACGTTACACACACATTTTACAGAGCATGGGTCATATTCTTATACATTTTATGCGAAACACGAGATACTCCCAGCACCCAGTGTTATACAAGGATAGATGGTATTTTCCTTTTTACACATACGTAGTTATACAAGTACATCATTTTGTATAGTAGTAGTTCATGACACACACATACAGTGTACGAAATTCAATTAACTTCACTTTGTTTTTCGCTAATAACATGAAAATCGTTTATTGTTTATATTTTGGACCTCCTTTGACGATGCAAAATGCAATGGTTAGTCCAATTCTAGGTAGCTCCTAATTTTATTTGAAGAAATTTTATTTTAAGGACTCTAAATGTATTTTCTCGGTTGTTCTGTAATATTAGTTGATCCTCTAAGACATTTACATAAATCTTTCTGATTTTTTAAATATTATTTTCCGTTAAAATTCACCTTTAACACTTGACACTGAATTTTTAAATATTACTTTCTAAGAAAATTGACCTTTTACCCTTCACCTTTGGTTTTTAAATATTATTTTCTAATAAAATTGATCTTGGAAAATTGAACATTGATTTGATTGATTGATATTATTTTAAATTTACCCTAAACGGCTTCAAAAACAGATTGAAATTAATTGAATTTCGTTGCCTGTAGGTACACTCTTCTATACCATTTAAATTTCTTCTGCTCCTTTTTCAGAGTGTTTTGTAAATATACTAAACTATAACGTATCTAAATATATTCACAAACATTATAAGCATATAAGTAAGTATAATGTGTACATGGAGAAGTATTGATCGTCTCCTCGAGAAAACTTCTCCAAAAGCTTTTCACATTTCAGTGCTTGTTTTATGCCCAAGGCACTCTGTACTTTGTACCCATATTCATACATGTATAGTGTGCATCCTAAATATGGCGATATTTGTCTTTAAATTTGGCCATAGCACAGACTTTTAGTCTAACTTCAGAAGCGCTTCGTTCCACAATAAAGCTCATACATGAAAATAAGGAAGCTGTATATATTATGGTCTTTACGACTTTCATGCAATATTTCTCTTGTTTCACATCTCCTTGTTCTTTGGCTGCCGCATCTTTTCCAACTAAACACTTATTCATTTTAACTCCCTCTGCACATAAAATCCTTCGTTGACCCCTCACTTCTCACACACCAACTGTACACCCTTTTATGAAACTCTGAAATGGTTAAAGTTCAGCAAAACTCTTATACCCATGACTAGCATTTCTAAATCCTTTTGTACTCTCCCTAGAACTACCACCCTCCTAAACATCTCTAACTTTACACATATAATACAACTATATTTGTTAAGTCGTCGCTTTGCTTTTGCATAATAGTTTGTTCTGCTGTTTCAACTTTTCTTATTTGCATCGACATTTATTGTAGAAGCATAAAACCCTAACGTCTTTCAGTGAACTAAAGACTGGCCAGACTATTTACTTATAACCTTTTAATAATTAAAACTTGCGAACACCAGGCATTGTGCACAAACAGTTACATACAAACAGAACAATAAAGAGTGCATTTGAATGTGAAAATTTATAAAGAAAAGAAAATGTACTTTCTGAAATGGAATTGAGACTACACTTGCTATAGCCAACTGCAGCATAAAAACTGTATGAAAAGAAGGGTAAAAAAGGAAGCTATACAACAGTAAATATAATTAAGGATTTATATTCTTTGTCCCTGGCATTTCATTTAATTTTCTTTCAGGCTATTTCTGAATCGTCTTGTTTTTCTTCTTTGCACTATATTACATAGCTGGTCGAGTAGAATGCGGCAATGCAGCACCACATAGTCCACCTTCTTTCAATTCAATCCATTCTCGAAAGGAAATTAGGATAATTCAATATATGTATGGAGCCAAGTAGAAGAAAACAATTTCAATGGTGACTATATGTGGAAATTTCTGCAATTGGAAATGTGCAAAGCTTGCGCGCCAGGGTATGGGGAATTGTTTTTTCCGATTTTCACTTCCTTTTTAGATTAAATGGATTACACATTTTCGTCAGCATTTTCTTTTTCATTTGTCTTCCACACACTGCCATTGCTCTTATCGACACTCTTAATTAATGTTTTCATTAAGAGTAAGAGTGAGGAGTTGGATAAAGGACTGTTGCATTCAATTCAATGTTGTACAATTAAATGGAAATCGTTGCACGTATTCAGTCCACATCGTTTATTTATTTATATGTAGGTATAAGTGTGGATAAGGATTTGATTTTAATTAAATCTTAATTCTGGAAACGTCTAAAAATATTTTTCTGTTGTAGCAGTAGTTTATTTAAATTGATTAAAAAGCACAATTACATTTTAAATCAATTGCCTTGTGTAAAGCATTGTAAATATTGAAAAACAAATAATCAAAATATAATATGAAGAAAATGCGCATGACTTAAAGATCTTTATCAAATATTGCGGAATACAATATATGTACAGTTATAACAGAATAATTACAAAATACTCTTACGTTTTGCTTGGTTCATTTCTTAAGTATATGCGCCAAACGAATTTGGTATGTATAATTCAAAGGCGTGGTCTTGCCAAGTTTTCAACCCTTTCCATTTCAGAACTTCAATAGTAAAATTCACCCTTCCAGCTATTTATTTCATCTTCATCTTACATAGTCCGCGTGCATACACGTTAAACACACTCACACTGCATATTATTTTCTTATACAAAAGGGGGATGAATATAACTCGTTTTTAAGGGAGCAGCCTGCAGCTTGTGTTAAATTCGTTACACTGTAATTTTAATAACAAAAAGAAAATCGTTATTTTATTGATTTAATTATTTAATATTAAACCTTCAATGAATTATTGTTTATTAATAATGATTTCAATTTAAATACGGACCATATTTATTTGAAATAAATAAATTTCTAATGAGTCCTGTTGAATAGTGGTTAAGTATATATTATTCCTGATGCTTTTCCTAAAACATACCAACTTCTGAAATTGTAAATCATACGGATATATTGTATTATACTATGTACGTACTAAATAAATTGAATGATAACTCAACAGATATGAGAAAAAGTTTTAAATTGCTTGTCGGGCACCATTTTTTTATGCAATTACCGTCTAACAAGTGGAGAGATTGTTTTTTCAACTTGTTTATGCTAAGTTTCAACACTTTATGTAAACATATGCAGATTATTTAGAAACTCAACCAAATTCATGCACTCCTGAGAATAATATTTTCATATAGTCGTTGTTGAATACTTAAATTGAATGCACTTTTTAGATAACTTTTTCCATACATGCAATTGAGTCAAATATGCATGAATAAAAGCTAAATTTCTGTTTTCTACAAAAATAATATTTTTCTATTATATTCTTTTATGTTTTTTAACGTATTACCATTTAATCATAAATTGGTTTTAGTTTTACATCAAGATGAGAAGAAAACAAAGTTATTGTCAATACTTTTCTAATTAGATTTCTCCATTTTGTTCCAATTTTTGTCGATAAATTGGTATTGCAATTTGAATTACAAAAGAAATCCCTTTACACATTTCTATTGGTCCTTAAAAAAACGTATTGTGAATTGCTCAACTTTTTGCCGTCCCATTTGGGAATGTTTGAGTCCTTCTTTGTCAAAACAAAAAATAGGGTACCTTCCGATTAAAGGGGCTGCGGCCGAATAATTTTCCTGCAGGGGTTGATTCTTTATAGTTTTAATAATAACTTTAAAATATATAATATTTCAATTCATTTATTTATGGGCAGTTCAATGTATAATTAATGAATCAATGAAGATCTTGAATTTATTAATTAAGTGCCATCAATTGAAATATATTTTGTTACAATAATTAAAACTGATCGTCATTTAACGGAAATAGTAAAAACTAAAGTAAATTAAGTAAAATAAATTCGAAAATTACTTATTGTGAAAAAAAGATAAAAAGTGGTAAACTTATAACGTTTTGCAAATAAAGGACTTAATCATCTTATTAAATTGTCTATCTTTAAGCCTTAAGGATACAAAGGATTGTTGAAATTTTGAAAATCTGTCTTGATGTTTTTGTTTAAAGTAATTAAACGTTTTTAAAATGTATACTTAATACTTATACACACTGAAAAAAAAGTCGTACGTAATATTTATAAACGGCGTTCGTTAAAATATTATACGTTGAATAAACGAATTATTCGTAGAATACACAAACTATTCGTAGTTTTATAGATTATATATATATATATATATTATAGCAGGATTAAATTGTACGTTTTACGTTTTAAGTCCTTTAAAGTTGTATTCTCATTCTTTAATTTTATTAATTTAAAATCAAGGATGATTACATTTCTATAAAATTTTCCCGTACTATAATAAATCGAAATATTTACACGCCCAATTATTCCTTAAACTATTATTAACGAGTAAATGTTAAAAATTGTGTATTGCAGTCGAAATTATAGAACATTTAAACATAAAACATTCAAATTAGTAATAAGGATGAATCAAATTTAAAATATATTCAAATTGCTGCGTAATTTCTGCATTATTTTTCAGCATTATAATCGCATTTGAATGCACAAAAAAATACTCTTCAGATAGTATTTTATAATGCATATAGGATTCTCCGAAAGCGTAATATTAATTCCATCACATTACCGTTCTCATTTATACCAAATACTAAGTGCATTGTCCAACAAATTAAACCGGAAAATTACATCCTAAAGGTACAGTTCAAATGGTCAACCAAATTGAAGAAAACTCGTTTGCTCTTCACATTTTCCCACTTGATTCTTATTCAAATTTATTGTCGTCGCTGGCGCGCCATCCAGGGTAAAACTTGTTTTATTGCTGAACACTCGCATAATATATGAATTACATTAAAACATCCATGGTCCAGTCGGTCCAGGTGTGCATTTATGATTGTTCTCCGTTTCAGCTTCCAATAATAATCACATTCATTTCAGATTCATAGTGATGTTGTATTAACGGATTTTTCCATGTCGCTCCCTTTATTGTAATTTCGCTACATCCGAGATTAATGAAAACAGGATCCTTCATGCGGTGTAACTAGTTTAGTTTCGTTGTCTGGGCATTCAATGAATCCGATTGAGATAAAAGGTGATCTGGTTTTTACGCTAGTTTAATGTTGATTTTATAAAAAGGGGAGCCACGTAAAAAACCATTAAAATTATGCTGCATGCACGTGAATCAATTCAGTTTGGTTGGATGCTTCGGATGGTCTCGATCAAGGAGTCATCGCAGCGCAGCGCTTAAGATCAGTTGTGTTGTGAAATTCATTTTAAATATATGGACCAAAATTTGTACTCAAAATTGAAATATGTGAAAAATTACTTGAAAATAATGTGCAGTGCTGTAACCATTTGGAATTGTCTTTCATTAAATACGTGAAAATATACAGTGAACATTTGTAAACTTTTATTGTAATTTTAATTGGTGCAAGATGTGATCTAAATTAATTTGGTTGCAATGACAATAGACTAGAAAAGACCTGAAGAATGTTCGTGGTAAGTAAGAGTTCATTTTAATTTTGAGAATTATTAGTTATAACTTTAAATTTTGTGAATATTTTGTGAATTAAAATACATCAGAAATGGTTTAAAATACCTCATTTAAAATTACTTCTTGTGAAAAAACTAAAAAATAATATAACTTGTTTGTTTTGTGTTAAATATTAAACAATATTTGTTGTTAATTTATTTGCAGTATCGTCGAATGTTTGGCCAGCGTCCAATCAAACTCCATCGTCAAAACTCAATCGGCAGCAACAATATAAAAAATACTCAAAAATACATAAATCCATAAAAGACAAACAAAACAAATTAGCAGTCACGAAATCACACTCTAAAAACAATATAAATTTGATCCGGGAAATAATAACTAAAAAAATACTCAACACATTTTTGCCTACACGCATAATTTGTAGTGGCAATCGAATGGAAAAAAGAAAATGTTAATCGTTTAGTGTTTAAAAAGTGACCATTACCCGATGAAATCAAAAAATTACCAATAACCAAAAAATATAACAAAAACAACAGTAATACAGTGAGAGATCAAGACCAGTATCTAACCATATAAAAATGACCATAAAGACATCATATACCAAACTACATCCACAAAATATATCGGAACTAAAAGTTAAAGACTTCCTTTTAAAAACTATTAAATTTTTAATTTTGAAACAATTCAACATAAAATCAATTCGAACTTTTCTTGATAAAACGGATAAAATTCATCAATTCAAAATTCTAATTTAAATGTTTAGTTAAACAAAATAAATTAAAAGTGGACAAAAATTTATCGTCAATTTTGTGTGTGCGTTTTGTTTCCGCATTACCGTTCCAGAGGAGGCAAAAAAATCGTCATCGCTTATACACATCTCACAAGGAAGACAACCCAGGGAACATTCAACAAACGGATGGAAAACTACTTACCAAAATAATTATGAAAATTAAACTTTTTCTATTAAAATTTTATTTTTAATCTAATCGAAAAAATGAATCTCCCAAAATATCATTTTATACAACCACGAAGCAAAAATACTGATAGGAAATTATTGCTCCTAAGCGAAACTTATCAACTAAGTGATAATTTATAAAAATCTTTATCAAAAACAAAAGTTGAGGAAAAACTTAAACTGAAAAATCAAACTTAAAAGTTTTTACAAAAAATTCAAAATTTATTGAAAAAATTTTTTGACTTATTGTCATTAAAATATGCGGATGAAAATTCGTAGAGGGCAATCATTCCTTCTGCAATATCAAAAAGTAAAGCTCCATAAAGTCCAATGACTCTAAGGAGAACATCTATTCTAATTTCCGTTTTGGACAAAGATTTCTCCTGCAATATTTCTCCTATTTCTAATACATAAATTGAAATTAAGGAGTAATCGAGGGGAGAAAGTCCTTTCAAAGCAAACCAGCGATAAGCTTTAAAGCGAATGAAAGAGAGCGTTCCTTTCTACAACACCACATACATAATATACTGGGTAAAATGCATAATATATAAAAGGATTTTCATACACAGATAGCATCCTTTTACCAGTTTATATTATACGTTATATTTCTACATCTCTGTGCATTTCGCAATATAAGGCGTACTAAATCACCTTTTTCTCTCTCTCAGCAAAACCTCTCACAATTTATACAATGTACCACACGACAGTGACGGACAACAAAAGATATATTTCATGAAATTGATAACAACTCGAGTTTATTTAAAGCTATTTTTTATCCAATTCACCGTGTTAAAAACAACAAATTTCATTTGGAAAAGTTTAAAAATCTTCTTTTTTTAATTTCCAAATTACACTTTTCATGACGCATCCTTTAAAAGAAATAAATACATATGGCAAAACAATATTAAAAAGATCAATATGCGGGATTTATAAAAATTAACAAAATTAGATTGAAATGAACCGGATAGATCAAATGTATTAAAAATGGCTTTAAATAAATTTGAAATTACATGCCTAATAATATATTGCAGAACAGATAAACCATAAAATACAACAAACACAAAATGATAAATATTACTCTGACATAAAACTGAAACTCTAACCAAAATGCCTCGCTTCGTTAATAGAATTTCAAAAAATCCTACTATGGTCTCGGTGCCTTTTCGTAATTATTTTTTTACAAACATTGGGAATTTCATTTAAAATAATTTTCTGGCAATTTTATCAACATTTTCTATCATTTTAATCACAACAAAGGTCCATATAATTTCATTTGCAATAGAACTATTTTTTTTAATATACTTTACAGGACACAATGCAATTACAAATTTTAAAACAACGCTAAAAACAAACTCACATCCCACAAAATTAATATTCTTGCATGCTTCGGTGTGCTCAAACCAAAAATATAACACAAAATTATCAAAATTCATAAAACTGAAATTCAAAAGCTTTAAATCTTTAATAAGGATAAATCAAAATTCAAAAAAATAATCCACCATTCAAGATAACACAACTGCTCAACAAAATAATCTGAAACTGAAACCAAATTGTATGTTTCTTAATTGAAAATTTCATTCTAGAAAGAACAAGAATAAAAAGTGATTAAATTTTAACATTTAGCTTTCAAAAAAGTATTTTTCAAACCAAAACCAAACATATAGACCGAAAATTCAAAACAGGACAAAACAAATTACAAAATAAAATAAAAACTCAATTATTAAAACATTCAAATATCTCAATCTGAAACCAAATTATTGGACAAATTTAAATAAATCGTATTTATTGTTTAATTCATCTGATTCAAAATTAATAGACAAAATTAACTACGACAAATTGAGTTAAATTATATTCAGTCAAACAATTATTTTAAAAAAACAACGAATATTTGACCGGTACAGAATTTTCATTATCCACTATTATTTTCCATCATTTTTCCCATCTAATAAATAATCCTCATTTCCACAAACAGAGGAAAATCGTCCCTGCCATATCTTCGGTTAAGCGGTTTTGAATAGGCCCACTTCACTTATTCTCCCTCACTTATTTATATATGAACATATAATTTCTGCATCTTCTTGTGCCTATTTAATAATGATAGGAAATATACTAAGATGAGCAACCACCAAAACTCGACATTTAAAGGATACAAAGGACGACGAATACAAATCGCCAAATTCGGAATTCGTTTAATTAATTCATTATTGAATAATATTTGCAAACGATTTGCCATTTTCTCTCTTTCCTTTGCTGGATTTGAAGGGATTTTCTCCCCTTATATTACTTAACGAAATTCCAAACAATTTATAATATTTCATCATCTATGTTAAAATAGCAACGCAACGCCTAAATGCGTGTCTTAAATTATTCTCTTTGAAATATAACGGTTATGTGGCAAATTCATAAATAATCCTTTTTCTTCATATTCTGTTTTGAAATCAGGGAAATAGAAATTCAATCAATTCTGGATGCTTTATCAAATTTAATAACCATTTGAATTATAGCAGGGATTAAAATTCATTTTCAACGATTTTTAAGCAACGAAAGAGCAATTAAATTAAAGGACTAAAATGGTCTTTCAAAAACAAGAATTATGACATAAACAAAAATTAATATTAGAGGCATTTAAAGTAATTCAAAAATAAACAAAAATTCATACTAGATAATTATTAAAAGCAATTAAAAAATAATCGAATATATCAAGGAAATAATAATCAGGAAAAAATTAATTCATTTAATGAAATCAAAATTTGATATTCTGAAAAACTTGTACGCCAAACAAATAGGGAGATTATTTCATTAAAAATCATTAGAGTTTAAAATACTTAATGAATTAAAATAGAAATATTAAAATAACTAGAAAATGAAAATAATATATTAACCATTTTTTCTGTTTCAGGAATCTTTAAAAAAAATTGATGCGATTTTAATATGATAATATTTAAGCCACGAACATAATGAATTATTTATATATATTATAAATTTTGGAATTGAATCCAAATTTATATCGGTTTTTAATTTGAGTGTTGCGTTTATTTAAGGAAATATTCGTTTAACAAAAATAGCATTGATAAACATTTAATCTGAAGCGGTTTTAATTGCTTCCAAAATAAAACCCGAAATTTAAGTTTGTTTTAAATTATTTTAAATTCAAGCAAATTATATTTCATTTTTAGATCAAAATTTTAAATCAACATAATGTAATTCAAATGTTATACAAACAATGGCTGTAATGAAATTCGGTAAATCCCAGAAATCTATAATTAAACAATACCCGAATTATTGTAAATTAATTTTAAAAAGGACTGCTTTATCAAATTTACAAAATTCTTCAAAAAAATACTCAAAACCTAATTAACAAATTTAAGTTACCGGAAAAAATTTAAATTAAACTATGAAATTAAGTTTAATATTTTCTACAAAATAACTTTAAAAATTAAATATAACGGTTAATGCTTTAAGAAAACTCACTAAAACATAATGAGGCCTTTTTAGGTAATTTAATGAAACTACAAACGTTTACAAATCTTCTAAGAAATCTCTACTTTTAATGTTTTTTTTAAACCCTTTAAAAATAACACGGATTCCATTTTTGTTTCCATTAAATTAATTTGTCATTTTATCTAGCCAAATTATTATCCTTTGAAATTTATTTCTTTACTCTAATGTCTATAGGCCAAAACTATTTACTTTAAATTTATAATTTTTAAAGACTTCTCCCAATGTAATTTAAAATATACCCAAATTCCAAAACGATATCAGTCATGTATGAAACTGCAATTAAACTCTATAATTCAATTAGATGTATTGGGCTCCTCGATACAAGCATCATGTTAAATAGAACCCCACAATCAACGCCCATCTTTTGCAATAACTGAATGCTTTCAAATTTATCAATTTAATCAAATCTGATCATAAAATCTTGAAGACTTTCCACTGTACCTTTTGCCTTTTCTCCAACTACACGATTCAAATTTAATTACTTTCTTGTCCTTTTGCCAAAAACATAAGATGGTACACATCCGCATCATACTTCATTCGTATTCAAAGTATTTGCGCTCCAAAATGCACAGTACCAGCATAAACCAACCACCCAACATAATATTTCTCATCCTTCTCCATCTTAGTCGCAGTCATTGGCAAGACGCTTTTGAAATTATATTCAACGGCATATTCAATAAAATTGGAACACCGTTTTCGTTATTCAACTCCACCCCGCACTTACCCACCGCATCACTGGCCAAGCCTCTCATCCCATGCTAAAACATTATATTCGGCGCAATTGAAATATTCTTGGCAAAGGGACCGCCGAATCCGGGCACATTATACATTTTAAGTATAAGTTAGCGATGCACACGATGAGGGGAGAAAATCAAATCTTGCGACCCTAACTGCTGCGTTGAAATGGAATAATTGTACAGGAGCAGGGCGATACAAATTTCAATATATACGTTGTGGTACAGACACGCAGCTTCTTCTGGCAAATCTTCAGTTGCAGCAGCATCTCCCTTTTAACAATTTCATTTTTTTATTTCGTTCCTTGTTTTCGATGTAAGTTTCGTCTGCAATTGAGATTGGACGGGAAATTGAAACGAGACGGGGGGTCATACGCAAGATGGATGATTCCAGCGTACGTATTCTGTTCAGAAATTTAAGAGGGGTTGTTTTTAAATTTCGCGCTTATTCAATGTCAACCGTTAGAAATATTTTTAATGATTTCTTTTCAATTCGTTCTTTTTTTATTATTTTAATTTAATGCTTTTGTTCCCAAAGAACTCTCTGTTTCTGGACACAAAAAAAACTTTTATAATTTCAAAAATATAGGAAATATTGGTAACAACTATTACAAATTAAATAGACTAGGTTTAACCCAAAAATAAATCATGTGATACCAAACAAAAAAAATATTCATAGAAATTAAGGAAAACGCGCACTCGAATTAAAAATTTAATTTTCGACAAAATGAAAATTTATTTGGACTTTAAAGTCTTCAAAGGTATGTTATTTTAATTAATTGTATTACTAAATTTTCTACATTATGTGTTGTAACTTGTAACATTTAATTTAAAAATAAAACACGTCTTTCTTTTTTTGATTTTATTGCCAAAAGAATGTGTTGATTCTTTTTTTAAGTCAAAAATAATTCAGTTCAGCACTATAAAAGAAATTTAATAATTATAATAAAGAATTAACTTCAAATATAATATGGCAATTCATAATTTTAATAGCAAACTGTGTAACTAATCGAAAATAGCTATATATAGGACAATCAAATAGTTAAGGACTTCTGTCTCAAATCAAACTGTTAATCAATTAATTTTACTATTATTTAAATATCCAAAAACAACTACTTTTGTTCAACTTTAATAAAAACCCAATTATGATCGAAATTTTATGCATTTTTAAATATATTTTATAACGATTATTTCCAGTGCTTAAATAATATTCGCTCCCTCCCCAAATAGTCATTGTTTTCAGATCTAAACAACTGGCGCACCATTTGTCTTAATAACAACATTCTCAATTTCTTCTCATTCCCATAATGTGCAACCAAAAGCCAAACGCATAATCGTATCCCCATTAAAAGAAAAGGATGCTGCAATGACGACGACGATGAAGACGTCCCCACACAACCCACAAAACATATACGAGTGTATTGCCGCTACCATTAAAAGGAAGCGCTGAGAATACGAAGTTGGGAAAAAAATCTCAATAGGTCGTTACATATAATTAATGTGGCAAAGTTTTGACATTAATGTCGCAAATATTCTTCTTTTATTTCCACTGTTGTGTGGTTTGTTGCTTCTCGCACAAAACATTATGAATTTGAATTTAATATTCAGCCTGTTGTGTGGAGGCAAAAATTTGGCACTTAAATATGCTAGGACGCGGAGACAACGCAATTGCAACAAAACACAATCGCCACCACAATATGCGAGGACAAAGTATGAGTGAATAAATGAAATAATAAGTCTTACACATAAAATATTATTTCTGCAACTCTATAAAGGACGTAATTGATGGGATTTGTATGTGATCTTCATGCGTTATTGCCGTCGCTGTTTTCTTGTGGGTTTACTCCATGCATGCACTGAAATGACGCCCATTCTTATTTGGATGATGGCGTAAAAACGAGGCGCAAGTCATCTATCATTGCAAACAGTGCAAGGGCAAAACAACAAACACTTTAATAAATTAGAATAATTTATGGCTTAAATATTATAAGTTTATTTTAATACAAAATTAATAGCTTTTCAGTTTTGTTATAGTTAAAGGATGTTTTTAAAGTCCTTTTTAGGAATAAACGTATGCGTGGGAATATTAATTATGCGATGCCTTTTTATTTAGTCCATAATCAAATTGAATTTAACTGCTAAATGTATAATTACTTCTTCCAGAAAGACCCGAGACAATTATTAAATAGTTTAATAAGGTTAGGTTACTTAATACAATTCTAAAATAAAGGAGGAAAGATTGTTTAACAGTGAAGACAGTATGGAGAAGTTATGGGTGACTTACTTTAGGCTGGGAAATAGAGTTAATCGAAAAGTAATTTCACAAACGGAGTCTCGGGTTTAATTTTAGTGTGGTAAAGATTTAGGCTTTTAGTCCATGAAATGTCCAAGAATTAGAAGTCCTTCACGATGTAAGTAAGCCATTACCTACTTAATAAAAAAAGGAAATAAAAAATAATAATTAAAATAGTATTGTAGAAAATAGTTCGACTGCAAAGCAAAAATTGAATTGAAATGCTTTTAAATATTTTCAATATTCACATTTTGAGCAGAAGACATTATGATGCTACACAACTTCTAGGATTGCCTTAAAAAAAATAATTTGGCGTGTCAGGTTTATTTTTAAATGTCCTGTAACTTTGATAAAAAACAAAATATGAAAAATATCTTGAATATAAATAAGTATTTTCATTGAAATATTGATTTCGTTTTTGCGCTTGTAATTAATAAGACATTTATTTTCACTATGTAGTCATTTGTTTGTGAGTTTCATTATGATAATATTATTTAAAAGTGGTTTAAATGGAGATTATTTTGGCGCACATAAACTTAGCACGTTTTCTTTAGCATTGTATTGTAGAATTATTTAAGAAAAAAAATAAACAGAAAATTAATTTAACATATAGAAATAATTTACTATTGATACTCAAACGAATTATTTATTAATTTAAATAAGTTCTTTTTAATAACGTCATCGGCCTAGAATTTAATTCTTTTCTTTTAATGAAGATTTTTAAAGATACAATAATAAAGAGAAATAAACGAAAAATATGTTATGTCTGTTTTGTTTACAATATTGGATTTGATGTATTTTTCTGGTTGATTTGTTGTTGGTGTTTGTTTGCTTTTTGTATAATATGCTTAAGTTTAAAGCCCAGCCAACATAATGCGTGGATCTTCGACGGCCGCCTTCACCTTGCGCAGGAACATAACAGCCTCACGCCCATCAATAAGCCTATGATCGTAGGTAAGTGCAACGTACATCATTGGACGAACAACGACCTAATAACGAAAATAAATCATTAAAATTAATCCACAATAATGTTTAAAACAAAATTAAATTTACCTGTCCTTTAATTGCGATTGGACGCTCAAAGATGCCGTGCATACCCAAAATAGCACTTTGTGGTGGATTAATGATTGGCGTGCCCAACAATGAGCCAAATACGCCACCATTGCTAATAGTAAAAGTACCACCGTCCATGTCCTCAACAGCGATTGCACCGCGTTTCGCCTTCTCACCGAGTGCAGCTAATGCAATCTCAATATCAGCATACGATTTGCCTTCAACGTTACGCAAAACGGGCACAACCAAACCCTTGGGAGTTGCAACTGCAACTGAGATGTCAACGTAGTCCCTATAGACAATTTCCTAAAAGAAATCAAATAAATATTTTTTTAAATATGTACATTCAAATTAAATAAAGGGTGTGTTTACTCCTCCATCAATAACAGCATTCACAACAGGCTGATCCTGAAGGGCATAGGCGGCAGCCTTGGTGAAAGCTGACATGAAACCAATTTTGATGCCGAATTTCTTGACAAACGCTTCAAGATTTGACTTCCTGAACTCCATAATTGCACTGTAAAAAACATAAATAAATTAGTTGCATAACATTTAATTGCACATTCCAACTGTTTTACAATGTATCTGTTGAATACATTGCGGTTAATATATGAAACGAAGTAATGACGCAATTTGGTTTCTTTAAGAACATTCATGTCTAATCTTAGGTTTCTTGAGATAATACTGACGTCACGTTCTCATGAATTTTAAAAATATGTACCAAAATTATGTTGTATGTTACAGAAAAAGATAATTAACAAAAGATCTGTTAAATATTAGACCAAAACAACGAAAATCTGTAAATTTAAAATACATTATCTTGGTTGTTGTTGGTTTTTGTAACATAAACAAGATTGTAATGTATTCAAAGGAATCTTACGAGAGTAAAATCTTTATCTCCCTGTTGATTTCACTTTCATTAAGCGTTATGTAAGCTATTATACAAGTAAGCTGTCCATCAAAAAAATGGCATGAGTTCGATGACGCGTTGTTGCCATATGCCGAAGAACACAAACGATTTTCAGCATTTTCTTATCAATTGCACAAATGTGTGCACTATTTCTTATTGTTTCACTCAATGGAAAGATATCATCCAATGCCGGAAAGCAATTACATTAACCAATTGCTTACAAGCATTTATTTCACACCCACCTCATGTCGATCTCATTGAATGTTGTGAGCATTGCATTGGTATTCTGGGCCTCCTTCAACCGAGATGCAATCTTCAATCGCATACGATTCATTTTCACGCGTTGCTCTGTACGTGTGCCGGTGATTTCGCGTGAATAATCCGCTGGTGGCACCTTGACAGAAGCTTCCACAGCTTGTGCATGACGAATGGCTGCAACTGGGATTTGTGCGGCCGGTGCTTGTGGACGAGGTGGTGGTGGTGGTGCTGCCGCTGGTGGTCCCGCAGGCCTTGGTGGTGGAGGTGCTGCTGCAGCAACTGGTTTCGCCGCCTGTGGTTTAGGTGGTGGTGGTGGTGGTGCTGGAGTTGACGCTGCGGCCGCTGCTGGTTTAGCACTAATTGCTCTTTCTTTAATTTTGAACAATTCTTGACCGGCTTTTACGGTGTCACCATCTTTGACATAAATCTCCTCGATGACACCACTGACTGGGGTGGGCACACCAACAGTAGTCTTGTCAGTTTCGATTTCCATCACATTTGAGTCGGCGGCCACTTCATCACCCACTTTCACTGTAAATCTGAAAACATTAATTGAACAAGGGATTAGGAACACATAACAATCGATTGGTTTAATTTTAAGGAAATTACCTTACGTCACCTTCAGACACTGAATCAGCAAATGGTGGCACTTTAATCGATTGGCATGCAACAAGCTGGGATGATGTAAAAATGAATCGGGATGATCCATTGCACAAATTGCTGGAATAAGTAAAAATAAATATTAGGAAAATTATTTTATTTTATGAGTGCCAATTAAATTGACTCACATTTTCTGCTGGGTAGCATTGGCAGCTGACGATACAATTTGATTTTCGATGGCCCATTGGTGGCGAAGTCTTGTTGCGATTCTAACCTATAAATTTGTAAAACAATTATTTTTTGAACAAAAAAATTTACAGAAATTCAACCGATTAAATGGTGACATAATAACAACATATATCGTGTCATGTGCATTCCCAGTGCTCAATTAAACTCATTATTATTCATAACACGAAAGCATCAGGTCTAATCCAATTTGAATTACATAACATTGTCCGCTTATGACTTTTCTGCTGAATTTTTTTTTTCTTAATCTTAACTTCACTCACCTCATTCAAACTGCCGGAGGTGTTTTGTGTTAACCTCAGTAATTGGCGAGGTAAACTCCGCGACGTAAAATGTAGTACATTAGCCATCGCGTCTTAAGATTACTGATACGGAGGCGATCACTTGATTTTATTGCTGCAAATAACAGACAAAAACTTCTTCCCACCTGGGAAATTCACACAATTTCAGTTTTGACAATCAAAAAAGTGTGTCGATGGCAGTGGATGTTTTTTTTTTTGCTGTCTTTTTTTACTTTACTTTCTATATGAATGTACGACAGCTACGTTAATGATTATTTTTAATTTAGGTATACTGGCTAAAACTTCTTAACTTGTGATCAATTAAAAAATGTTGTTGGCAACTTTTTTGTTCTCAATGTCATCAACTTTTCCTGGAATAATTCATGGTTTAAATTATTCAATATAAGTAATTCCAAAAAATATACGTTCGTTCAAAAACCTTCTCTTTTTTGACAGCCGCTTATGTTTGGCATACAAAAGTTATTTTGTTTAACTCCCAGCTGCCTAAATATACAAATGTTTGATTATTTTAATTTAATTTATAATCAAACATTTGATGCAGCATTATTTGGAAAACAATTTAAATGTATTTTGAATAATAAATTATTCAAATTATCTATTTAATATAAAATTGTTTTGAATTAAAATTTGGAAAATGACATAACTGTGTATGCTATATATATATTCGATATGTTTTCTCTATATATATGCTTAATTATTTTTAAGAAAATATTTTCAGGAAGAATGCAAACAATTAGGTTTTGAATGGAAATTAAACAGAATTTAAACTGTAAAATGCAATAAAATTGCATCAAATTAATACATTGATATTATATAAAACATTTTATTACAGAAAACGCATAAAACCTTATTTAAATAACGATTTTTTTTAGTGTTTTTCTTAGACGGGTTGCAAGTTTTGACTACTAAAATTCAAAGTCAATGTTTTAAAAAAAACATCTTTAAGAAACGTTGCAATATAATTATGAGAAATCAAATAATGAATAATGACTTTAAATAGAGTAAGGTATCTTGTCTATTAATTTAAAGGTTGACCGATAAATATTTATTTACTTAAATGGCTGTTTTTCAGGACATTTGTTCCAATTTCTAATATTTTAGCTTTTCAATTTATGATTAAATCTTAATAACAGCCTAAATACGCCATTAATACTCATAAAAGATGAATTAAATAATAGATAAATGTAACAGGAGTACTTTTTTATGATTACAAATTATTTATATCATTGAAATAATACGTAAAAGCGATTTAAAGTTTTTAAACTGAAAAAAAATATTTCATGAAATTTTTTGCATCAAAAATCGGAAAATGTCAATGTTTTGGTCCAATGCCTAAACCTACAAATTTTGGGATTTTTTGTAAAAAATTTTCATAAACTTTTTATTCTACAATTGTTGTTTCAACGTTTTTAAGTAACTTTTAAATTAAAGTAAATATACAGAAAACTTCTAATTTTTATTTGGACTTCATTTTATGTAATCTGCAATGAAATAGAATTAATTTCATGAGAAAAAATTGACTTTTATTCAAACCTATTGGTGTATTGGCTTGGATTTGAATTTTGACTAAAGTTTTTGAGAAAGAATTACTAATAAATAGCAATTAAATATGGTTTAAATAAGGCTAAACTATTATTTAATATATCGTTGAATAACTATTGCAGATATTTCATTATTTATTTATCTAAAATGTGCGCTTTTATTACAGTTTTAATGTATAAGAAATGTAAATATCTTAAAAAAGTTGGGTAATGTAACTTTGTAAAAATGATGTAAATTTTTTTTTTCAATTAGTATTTTTCCGTTTTTCCGAAATGGAGTAGGTTAGCAACTCATACTATCTACAAAGACACAAGAAACATGCTCTAAATACGATTTCTATTAATTTATAATCCCTGGAAAAAACACCTGCACCATTATAATCAATACCAACAAAATACGTCCTTTCTGAAAGTAGTTTAGTAAAACTTTTTCGCCTTGCAGTTTACACAAGATGTATACTGATAAGAAGGAATTCCATTGGTGTCACGGGCGCCTTATTCTTATTAGTCTATCTGTCATTACATTTTGAAATTGATCCAGTATAAACTATATATATATAGAACAAACAAGCCATTTACTGCAATAAAACCTGTTAATTTCTTCACATTAAAATGTTTAATTTCATCACATTTCTAATTCATATTTAAATTAATCTCCAGCATCTTTTTAATAACAGTAAATATGCAAGTGGTATTTACGTTATAAACAAAGCTGTAATTTCTATAACAATGTACATAAAACCATTTATTTCTTGATTAATACAACGACAATTCACAACAAGTGAAGTCACTAAAAACAATTAATATATTACACAACATCACGTTGTGCGTTAATGATTAGCTATCACAAGATCCATCCAGCCAACCATCACGCCATCGCTGATTCACCTTAGAGCAATCAAATTCCGGTTTCCCTAATTTCACATTAACTTTATTATGTATGCGACATAACCACTGGGAAAGTGCCTTCTGTGATTGAGCTTCCACAGGCTCAACCTTTAATCTGTAAACAAAATTTAAAATTATTAAAAATTCATTTAGATGATTCCTTTAAAACATACTCTTTTTGAAAGTCCTTGGCACACCAATCACACGGATAAACCTTGGACAAGCTATGAAAGAAGGAAGTTACTTCAAGGGATTCAACTTTAGTCGGTTTGTCAGGAAAGTGTGCAGCTATCGTATGCATAAGTCCCCATGTCGCTTGTCCTAAATCATCCTTATCAAATGGACACTGCTTTGCTTTTCGTTCCACGGATTCCTGTAGTCTAATTTTGTCTTCAGATGTTGATTTATCACCTGGTGTTGTTGTCATGGCTTGACGCTGTTGTTTTGCCCAAGATTTAAAGTCTGTACACGTCCGACAGGGTAATTTTGTAGTGAATGGAGTTGCATTCGTTCCTGGAGTGCTGTCTCCTTGCGATCCCATTTGAGGTGGCATGGTTTAAATAATACTTTTAATTGGATAGAACTTTAAACTTAAAATTTGCGCGTTGATTCTAAGGCATTTGACAATAGTTGTTAAATGCTGCAATAATAATAAATTCATGTGCAACTATTTTGCTGAATATTAAATTTTATCAATATTTGTGCAATGAATTTTAAAATATTTATATTTTGAGGTTAAGTGGATACTTCAAAATATGACATTATTATTTTAAGAAAAGCCGACTACCAGTGTTGCCTTTGGGTTTTTTTTTTAGGCCAATTTATAAATGTTGAGAATTGTTAAGAATTGCAAAATTACCAGCGTTTAATCTTTTTGTACATGTTCCATATCCATTGCGAAATATTAACCGAACAAATTGCATTGCAGTATATACTTTATATTTATTTCATAAATTTTCTCCATGGTTTCCTTTGTTTTTAGGACAATAAAATTCAAAGTAAACAAAGTTATTAAGGTTATTATTTATTAAAACAATTTAAAAGTCGATATGAACAACAGCATACAATGAAACAGAATAATTTTGTTTACATTTTTTAGACGTCTTACGAGAAGGGAATATTTTTAAAAACAAATCTTTTAAACCACTGCTCCTTCAATATTTAAATAGCTGAACTTTTGAAGAAAAAAACAAACGATTTATTTTGAACCAGTTTATTCTTTACACCATTCTATTTTAAAAACATGATGTCCTCATTAAAAATACAGTTGACATCACACTTTAAGCCATATAAGATTACCAAAGAAATAGCAAACAATGGGGCAGGAAATGGACAAAAATATGACTACATCCAGCAAATCAATGGGGTGACTTATTTTTGAAAAAAGTGCCAAATTTAGATAAAATGAATAAAACATTTGTGGGATATTTTTAAATTTATATAATTTATTCCATTTTTATATATATGTTCGTACGCAGTGTTTTGCAAACGTCATATATTTTGTTACAATGTGTCAGAATAAAACTAATTCGCATACCATCATATGTCACATTATGTCATGTTACATGTGTCAGTGTGTGTGACATTTTTTGTGCGCGTACTTCAGTTTAAACAATGAGAATTTTAAATCCCACTCTTCGATCCTCTGGAAATTTGAGTGATTCCGCTGTGCTGACCACTCTCCCACTACCAGACATCTTCATGGATACATCGTAAACGTTGGCCAGCACGAATTTGTTGAAGGCAATAACGCAAGAGGCGCATTGAGACAATCCATTACAAATTCAATGTGGCCAGGCGGGTTGTCATTTTTGGTGTTAGTCGAACGTTGAACGCAGGCGCGATAACAGTAAAAACTCTGCGATTTTCAGTAAAAAAAAAAATTCCCGAAGAACAAAAAGTGTTCATTAATTTTTTTTTAAAGTGAATAATTTATTTAGTTTTCATCATTCTATTAATTATTATTGTGTGCTAAATGTAATTTAATAATAAACGTCTACTTATTATTAAAATTCCTAGCAATCAGCTGTTGCACTCATTATAATTTAATCGTCAAATTAGAATTACATAAATTGTTTTTACGTGTACACACGTTGAGTGAAAATCGCGACAGCCTGTTATTGCATCACAACGTTGGCAAATTCATCCCCTGGGATCCGAGCAAATCACGTGTCAAAGTGAAAGGTTACTCCTATATATATTTGTAAAAAGAAAAAGTGCATTTTCTGAGACATTATTAAAATTATTGTGAAATTTGCTGTGAAAAAAAATCGAGTACAAACAAAAAATAAAATAAAACACAGAACAAAAAACAACAAAAATCAATTAAATTCGTAATTTTGTGTGTAACAGGCCAGCAAAAATTCAACTGAAAGTGAAATTAAAAGGTACGTTCAACTTATTTCCACATCTTCACATTGAATATATCTTGCAGTATGTATAATAATCAAGACTCAAGCAACTGCGTGAAAACAGACAAACACCATAAGTTAATAAATATGGTATAGAAACGAGAGCTTGCACAGATTTCATCATCAGCCAAAGCTCCCATACCTCTCCATGTTTTGCCAGTAGATACCATTCACATTTTCACCACGCATTTCAGTGAATACAACGCATATTATCGTTCACCTCAAAAATCATTGGCTTCGCGGAGGTAATATTAAACGTGCACATATGTTGCGAATCATATCGTGCAGGAAAAAGTGAAAGAACTCATAATAAAATACGCAATTTCGTAATCATTAACTTCCCACCGCCACCACATTGCTTATCTTTTATAATAAGTTGTTACCATATAGACGTCCGTCCGTCCACAACAAACGCAATACTCGGATACCGAGGTAGCATCCTGCTAATAGGCGACACTATATCATTGACTAACTATATCGTCGTCGTCGTCCATCGATTTATTTATTGGCATTATATAGTTTCTCCAAATTTAGGTAGAAATATTTAAATAACAAAGCAAACATATGATCATAGTAAACTTTCTCTCGCAACAACGTACATTACAACCCAGTGTCAAAATGACGTAGCCCACAAAACTCATGGTCTCGACGGTCTCAACTTAGCTAAGTTGGTGTTCAATTCATTTTTTTTACTGGTTTGATATGCGTCAAAATCAACGTCATCAACTCAGCCGGTTGAATTCAAAGTTCAAAGTCATCTGTATCTAGAATTTATATTAAAAGTCCAAAATATAATATGTATATCAATGAACCTCCATGGGATAGATAATAGTGGATAGCCTTTAAAATTGAATGCGAATTTCATGGTAAGTGATGCTATTTTCGGTTGGGTTACTTTTCCACTTAAGTATTGAAGATTTCATTTCCTCTTAACGCCGATCTCCAGCTCTTTAAGGTTAAGTTTCAAAGAACAAACCATATTTACGATTCCAATGATCTTCTTCAAATACATTTATTTGTTGGATCAAGGATTTCATAAATTTGCAACTAAGTTTGTGAAATCGGAATAAAAACTATAGTTATTTAAACAATGTAAAGTACCTGCCCATTTTATTTCTCATGAAGTTATGAATTTTTTTATTACATAAATTGTTTGTACATAATTTAATAATTGTGCAAAGAAACAAGCTGAAAATCATTCATCTACTTTTCTTAAACTTTTCTTTTCATTTTCGCAATGTTACCTACCTCAAATCGCTTTCGATTTATAATGATAAATTATTATTGACCACACACCGCATTGTTGCATAATTCATGTACCCCAAACCCGCATATACTGTCATTAAATATCGCTTCATTTTGATAATTACAATTTACAATGCCTTTTATTTACCGTTGAGGTAAAAAAGTAAGAGGCTGACTTAAATAGGTCAAGACATTAAAATGTCACAATGTACAAGACATGAATGAAATTGTTCTTTAGCATATATATTGCAATAAGTCTGTACTTTAAATCACAAGAAAAGTCCTCAATACTTTTTTAAAACTTTAAATTTTATGCTTTTAATTTTATAATACATTTAACCACTGCGGCTATTTCAATTCAATGTCATTTATTTTGCAGACTTTTGTTAAATATAAGTCCCTAATTAAGAAGTCCTCTAAATTGTTAAAGTGCAAATCAAAATTCTTCATTGAACTCAATATTGTGAACGTACGATTTCAGAGATTTCTTTTTTTATGTTTGTTTGTTTGTTTGGTGACCAGCTGAATTTGATCTTGAATGTTAACTGATCTTAATTTAATATTTTTTGTCTCATATTTTTTCACTTTCTTCAAGGCGCACACGTATTTTAGTGGTTATCTATGAATCATGCATTTGAAGTTTAGATCAATCCAATATTGAACGATCTCTTATTTTCTAATTCGTATTTTTAATTCATTGGCAAAATATTGATTGTTATACTTTTACTTTTTTTGAGAAAATAATTAAATTGAAGCAATCAAAAGCGTCTTCATGCATTTTGTATTAAAAGTGTATATTCCTAATTAATAATTGTTAACAGTTATAATTAAATATGAACAGAATGGGTTGCACAATTAATTTATTTGCATTCCGTGTTGTTAATGTTAACTATACAAGAAGCGGTTATCGCCAATTTTTGTCGGTCATTCCTCTACGACTTATGAGTCATGTTTGAAGTTGCTATCAATTTTTTTCATTCTTATCAAAGTAATCTAAACGAAATCAATACATTAAGAAATTTATTTTAAAATGTTGGATTTTGAATTTATGCATATAAATTATCTGGGTATTTTGCAAACAATCAAAATTTTCAATTAAATTGTTGTGGTTATAATTTTTTAATCATTTTTTTCCCAATCTTTTATCAATTCTGTGTAATTTTATCTCTACGACTAATGAATTTTCATCATTGGATTAACCATTTTTTGTGCTAAATCCCAAAAAATATTATGATTAACATGTATAAATTTTTGGGTAAATATTTTATTCATAAATTTGTTTGTTTCATTAATTTTCTTCCACTTTATACATGTGTAATAAAATTGCACATTCTTCTATGAATCGCGGCGTATTATCAGCGTACACAAATTGATTTATTGAAAATCCGCATACCCGATGAGTTTATTTGTCTAACATATAATTGTGTACTCTTTCGTGAACACACATACTTAAGTATTAAGATCACATTATATTTCATGCAAAACGCACAAGCACTAATTCGTAAACGTCAGCAAATTGATTGTCCCAATTACGTGTGGAAAATTCGTGAGTATTTAGTTCGTAAAGGCATAGGCTACGATTTATACGAATAGCCGGAAAATATGCACGGAAAGAAAGAAGCAAAACCTATAAAAGCATGCATTTTAAACAGGGTGTATTTTTCCAATCAAGAAGGAGAAATAAATTTTGTCAATTGCTTCAAAAAAGCTTGAAAATATTTTATTAAAAATACTGACAATACTATAAGGAATATTGGCAATATCTTTAAAAATACTAACCAAATTATTAGAAATATGGACGATTTTTTAGTAACATTATCTCAATTGTCAGTATTATTTAAAAATCAATATTAAATTTTCTTTCTTTCTTTCAGTGAGGAATAAAGTAAATATTGAAATTTTACCACCTTGTACGCACAATATTCCATTCACGCGAAAAGCTCAACATGTAATCAATTGCATTTCTTTAATTCGCTGTGCGTCTTTATGATTGATTTATTTTTGTGCTTGTCTGCTTTCCGGTTTAATTAAAAGAATACTACATCTTTTTATGATACACTTTGTTATTTTCTGCATTGGCATTGAATGCCAAAAACTTCAGCAGCTTTCCTTTCAATCAATGAACTTGTGGTTTCTATTACTGATACAAATCGATTTAATTTGATATATAATATGGGCATATTGTTTGAGATATTGCATCCAAGATGGCAATTGCTTTTTTTAGAAACTCATTTTTAACAACATAAAAAAACCCAAAATTTTATACTAAACAAATATTTCCACCATCACAATTAAATTAACGCCTTTTTATTTTCTCTATTAGTGAAGAGGTTAAGGTCAGGATTATATGTGTGTCCAATTTTTCAATTTCATACACGACTTTACTAAAGAATTCAAATTTATCTTAAATATTTGGTTAGTTAATTAACCAACAACCTACATTCGAGTCGTCCATCCGTCCAGTTTAAGGTGTGAATGTCGATTCAATCATACAACGTATTTTTTGGTGCTCATCCGAGCTTGAATTAAATTATGTACGTTGTAGAAAGTGTTTTATTTAATTTCATTGTAGTAATGCAACTAATTTCGTAAATAAATCATAAGCAATGCTCGTTTTCTAAAGGTTTGCTTCATCATTTGTAAAAAAATATTAAAATGCAAATATTCTTAAAATTAATTTAAAAATTATTCATAAAAAGATACAATACACGAATCTTCTCATCTATCTGCTGATTGCCGGCGTGTGTCCATCCGTCCGCCTTGAACTCGCTCAATTTATTTCACGAGTCGGACATTCACTTTGACGATTAAGTAATTCTCGTGATGAATATCTGAAATGCAAATTTCTGTTTCATCGTATCGCCAACACTCAAGTTGCTCTCATATTTATGCTAAGCGCCAATTTAGCGTTATTTACGGGCAAACGTGTAGTCAGTATATAGAAATTGCATAGCACCCGTTAGCCTTTCGCTGAACGTGTGTGTAACCCTCGACCTTCACATCATAAAATAACTTAAGCAACACATTTCTATGTATTTTAAATAAATAAATACACAATATGGATATTGGGTGTTTTGAATTGGAATCATTCATTTATAGTTACTATATTTAAATCAATAATTTATGCAAATTTTACTAGTTCAGTGGGTTAGTTTTTGTTTTGTTAAATGGAGGCTGCAGTTTTAGGCAATTTTTAATTTATGAAGTCGATGCATTTGTCTTGAATTAATTTAATTAGATGAAATTAATATATTTCAATAATTTCTAAGGCCCAAAAGTCATTTTTAAATTTTCTTTTATTTTCAATTATTTATGGTTTAATTCTAAACAATTTAAGACATTCAAGTATGCTTCCTTTAATCGTTCAGGAATGTATCATGTAACATATTGTCGTCGCCAATTGTATTTTAATATTCAATTAACGTTCATAAAAAAAAAAACAATTCAACGTGAAACTATTTAAAAATGAATTAAAATTCCTTTTTCCTGCAGCACGATTTTATTGTGATATATATTAATATGCCTTCTCTTCTTCATTGATTGGCATAGCATTAGCAACATGTTGATGCAAATTATACAATAGGATGTTGGCTAAAATATCATAAATAAATATTGTTTAACCAGAATGTATTGGCAGACAAAATGACGCTATTGCCCATCCCATAATATAGATGATAAAATGAATATTGATTAGATTTCATTTTTATTTTCAATATTAAAATGTTGTATTCAAATAATAATACATAAAATATGTGAAAATCAATCCACCACGTGTGGGTTTATCTATGTTAATTAGAAGCACGTGCATAAGATTGAGATAAAAATATACTAATGGATGTACACCTGTTCAGTGGTTCTGATAACATCGTTTGATTGGAATTGGTTTTACCTGTTCTAAAATGTATTCAAATTTATGTATGCCAGTTGCTAATTTTTAACGAATATTTTATATTAACAGTTATGATGTGATCTTAAAGGCACGTTGTTTAATTTTACCTGTACGTCAATTATAGCATGTGTGAGTCAGAATCAAGTTATGTTAAACAAACAAAATAAAAACGAATTTTAAATCAAATTCATAATGTGTTATGTAATATTTGATCAGGAAGTTAATGAAGATTCAGAATAGCCGTTACTTTAATACTTATTCTTTTAATAGAATTTTGCATATTTCAATTTTGAATTAGCATAATGTGGGGGAAAAAAATGGCTTAAGTCTAAACGCAAAATATACAGCAATTTTATTTCCTTTTTATTATATATTTAAAGCCATTGTAAGTATGTACTAATGCTAAAACTATTTTATTAACTACCTAGTAGGCAGTATTTTACAAATTTTTAAGTCATATTACTTAAATGAAGCTTATCACATACTTATTTTTGATTTTAATTATTTTACTATTTCTTTTTGCATTACCTACTTAAGCAAAATACCTTTTATTTAATTTAAAATTAAGTTATTTTGTCTCTTTTATCTCATCACAAAAATGTTTACCGGCAATAATAAATTAAAAGCTTTACTCATAAATAAAAGTGAATCTAGCCGGTTTTTGGCAGGAGGCTATCTACATATTCTTATGCTTTCAGCTTCAAAGGAACAGGATGTGTTGAATTACTGGGAAATTTCGACGCACCATATTATTATGCCAGTGAATGTTATAAAACCTTGTAAATAAAAGATCGCACCTAATTAGCATTAAAATTGCATGTCTGCATTTTTATATGACGTACTTCCTGGTTTGTTCGGCTGCGTTACTTGTTGGGGATTCTTTGCATTCAATTTCTCATGTTTTTTTTAAATTTCATGTCAAAACAAAGAAATCCGGCATCTCCTTGATCCACTAATTTATTATTATGGAATATTTCCAATTCTACAACAGATTGGTATTTAATTAATTTTGGTGCCTAATTGACTGTTGTTTGCCGCACAAATTTTCGATACACATAAATTAGTATACAGTAAAGGTGTTATTTAAATTCTTGTAATCAATTTTTTTATTTATTTTTTGGTAAATTAAGTAACCGGTATATTTTTTTGTTTCATTATTTTTTCGCGCTTTTAAATATGTTCAACAGACAGGTTAAATTTGTTTTGTTACCAATATCAAGCACACGACTTCTTATTTCTTGAAAAATAACCGATATTATCTTCATTTCTCCGTCTCTAAGAATAAATTTCATAAAACACGCGTCTTTGCTTCACATATTATGTTAAGTGTTTGTTTAAACATTTCAAAAAAGCCTCGCACGCCAATTATTAAAACTCGACACACGTTCTGCATATTCAATCCGCGATTGACGTTGTTCCAATGTATATTAGCCAAAAGGTGGGGCATTTATCAACAGTGAAGATGCTCAAGACACTTTAACATTATCCATCATACACGCGTTTAGGTACATTGTCAACTCAATTTTATTTTATTTGTATGCTAACTTAAATGCAAAGTAAACCCCATTCCTCGGAAAATTATTACACACACGAAAATTCGCATTAAACTCTATTGTTTTAAATGTCTCAGCACATACAATTATTTAGGAACGTCATGACGTCAGTTATAAAACAAAAAAGCATACGCGAATTTCAGCGTAACATGTCTTTTCAAAGTATACCGCTGCTTGCATGCGATGTCTGACTTAAGTCGCGCATAAATTTAAATGCTACAACGCAGAAGACAGACTCTATAATTTTGAGGAAGACGCATAATAGTACGCATTAAATGAGTGCACGTACGCAGAAATTACCGCGATGTGTATTGATTTATTCAATGCCATAAGTTTTGAAGTTTAACACCATACTACTGCTATCTACTCGCTGCTGCCATGTAAAACTATGTGGGAATAGGAAATATTGTGTCTTATAAAAATTATCTTTAATTTGAAGTATGAAGGCGCCTTTTGAAAATTGTTGTCACCAAGGTTATGGGAGGAGTTGATGCTGAGCACACACATAGTTTGCACTTTGGAATTCAATTAAAATTTACGCAATGTTTTCTTTATGTCGTCTTCATATTATAGGATTTATGTGTTAAAGCTTTTATTGGTTTTCTTAACTATAAACAAAAACTGTAATGTTGTTTAAATTCCAATTGTTCAAATATAATTTTGTTTAATTTTTGATGTAATTATCTTCAAAGTCTGCACAATTGTAAGTTTAATATTCTGAATTAAGTAATTCTATTGGAATTTTGAATCTTAAGACTTAAAACATTCTTTAAGTGGGTTTATTTTTCACTCAATGTGCGGAAATCTTTTTTCCGCATGGCTTAAGCTGTATTTTATTTATTTAGCAAACATTTACATTTAAATATATTCTTCCGCTTTAAAATACAGACGAGGAGTATAAAATGCGAGCTAATGCTCTTTTATTACATTTTTAAACAGAACAACACATTTTTAAAGCTTATTTTTGCGAATTGTAATTTTTTTTGTTAGAAATGTGTTAAGGAAGTGCAATAAAATTGTTTACACGTACCTTCTGTGTGCACGTACGCTGGAAATTGCATTCCTTATTGACATATTTAATCGATTAAACGTTTAATTTGTTTGTGTTTAAATATTTGCAAAGCAAATCAAGCTTTTATATTTTCTTCATCATAATTATTTCATAAATAAGTCAAATTAAATGTGTTTTTATTATGATGAAATGTATAATTTTCACACAAAATGTTATGTTGCTTAAGATGAGCCAAGGGCTAACCTAAATAATTTTTGGTCAAAAACTTTCTATTTTCATATTAAATTTGATTACAGGAAAATATAAATTTTCACAACATTCAATTTGCTATCAGCCATATTTCTTAAATATTACAATAATAATAAATTGTTATTAATTAACACAATGTGTTTAATAATTTAAAGACCGGTTTTTCATATTATGCATTTTCCGTCTGGATAATGTCCAATGAATTACATAAAAATATTTCGTGTCATCAATTTGTTAAAAAAAAATGTTTAAAATGTAACCACAAAATTAGAATAAATAAAAAAGTCAGTCTGTCGACCTTAGACGCTAATTTATGTGATGTTCTCTGTTGAAATAATTTTTAAATGTGTGAAATTGAATGGTACTCTCATCGTCGTGTTGTCTGTTCATTTATTATCAAAGTGACATGCCGGAACAATGCAAAAAAAAATAAAAAATGAAATGAACAAATGACCACTGGTCAATTCCAATTGGCATAAAGGTCGCACACATTTTAAATTCAGAGATGTGCAAAAGTTCTCATTTAGTTATATTGAAATAAATAGATGTTGTTATTAAATTGCAACAACAATAATATTCTAATTTGTCTCCAATTGGTTGTCCTTCACAGATAAACGGTGCCATCAACAAGACCGAAGAGAATAAACAGCCTGCATGCACGTGGAATAACTTCTAGAAGAAAGTCAAACGTCGTGACATCAAAAGATCTACAACCTCATAAACTACATCCAAAGTCATACGCTGCGAAATATAATGAAATTAAATCATTGCAAATTCTGTTGATTTATTCCTTGTGGAATATAAAATCACCAATTGAATTATTTTAAGTTGGACGAAGAATTAAACTTAAATCAAAGGATTCAATTCAATTGAGTCGCCGCATCGCATCCACAGTGAAGACACAAACCAACAACATTACCCTCCTCACTCCCCATTAAACACAAAAAAGCATCACAAACAATGATGATTGGACGCGTATTTCGTGTGCATGGCGAATTTTGTGCCTCGCATCCATGGGAGGTGATTGTCGCCCTGCTCACCTTGACCGCATGCATGATGACGGTGGACCGAAAAGCGGATCCAATCAGTGGCACAACATCGTCCCATTTGAATCGCATGAAGCCACAATGCCCCAGCTGGGGACGTGACACATGCGACACGCTGGAAGTTGAGTACAATGCCATCGATAACATCTTTATGACAATTGTGCGAACATCGGCGTTACTCTACTGCTACTATCAGTTTTGTCATCTCAACAATTTGGGGTCAAAATATATTTTGGGTAAGTCAACAACAACAGAACGCAAAAAAATTATAGTTTTTTTTTTAAAAGGGTGTTGTTTACATAATTACGCATAATAAGGGGTTTAAAATTAAAACTGTGGTTTAAAGATTTTAATTAATTTTATGGTTTTCCATATTATATCAACAATAGTATGTACGTAATTGTTTTTATTGTGATAATTGGTTGTAATGTTCTTTAAAATAATTACCTAATTTGTTTTTAAATTCAAAAAACATGCCAATTTTAAGTTTAATCATTCTGATTTGGGTTGCAATTAAATTATAATGGCGTCTTAAAGAACTTTTCAAGTCAATGACCGTGACTTTTTTGCGTTCTAACAAGGCTATGGTTCTAACTATGTAATTTACATTAAGCAAGTGACCTGTTTTTAAGTAAACTTGTTGCTATATAAATACATAACAATTAACTTTGAGATTTTATGTAATTTTCACGCAACTAATCGTCATGTTTCAAGATTTTGTAACACCTAATTGGTGTCTATGTTATGCGCGCGGTTGCTGCCAGTGTGTCTCCGACACATCAAAAAAACAAAGGTGCAATTATTAAGTCACCATTAAGACTTAAGCGTGTGCACTGGCTCATCGAAGAATGTTGAGGTCGCACATGATTGTTAACGTATCGTCTCTAATTTGTTCGGATGTAATTGTTTGGTTTGTTTTGTTCGACGAATTCTGCAATTGGGATTTACGTTGAAGTTAAGTTTTTGTGCACATTGAAATAATAATTGCGCATAGACTTTTCAGATAATTTTCTTAAGAAATCGGGGGCTTTGTACATAGTTTTATTGTATTTACTGTTCAATTGATTTAATTACTGACGCAATTTCGCAACAACACATGGCTGTTACTCCGTAGTGTCATCATTTCTGCGAGATACTTAACATTGCGCATCAGATTTTCGCCGGATAGAGACCACCACATAGGGGGCCGTTATGTCTGTTTAATTAGTTTTAATTAATATATGATCCAATGAATATTCGGAGAAATTATTTCTTGTACAATGTTGTATTGCATGCTAAAAATACATTTTCCGATGAGCATGAATCTTTAAGTACGAAGAAGTGCTATTAATGTATTTTGTGCGCAACTTATCCAATTGTTTATTTTTATGTGGTGTAGCGCGGGTGAAAATTGATTTTGACCAGACGCTGTGTTTATTTTGTAAAACGATTGCGGTTTGTTTACACAAATTTCACAAACTATTAGTCCTTTAATCGCAGCATTTAACGATTAATCATTTAAGTGGATCTTTTTTTTAAATACGTAATAATTGGCTTAAAAATACTTTCCACCATCAAAATAAGTTATTTTTTTTGTAAATGCTTTTTTGCAAACTGCGTTATATCAAACTGAGAGAAGGAACTGTAAAGAATTTTAACATTTTTGTTGTCGCAATTAAAGCTAAAATTAGAAGTTGCACAAAACAGTATTTCCGGAAATTCAAAGGAGCGGATATTATGATTCATATCTTTAATGTTATTGTCTACTGCATGAATGTTTGAGTTGTCTTCTGCATTGTTTATTAATTTTGTTGCAAGAAGGGGGGTTTATATAAATAAATAATATTGCCAATTTTTTCAATATAATGCAAAAGCACGTGTAAACAAAAATTTTCCCTAGTTTTACTGCGCTTCAAAACAGCAGTCAGCACACACTCGCGTACAGCGTAGCTTCTTATCACATGTCAGTTGTCATTTATATAGGTTTATGAAGGGCAAATAAACGTGCAATTGTGATGAATTGTTATTGTGTGGTTTCGTTAACGTGTTGTCAAGTAATTGTACAAAACGATGGCTACAAAACGTATTAACAGCAGCTGATATGCATGGAAGTGCGTAATTTTACAATTACAACCAATAGGAATTACCCATGGGTGTGATTGCACTTTGCATTTCTTTTAATTTCCATTGTTAGACATCACGTTTTGACATACATACTTAAGTAATAGTTATTCTAAATATAGAATTTGTTTGATTTTTCATGATTTTAAAATAACGTTGGCCTGCGCTTGATTTTACTGAGTGCATTTCTTGGCTTAAATCTTTTAAAACGTTTGAAGAAAAAGTAAGAGAATCTAAGTAAAAGAAAAACTACAATTTTAACAAATAAATTGCTTTTTTATTTGGCAACAAGTAGCAGTAGTGTGCATTGTGCAACACCTATTCAAATAAGATCATAAAAAGTAGACAATGCACGTTTTCATATGTGGTGCACGTTGACGACACGTTTGTTTTTTTGAAGACGTCCTTCATGTGGATATCGCTCTAGGAAATTCAACTAAGCATACTCGTCAAGGCTGCATTGACCATTTAGACTTTGCCCCACACATATTACAATAATTTAAATCAAAAAATGAATACAACACTAAATCATTGTTAATGCACCGCTGCAAAAACTACTAAATTTTGTCGATTAGCGGCGGTTTCAATAGTGTTTTTTTTTCTCCTTTTTATAATTAATATTCGTTTGGGGGGCAACCACAAAAAATAATGCTAAGAACGTCACAAAGATGTTTTGCTTAATCTTGACATTTAATATTTTGTATGTGCAAAAATAGATGTAAATATTCATGTTTGGTTGAATTTCCTGATTTGAATCCCTCTCCTCCTCAATCAATGGGGGACTGGAAAAACCAGTGAACATTATTGTTAAGCATAATTACCAATAATATGTCTTAAAATAGCCTCAATTCATTCGGAAAAGTTTCGCCATGCTTTTGGCAAATACACAACGAAATTGAATGTGAAGAAACACACACAAACGCCAACAAAAAATGCTTTCGGCTAATTATTTCATAAGACAAATCGGAGGGAGGTAAAATATTATTATTGGTTTAGTCTTCGATGAGGAAAGATGCGACTTAAACTGGAGATGCTGAAATTCTTCCCATCAAGATTTGTTGCCTTACAATTTTAACACAAATCTATTGCTTCTATTTACTTCATCACACATCTTTCTTTGGCGGTGCTGCGTGTTGCTGCAGTTTGATTAGTTTGAAAAAAAAAACGAAGAAAAATTAACAAAGCAAAAAAAAAAATATGGAAAAAAAAGAAATCGCAGCTTTTCCCGCGGATGTTGTCGCCCTTGACTTCGTTTATATATGTACACGTATCTCAGTTTCACTTTTTTCTTGTTGCTCTCCGTCTCCCTCTCAACTAAGATAAACGCTTTTTTAATATTATGCTTTTACATTTCTTAAACGCTTTAAATGGATTAAGAGCTTGAATTTTGCATCTTTTTAAAACCACACACAAAATTTGAAGTGTTACATAAACATAAAAGTTAAACAAGCCGTGTTGGATTTGCAATACATATATGTGGCGCATCCTTGAACTTAACTTTTTGTTTTGTGCAACAGAGGCTGGAGGTTTTAACTACTGTATCGTTTTAAGCTTCACTATATCTATCGCGTTTGTCGTCAGAGTATTTGCAGTGCAGGTATAGCCAGTGCTGACGCGTTTAGGAATGCCAAAATGTTATGTGATATCGTGCGAATATTTTAAGTGTCGCGTCGTTGTCGTTGATGTGATCGGTTGCAATGGATTGACGATCGTCAACGCATTTCTTTAGTCTCTCTCTTTAGATGAACGCGCTGTTTATATTGATACTCAGTCGTTTACACAGCGACATTTACAGCAATCTTTATACAAAATATATCGTATACGTACTTACCTTTTGCGTGTGCAAAATCCGAGGCGTTGCGCAACCTTTAAGGCCGTCCGATACTAAATAATGTATTAAAAAAAAGAGAAAAAGAAATATAAAACGACTTGCCGTCATCGTCGCGTTGTCATTATAAATGAATGAAAGTGAAAGTTGTGGGATGGGAGATGGTGTAAGCTTATGGTGTGGTGGGTTGAGGAAAAAGAAAACACCAGCCGCAAGTATAATGTTAATGTGTATAGAGCGATTGTAGTTTGTACAATTATTGTAAACATAAACACACACTGCATGATATGGTGGTTTTGCACGCTTTGTTTATGAAATGATTTACGAAAAAAAAAAAAAAAACACAAATTTCTTTCCCGGCATTGTCTTGAAGCATGTTGGGCTTTCCTAACTACACGTTTTCCACTTGTTCAGATTGAAATTTGGTTTTAAAAAACGGATGTGCATGAAGTAACTTTCAACATGCTTGCAACTGAGCACAGACAGGTTATTGCTGTTGTAATTAAAATTGCAGAAATGTTGCTGCAGAACGGAAGTAAAATTGATATTGACAATAAAATTAGGTAAACATACACAGTTAATTCATAAGAAACAAAACATAATTTAGAAATAATAAACCGGAAGTAATTGAATTAGTCATTGAGGATTGATCATTTAATTTTGGTCCATATTGACTTTTTAAGTTGAAAAAAAAACGTTTCGTTTATACAAATTACATCAATATATAATTTTTGGCAGCGAAGGTCAAGGATAAACAAAAGATTTTGATGGTACCTTGAAATTGGTCATAGTATTCCCAGAGTAACCACAACATTTACTTTTAACAAGCATTATTTTATGCTTTTTTTAACACACTTGTACAGTAAATATTGCAGCAATATTTGTGGTACATACAGTCGTCATGTGACGGCATCATTTTCAACTTCAAGGATTCGACATCCATATAGTAATTATTGAGAAGCTCATGCGAATTGGTGCGTTAGAGTGAATGGCCTCTATTCTATTAAGATTGAAGTAAATGAAGCCCAGTGTAGACGTTGATACTAATTGGGTTGTTGAAATTAAATGCTTTTAAATCAATGCTTGAATTAAACTACGTTATTAAAGATGAATGCAATTTATTGTTTCATTTCAATCACAAATCATCAAAGGTTCCAATTTCCGTTTTGGGTTTTTCATCAAATATAAAAAATTAATAAATAAAATTATTTAAGCAATGTCAGCAATTTGAACTTGAAAATGTTGTTCACGTGCTCAATAGATGCTTAGGTAACTAAAAAAGCGTCTTGTTTATTCATATTAATGGCGGTGAGGTCTCTTGTACTTTAAATCATGAATTCTAAAGATTTACGTAATATCTTTTATTGTTGTTTTTAAAAAAAATCCGTTCAACCCCTTCAAAGACACGGGGAATTCCACGTGAATGACCTGGTTCGTGCGTACGTAGTGAATACAATTTGTTACAATATATTTAAGTTTACCCGCTAAAGTCCAAATTAAGTTCAAGAAGCTTCTGCCAAATTGAGAGAGAAAATTTCCCACTTCAATTATTTTTTTCTGCCAAAAGAACGCAGAACATTAACTTTTTGTTTACTCTAAAATGTCTTATATATTTAAGTGTGGTTCAAAGGTGTTGTACAAAAAGTCTTAACAATATTGTGTTCATTGATTTAATTAATATTAATGATGGCATTTAAAGAGGCGGTTAAACCAGAAGTCAGAACCAAACACAATCTAAATGAGATGACGTTGGACCAACTTTTTTTTTCTACTTTAAATCTTCAATAAAAAAATCGCCAACTCTTTTCACATGAAAACATCTTCAATCTTATGGCTGTTATTTGTCCTCAAATGCGCACATGTATTTGATTTTGGTGTTTCCCAGCTCTTCAACATAAAAACCTTGTTATTATTCGAATTAGTTCGATACATTTTTGTATGTATTTTGTATTATGGTTAAAACTAAAAAGGCAGCTGCTTCATTGGTCTTCCGCAATTCGCTTGAGACAAACTAAAATATGTTTAACCGCATTTCTTATGCGACTGGCAACAATTCCATGTCTATATAATAAACTTTCACCACCGCACACAATATCGTTATAGTTACATTGGGCGCGAACAAATCCACGCAATAATTCGCTGCTGCGTATTAACAATATCCACAATATACGTGATTAGGATGCCAAAGAAACAAAGCTTTGACTGAATATTAATTGTTGATTGAAATAATTTCTTTTTATTGCAGCAATTGCTGGACTCTTCACCATCTTCTCCAGCTTCATTTTTACGTCAAGCATTATCAACTTTTTGGGCAGTGACGTCTCCGACTTGAAGTAGGTGTTTTTTGTCAAATGGGACACAATAACAAAACAAAAATTTATTTCTTTAAATCACTATTTTATTAAAAAAATTAATTTATTTTCTACTTTTTCCATTCTCCTTCATATTACAGAGATGCCTTATTTTTCTTCTTGCTCCTTATTGATCTCTCGAAGGCAGCCGTTTTGGCCAAATTTGCCCTCAGCGGAGAATCCCCCACCGAGGTGACACAAAACATTGCGCGTGGCATGGAATTGATGGGACCAGCCATCTCATTGGATACGGTCGTTGAGACCCTGGTAATTGGTGTCGGCACACTGTCTGGTGTTGCACGTCTTGAAGTCTTATGCGGCTACGCTGTAATGTCTGTGGTGGTCAACTTTGTCATGTTCATGACATTTTATCCCGCCCTTTTGTCTCTCATTATGGATCTCTCACGTCACGGTGTTAATGTTATGCGTAAAGATTCGCTTATGTTTACACTGGGCGACGAAGATCAGAAGCCGAATCCGGTTGTACAACGTGTAAAAGTGATCATGTCGACTGGCTTAATGTTAGTGCATGCGTATAGCCGTTTCTTTTTAACTGAGCGTGATGTTGGCGAGTCGAACTCAATGCCATCACACGAGCAAGCACACTCCATCATGATGAACCGCACGGAGCCGACCAACGTTTCTGGATATATTATGAAGTGAGTTGGAATTTTATTTAAATAAACAAAAATGTTATTTATATAAACAAAATATTTATTGAATTACTTTTCTATTTTTACTTTTTTATTTATTTACAATAATTTATTTATTTTTAAACTTTTTAGATGGCTTACAATGAGTGCCGATCAAATTGTGATCCTCATTCTAGTAATTGCTTTGCTAGTAAAGTTTGTGTTCTTTGAGAGTCGTGGTGAAGAGCTTGCCGATCAGTTGCGTCAAACTGTTATTGCAGCCAAACCTATTGTTGCCAAACCTGTGGCGCCTCCCGTACAAGCATCACCACCATCAGCGAGTTTAGCACAATTTGCAATCACTTCAACAACATATGTTGACCGGACAACACAGACTGATGGTGAGTGGACAGAAAAGGATGAAGAGGAAGCTGAGCTGAGAGATCAATTGATTGAGCAACAACAAGTGGAGCAACCACCAAAATCCTTGGAAGAATGCATTGCTTTAATACGCACCGAAGATGGAGCCAAGTTGCTGACTGACGAAGAAATTGAAAGAATAGTACGTGTCGGTGGTGGTCACTGCCCTTTGTACAAAATTGAATCAGTTATCGGTGATCCAGAACGTGGTGTTAAAATTCGTCGCAAAATTATGACCGAAGAAGCAGGCACAAATGTTGAGCGTATTGCAGCTCTTCCATACAAACACTACGACTACACCAAAGTGATGAATGCATGCTGTGAAAATGTGTTGGGCTACGTTCAAATACCGGTGGGTTATGCTGGTCCACTGCTGCTGGATGATGTTAAATATTATGTGCCGATGGCGACAACAGAAGGTGCACTTGTGGCTAGCACAAATCGTGGATGCAAAGTTTTGTCAGTGCGAGGTGTTACCAGTGTTGTCGAGGACATTGGTATGACACGTGCACCATGCGTTAAATTTCCTAACGTGTTGCGTGCCTCACTCGCTAAGAAATGGATGGAGGCCTCAGAGAATTTCGATCGCATTAAAACTGCATTTGATTCGACCAGTCGATTTGCACGCCTTCAAGAGTTACAAATTGCTATGGATGGACCACATCTGTATATTCGATTCCGCGCACACACTGGTGATGCAATGGGCATGAATATGGTTTCAAAGGGTGCTGAAATGGCGCTGCGGTATGTGCATCATGCATTTCCCGACATGCAAATTATTAGTTTAAGTGGAAACTTCTGTTCGGACAAGAAACCAGCGGCAATCAATTGGATTAAGGGACGTGGCAAACGTGTTGTTTGTGAGTGCATTATACCAGCCGAAAAGCTGAGAACAATTCTTAAGACTGATGCTAAGACATTGGTGCAATGCAACAAACTTAAAAATATGGTAAATTATTATTATATATTTTTTTAAAATCATTTTTAACTTTATTTGTTTACAAAAGGTTGGCAGCTCAATGGCTGGAAGCATTGGAGGCAACAATGCCCATGCAGCTAACATGGTAACCGCCGTTTTTATTGCTACCGGTCAGGATCCGGCTCAAAATGTGACCAGCTCAAATTGTTCCACCGGCATGGATACTTGGGGGGAAGATAATGAAGATTTGTACATGACCTGCACAATGCCGTCGCTTGAAGTTGGTACAGTTGGGGGAGGCACGGGATTGCCCGGTCAAAGCGCATGTCTTGATTTGCTGGGTGTTCGTGGCGCACATTTAACGACACCCGCTGAAAACTCCAAAAAACTAGCACGTATCATTTGTGCCACTGTTATGGCTGGGGAATTGAGTCTTATGGCAGCGCTGGTTAACTCAGATCTAGTCAAAAGTCACATGCGTCATAATCGGTAATGTTTATCACAGAAATTGTATTCATGTTTTTCAATTTTATTAATTTGTTTTTATTTTATTTCTATTCAATAGATCATCGGTGGCAGTTAATCCTGGATTGGGATTGATACAGCCGCCTTCAACATCATCACCAAACACATCTACTTCAAGTTAAGTGCATTGTAGGAAATTGTTTATTATTAGAGATCCAAAACTACCTCAAAGAGGGTTCTTTTTTATTGTAAATAAATTTCGGTAGAAGTTTTTTTAATTCTATATGATTATATTGTTAACTAATTAATTAAATTGTGTAGGATACATTAAAATAGTTAGAATGGATTTTATTGTTTTAAATAAATATAAATAGCAAATTAAATGCAATTTTGTTGATACCTGTTAGATGTTAATTCATAACTATGAACATGCGTTGCAATAGAAATGCTCACAAACTCTATACGGATGTTGCGTAACAATTTAAATCAAATTAGAAAATAGAATTGAAAGCGAAATATATTTATAATTAATTTAAAAACAAGAAGGTGCTAAATGATTTAAAATATCTTGACTTAAGAGAGGAGACAACTGTGTCAATGTAGGACGCTTTGTTTTAAATACTGAACATTACAATATGTTATTAACAAACTGAATGTAAAACAAATTGTTTCTACTTATAATTGTGTATTATTAGAAACCTAAATTAAACGAAACCTTCATAACTTGAACAATAAAATTAATTTTTAAAATAATACTCGTTTCAATATGCTGTGCTCCGAAAATCATCCTATCTTCCATCACTTCCTCTACGTCGTCCCTGTAAACACACATATTCCTATCCAAACCCATTTTCCATCCACAGCCCATTACCTACTAGTTCCAACTCGCAACCTGGATAGGATAGAATTAAAAGGAAAAGGGTTAAAGATCTAATTGTAGATCTAATATTTTTATCTGAATCAGTAGGTCAGTCCACCTATCACAAGAAAAACAAGGACGAGACACCTAACTCACTGGAGCAACATTTTGGAACTTTGTAGTATAGCTGTTTTCCTACTGCATCCGATCCAATGGGCAAAAGAACTGACCAAACTTATTGAAAATGAATTGGGAATCGCAACAGGGTTCAGGAAGCCCATCCTAATTATAAATAAATAAATTTTAAAGACAAATAATTGTTTTATCTCGGACGTCGTTCCGCCACAAACCTCGCTTTATTTATTGATGAAAACACTCCATTAATAAACAACATGACATACATTCGAAGTTAAAATTTTTGGAAAATTAAATTTCGAAGGACCAAAATCCTATGTATGATCGAGCAGAGCAAAACAAAAAAAAACTCCATGCAAATCGGACACTCCGTTTCCAATTTATTGTACAAAAAATTTCGCAAATGAATCCTGAAAGTGTGCAATTTGTGTTTAATTTTTCACGTTTTTAACACTTTTCCGGTTGAATTTTCCGGGTTTTCTTAACGAACAATGAATGGTATGGTCGAGACGAATACATCAAAAAAATCTCCATGCAAATTGGACACTCCGTTTCAAAGTTATGGATTTTTCAAATGAATCCTGAAAGTGTACAATTTGTGTTTAGTTTTTCACGATTTTAAGACTTTTCCGGTTGAATTTTCCGGGTTTTATTAACGAACAATGAATGGTATGGTCGAGACGAATACATCAAAAAAATCTCCATGCAAATTGGACACTTCGTTTCAAAGTTATGGAATTATAAAAAATATATTGCTCCCAACCATATAATTGGCAACATTTAGGCTGGATGAAAAGTCCCCGGTCTGACCCATAGATGGCGTTACCAGAATTTTTTCCATATGATTTTCATTTAGTACCAACCTTCAAACGATACGTGTAAAAATTTGACAGCAATCGGACAATTAGTTCGTGAGTTATAGCGATTTGAGTGAAGCTACTTTTGTTATTGTTGAAAAGATGGAAAAAAAAGAATTTCGTGTGTTAATAAAGTATTGCTTCTTGAAGGGAAAAAATACAGTTGAAGCGAAAGCATGGCTTGATGAAGAGTTTCCGGGGTCTGCACCGGGAAAATCCACCATCATTGATTGGTATGCTAAGTTTAAACGTGGTGAAATGAGCACTAAAGACGGTGAACGTGGTCACCACAACCATATTTTTCAAAAAATTTACTACAAATATGGTCACTCCAACCATATATATGGTTACTCCAACCATATTTTTTTCAAATTTCGTAAAAATATGGTCGCCGCAATCATATATATTGCCGAATATATGGTTGGGAGCAATATATTTTCCAAATTTTTTATAATTCCATAACTTTGAAACGGAGTGTCCAATTTGCATGGAGATTTTTTTGTTGTATTCTTCTCGATTATTATCTCGACCTTACCATTCGTGTGTGACCCGGAAAATTCAACCGGAAAAGTGTGAAAATCGTGAAAACAAACAGTAATTTTACACTTTCAGAATTTATTTGGGAATTCCATAACTTTGAAATGGAGTGTGCAATTAACATGAAGATTTTTTTGTTGTATTCTTTTCGACTACACCATTCATTGCTAGTTAAGAAAACTCGGAAAATTCTACCGGAAAAGTGTTAAAAACGTGAAAAACAAAACACAAATTGTACACTTTCTGGATTCATTTGAAAATTCCATAACTTGGAAACGAAGTATCCGATTTGAATGGAATTATTTTTGTTGCATTCTTCGCAACCACTCCATTCATAGTTTTTCAAGAAAATCCGGAAAATTCAACCGAAAAAGTGTCGAAATCGTGAAAACAAATGCTAATTGTACACTTTCAAGAATCGATTTATTTATTTATCTTTTGTCCATAGATTTCTAAATTAGATTTTTTTCTAAGACATGTAGGGTAGTTTTAACGTCTTCTCCATGATCATCTTTATTGTTTTAGCGCCACTTTTCTAAATATAATTTTTTATTGTACGTTAATCAAACCCAACTTCGTGTGCCTTAGTTGTTAAAAATATATATTACGTTCGCTTAAAATATATACATGTACGTTTGACGGATAGAAAATGAAAATATAATTATATATATACATTTATGGAAGAAGAATTTATAATTATGAAATCGCATGCGGTTAAATTAAATAAAATAAAAATTAATAATAAAGTTCGAGTTATTTAAATTGAATGAGCTAAAATACTATGTCGGCACATTACACACGGTTAATGAGACTCCTTGAGAAGTGGCCAGCAGATGCTACAAAACCTGGAAGGTATTTTCACTCCACATATTCTTAATCCAGTTCTGAAATTTTGAAATGTAATTTTTTCAGAGATTTAGGAGAACATTTGAGAAAAAAAATCAAACCTTTGATTGAGTCAGGCAGCAAAGCCACCACAATAACAGACGAGGGTTTTTTGAACCAAATACAATCGTTGGAACGACTATCTAACGACGTCCACTTCAATAAATACAAACGACTGCTTTCATCCACATCAACCGGATTGAATGGTGAACAGTGCCGTCAAGTAACTTCATCTGAGTTCCTAGATTATCTTAATGACGACGGAAAGAAGAAAATTTAAATCCAGTGCGTTTATTAGTACATAATTAAATTAAAGAAAAAAGAAGTCACCAGTAGAAAATATGATCAAGTCACTTAATATAAAGATTATTAAATGTAATCATCCGAGCTTGCAACGCTTATATCAATCAGCAGCACAATGCACACCAAAGCAAGCCCCACACACTCCTGTCATGACCACAGAAGTGCTCAACTACCTACAACCAACCAATGAAAAGCTGTACATCGACATGACATTTGGGGCGGGTGGTCATACGCGTCAAATATTGTCAACCGCCCCAAATTGCCGCATTATTGCATTGGATCGTGATCCGGTAGCCCATCAAATGGCTACCGAATTGGCGCAAGAGTTTCCTCAACACAATGTCATACCAATGTGTGGTAAATTTTCTGATTTGCCACACCTCCTGAAATCCATTGATATCAAACCCAATTCAATTGATGGCATTCTTTTTGACTTTGGCTGCTCATCCATGCAATTTGATGAGGCTGAAAGAGGGTTTTCAGTTTCACGTGATGGCCCACTTGACATGCGAATGGGACACGATGGTCCGACAGCCGCTGATGTGTTGGCCAAAATTGAAGAACATGATTTGGCGCGTGTCCTAAAAGTGTACGGGGAAGAAAAAAAGGCCAAACAAATTGCACGAGCCATTATTGATTTTCGGACGATTGTAAGGCGTTTCAAGACTACTGGTGAGTTGGCGGAGGTGGTGCGATCTTGTTTTGCGGATGATGTACGTTTGGTGGATGTGCTGCATAGACCCACGCATGTTGCAACTAAAACGTTTCAAGCTATACGCATTTTTGTAAATAATGAACTGAATGAGATCAATTATGGGATGGTGTTGGCAAGACGTTTACTGAAAGAGGAGGGTAGGTTGGTAGCGATTACGTTTCACTCACTGGAGGATACTGTCATTAAAAGGCATATAAGTGGACATGTGGTACAGGATCGAGCTCATCATGTTCCGCTTCGGTATAGCAGTCATGTAATGATGGAGGACGATAGTTTGGGCACCAGTCGGGAAGAAAGCGGTTGGCATCAATTGCATAAGCATGTTATTGTTCCACAAAACGAAGAGATTCTGGCTAATCCGAGGTCTCGTTCTGCTAAGTTAAGGGCGGCAATTAAACTTTTTTAGTATTTTAGTAGGTTCGGTTTTGTTATTAAATTAAAACTAAACATAAATAAAAATTGTTGACTGAAATGAAAATAGAAACACTACGAAAATTTACGAGAAATGCAATTTTATTTACGAATATTTTATCATAATTTCAAGACAAGAATTAAGTTTGATTATTAATTAAATTTATGGTGAATTAGAAATGTCCATAATGTCAGATTTAGCTGGACTGGGTGAGCTCTTATCCGAGCGTTTGCTTCCACCGGACTCAGCCAACTTCTCCTCCTCCCCAATTTTCTCTTCGGCATCATAATCGCGGGCCACTTTCTCTTCTAAACTCTTCTTGGAGCGATGTTTTGATTCCTTGGAGCGAGACCGTTTCTTGGATCGTTTCTCCTCTTTTGTCCGACTGCTATGACCCGCTTTTGATGGTGAACGCCTTTTGCTGGGTGACCGTGTCCTTGAGCGACGATGTTTATCAGTTTTACGCGACTTCTTGCGATCTCTAGACTTAGAACGACGCCGTGTGACTGAGCGTGAGTGTGACCGCCTTGATCTCGAACCACGTGAGCGAGAACGACTTGATCTACGTGGTCTGGAGCGTGAACGCCTTACACGTCGATCCTTGGAACGAGAGCGCTTCGAATGGGAACGTCGTTCCTTGGAGCGTGATCGTTTCGAATGAGATCTAGAGCGAGAGCGTTTGGGACGTGACGCCGAACGCTTGGAGCGTGATCGTGATCGACGATGTGATTTGCTACGTGATTTACGAGAACGACCACGTGACTTGGAGCGCTTCCTCGAACGAGACCGTCTTGATGGTGAGCGTGAACGACGATTCGAACGTTCACGAGATCTGGATCGACTAGTGCGACGTCGGCTACTACTACTAGCTGCAACTTTATCCTTGGATAGTGTCCCAAATACCGGATCAATTGACATCATACTTTGTGCCTCCTTCACAATTGACATGGCTTCTTCAATTTCACGTTGTGCGGCTTCATTGCTTTTAGCCTCCGGCTTCGAAATAGCATCACATGAATGGTAAACACTAACTGTGTCACCACGCACTGATGTGCCATGTAACTTGAGGGCCTCGATGATGTCCTTTTGCTCACAGAACTCAATCAATGCATATTTTGCGTGATTCTTTTCGGCCCAACGTGCGTATTTAATCTCACCAGCACTGGCAAAATGCTCCATCAAATCATCCAATTTCATGTCTGATGGCAAATCGTAAATGCAAACAGTTCGTCGAATCTCTTCAATGCGACGCGCATCCAAATTCGCTGGCAAATTTGGATATTCCGGCAAGTTGTTAATATCCAACTTGGGATCACTTGTCTTCACGAACTGATTAGGGGCGACGCCATCAATGCGATTTACCACTTCTGGAGGCAATTTTGAGTCGCCGCCATGTAAACCGGGCACACTTGTCCCATTGTTTGTCATCTCAAGAGCCCTATACTCATCGGGGATGATGCCATTTTGTACTGGCAAAACAATTAGGGCACGATCAATAAACACTGTGTTGGTCAGATGCTGCGCCACTTGCACGCTGCTGTTTTCCAAATATTTTACATAGCAAACGCGTGAATGCACCGGACAGGAGACGTCGCGAATGGTTGGGTACAGGCGTATTTCCTCGATTTTACCAAGATGCCCAAACAAACTTTGCATTTGGTCCTTTGTGGCTTGGGGTGCGATGTTAGTAATCTGCACCACATTTGTTGAGCCCGTCATTTTAAATGCCGTCTTAAATATTCACTTTTTACATGGACTGCACTATAAAGACGAGAAATTTATTAATTTTCAAGCATTTTCGTGCTTAAATCTAGGATAAAGGGGTTCGCCTTAAATTTTCAATTTATAAGAAAAAACACAACACAACCAAATGTCATTCGCTATCTAATTTCTAAACGATACTGTATTGAGTGAACGTTTAATTATGTTGCCATTTTGGTCCTGCGCTTCTACATAACCTCATTTATGATATCAAGAAATATATTGTTTTCTAGCAGTCACAAGATATATACGTACTTTTTCGATAAGTCATTTATATAAATATAACCATTTTAAAATGTCATATATCAAACCGAAATAATAAAAAAACACTCAAGAGAATCGTATGGGGTCAAAGGCTGTGTAGAGAATAATTTTTTCACTTACTGTTATTATTTCGCTTATTTTAAGATGGTTATTAAACGTAAAGATCGAGGAGACGCCCGACAGCCTGAAATCATACGAGCCAGCCAAAAGGATGACATTTATTCCAGTCGCTTAACCGAAAATATATCAAACATCTTGAGATCTGTTGCAAATAATGTTTGGTTGAAATACAACAATCTCTGGGAACCGGCCTCTCAACTGCTTTACCATGGATTTGCAGGAGCACGAAATTTACAAACCCTTGGAGAAGAGTACACTGAAATCATTCAGCTCAACAAAGACTATTCCCGACTTCCATCAAAATTTGTATGGATTTAAATTGTAAGCAAAATGCAGGAATCTTTAATCTTATTTAAACAACAATTACAGATCTATTTCCTTACCATTATCTTGGAAAACTTTGGTGAATCCCTTTTCCGGAAGACACTCAAAACAATGGAACTTAAATTGCATCAAAGCACTGAACTTTATGATGAAGAAAAGGAGGCAATGTCTAAAATGATTCGTATTACGGAATCCCTAATTCCTTACATCAAAGCATTCCACAAAAGCATATTCTATCTAAATGGAAGGCGATATCAAATATCAAAGCGAGTTACAGGAATTAATTATGTAATGTAGTAGTTGTTATTTATTTTTAAACCAAATATTTTAATAAATGAATTCTTCGCAGGTGTTGTGGCAACATTGGCTTAAAAAGGACCATCAACTTTATGGATACAAAATCCTAGGATTAGTATCATTGGCCCAGTGCATTGTGTCACTGGCGTCAGCAGTAATGTCTGGAAAATTTCACACCAGCAACTCAAGCCAAACATCAAGCAGTGACTATACCAAGCAACCAGTACAATCTGGAGAAAAATGCATTTTATGTTTGGAGCGTCGAAAAAATACCGTTGTTACTGTTTGTGGCCATTTGTTTTGTTGGAATTGCATAGGTGAATGGCTGCAAGTTAAAAATGAATGTCCAGTGTGCAGGGATGTGCTGAAAATATCCGCGTCAGTGCCTTTACAGAATTATACTTAATTTAGGATTTTAAAGGTTAGTCCCATTCCTTTGTTGTAATTGGTTACTGTTATATATTGTTACTGTAAATTAAGAATTTGTTCAATTAAATAAAACACAATAGTGGTGCGTTATTAAAATATGCGTCCGGTAAGCAATTATATTTCGTTGAAGCAAATAAAATTCTTACATATTTTATTTGGCGCCATTCATTGTTTTAATAATAAATGGCTGTAACAACGCGGCGACAAATTTATCTGTCTACGGTTTCCTCATCCTCGTCTGGGCTGGAGTTTTGCGATTTTTGCTTCCCTGGAACTTTGGGTAAACTGGGATGCACCTGGTACAATTTGCGTACCCCTTCAGCCGTCAGGCGTCGTACGTCGTTTTCCTTTTTGTGATAGATCAACTGATTGTAAATATGCTTCTGTATTACGTTGAGATCCTCGTACTTCTCCACTCTCATTAAATGGATATAGGTTTTGATATAGTAGGAAAACTGCTGACGGGATTCCCATACAGTAGCCGGGAATCGCATCGCAGTACGCATCCGGTTGAATAGAGTTAGGAGAACAGCACCGGGAACCTTAACCTCATCTCGGCATTGTAAACGGGTTATATGCATTTCTTATTAAGGATTTTTAAATTTAATTGCTGCTTGGGAGTTCACTTTGGATTTTAAGGATGACTATTATCACTATACTTAAGATAACGTTTCAATAACTGGCACAATATTTAAAACTTTCACGAAATGAGGCACAAGATGGGACGGCTACAGGATTGACGACTACACAGAATGAAATAGAGGACGTTTTGCTGGTTTCAACTTGTATTTATACCATTTTTGTTGGTTGTCATGTAAAAGCATTAACTAAAGTACTTCGCCAGTATAAAAGGAATTTTTGCACATCTGTAATTGGAATAAATTGAATTAAAAAAACGTTATTCTAGCTGGTTTTAGACAATGAAGCATTGCCGAAAATTGAAATTTAAACAGATAATTGATGAATTAACTGTTGGGCTGTTGGTCCTAACAAAGCGAAGCAACAAACAAGTGTTCAATTAGTTTCAAATCTACATTCAAAGGATAAATAAAAAACATTGCATTTTAAAAGAAAAAAATCATCAATTTATTAACAAAAACGGTATTGACAAACACGATGTCAAATATAACATAAAATAGATAGCCAATTAATTAGATAAATGGTCAAAATATATTTAGGAAAGACCTTCAATCTCTCCAGTCTCAGTATTAAGGTCAATATCAAAAATAGCAGGACGCGTTGGTAATCCCGGCATTTTGGAAATTTCTCCCACCAGTGGCACAACGAATCCAGCACCAGCTGACAAAAACACATCATTCACTTTCAATGTAAATCCTTTGGGTGCTCCCTTAATCGCTGGATCACCCGTCAATGAATTAGCCGTCTTTGCCATGCAAATCGGAAGTTCACCAAAACCACCACTTGTGTAAAGCTTCAATGATTTCTTAACGCTTGGCAAAAACTCAACCTCACCAGCACCGTACATTTCTCTAGCAATCAATGTTATTTTATCCTCCAGTGGCAGTCCCAAATCATACAAGAACGAGAATTTTGAAGGCTGATTGCACGCAGCAATCACAGCGTCCGCCAATTCGGTTGCACCAGCACCACCATCAGACCAATGTCTTGCAACGACACAATCTGCAGCACCAGCTGCCAATGCAGCCTTTTTAATCACTGCATGCTCGGCATCAGAGTCATATTTGTGGGCATTTATAGACACCACTACTGGCACATTGTACTTGCGACCATTTTGGATGTGTTGCACCAAATTGGGTAGCCCTTGCTCCACCAAAGGCAATGCCTCCTCAACATACTCGCGCTTCAATTGAGCACCCGCAACGACTGCCGGACCACCACCATGCATTTTAAGGGCGCGCACAGTTGTCACAAGAACAACTGCATTTGGCTTGTGACCAGATTTGCGGCATTTAATGTTGAAGAACTTTTCCATGCCAATGTCTGAGCCGAATCCTGCCTCTGTGATGCAAAAGCCATCAGCACCCACCAGTTTCAAGGCGATGGCATCAGCCAAAATAGATGAGCATCCATGTGCAATGTTTGCGAATGGACCTGCATGCACCATGACTGGGGTACCTTCCAGAGTTTGCATTAAATTTGGTTCAATGGCGTCGCGCATAAGGACTGCCAAGGCGCCAGTCATACCCAAATCGTCAGCAGTAATGGCTTCTCCAGCTTTATTGAATGCTACCACCATGTTAGCGAGGCGGTCCTTCATGTCCTTAAGGCTAGTTGCCAATGCGAGAACTGCCATTATTTCGCTGGCCACTGATATGGCGAATGAAGTTTCACGTGTCAATCCTTTTTCAGTGGGTGACTGACCAATTGTCACTTTGCGGAGATAACGATCATTTACGTCGACCACTGAAATTTAAATTTAGAAATTATTATTTCAATTTGTTTCAATTTAAAACCAACCAATTTGATTGCATTCGCCGGTTTCAAAACATGTATTTTTAAAATTAGCAAATTGATTATGTAACTTTTGCTAACTGTTAAAAGAAATTAGCATTCAAATATAAAAAGTAAACAAAATCTGTTTGCAATAAAGATAACACTGAGAACCAGCGTACAACAGTACTAACTAACCTCTTTGCCAAATAATATTTTGAGGGTCAATGTCAAGACGCGCGTATTTGCTGATCTCCTCTTTGGTAAGCTTATCAGGATCTGTAGTTTCAATACCAAGTCGTTGCAAACGACGTAATTGTATGGCGGAAAACTTTCTGGAACCATCCAGTTTGCGTGGCACCAATCGATCATACAGCGCCTGATCCGTTTGCGTGGACTCATGGAAGAGACGCGCGTCCAATTGTGCTGCCAACAAATTGTTAGCCGCACTCACTGCATGAATATCACCAGTTAAGTGCAAATTGAATTCTTCCATGGGGATTACTTGTGAGAAACCACCACCGGCGGCACCACCTTTGATGCCAAATGTTGGTCCTTGAGAGGGCTGTCGCAAGGTGGCGAATGCATTGCGTCCCTTATGGGCACAAAGTGCCTGCACTAATCCGACTAGAGTTGTGCTTTTGCCTTCACCCAAAGGGGTTGGAGTAATTCTGCATTGGAAAAAAAGTAATTTAATTAATAAATCGTCGTTGTTTAAACAGAAATTATCCGTAATTAAAATTAATTTAAACCGGACTGTTATTCTAAATATAAATGATTATTTTTAATTACGTCTTAATTATTCACAACACGAAGATCATTTAAACAAAAACAACAAAATAGACAAAAAACTACTCACCCAGCCACGACAACATATTTTCCATTAGGATTGTTCTCCAATCTTTTAAGTACATTCAACGAAACCTTTGCCTTATTCGGCCCATACAACGAAGTCTCGCAGGGCAGCAATCCAATTTCCTTGGCCAGCACATCAATACTCTTCGGTGTTTGTGCACGCGCGATATCAATATCGCTGGGCACTGGTTTCACCACATTCAAGGTTAACGGCTTAATATTCCAACTGCTTGCCATAGTGTTAAGAAAATGTGACTGTCTCTTTGTAAATCTAGTCGCTGACTGAACTGTGTTGTGCATTAGCATTGCGACAGTCATGGGTCCAACCCCACCCGGTACCGGCGTCAACCAACCGGCGACTTTCATTGCCTCCTCAAATGCTACGTCTCCCACCAAGCGTTGACCGCTTGTACGTGATGCGTCTGAGAAAATATGTATGGCTTTAAATTCACTGTTAAGATGTCTTGCAGCACTTGCGAGAGAAATATGAAAATTCACACAATAAATTTAGTTGATGATAACAGTTGAACCTGTTAACTTAAATGGAAAATTTAAGTAAAGACGTTATCAGTTGAGACTTTATTCTTGAACTGATTTTAAATTTGTCTCTTGTTTTAAAATATCGAAAATTTGTGGAAGTAGTCTTCAATTTGTTTATAACAATAATAACTGATGATAACACTAATATTTATGTTATAAAGAATCTTTTCTTTTCTGTGTTTAGGTTGCTATTGAGTCTTTTGTCAATGCAAAATTTGAAATATGGTTTAAATAAAATGTTTATGTTTACTTAACGCGTATCTAAATTGTTTATAATGAGACGGTCGTTAAATGAGACTAATAATTAATTACACACTCAGCGTTTCTTTTTAAATATGAATTATTTTTCTTTAAATAAAATTTATTAATTTTTATGAAGCTATCTAACTTACGTAATTGTTCTTTTAATCAAATAAATTCACTCACCTGGCAACGTATTAATTCCACAATCAATTACCACAGCACCCTTCTTAATCCAGCTACCCTTAATCATTTCTGGGACACCTACAGCAGCCACCAAAATATCAGCTTCCATAGCCTTAATAATTTTAAATTAAAACAAAGAACAACAACAATCATTAATTGCTACACTTACAATTTCTTTGATATTCTTCGTTTTTGAATGACAAATTGTCACAGTCGCATTAGCCCATTTCAACAGCTCCGACACTGGTGTGCCAACAATTTTGCTACGTCCAATAACAACCGCACGAGCGCCGGCAATTTCCACACCACTACGCCTTATCAGCTCCATGCATCCATTGGGAGTGCATGGCAATATTCCATTTAAATCGCCCACAGCTAGGCGACCTTCATTGATTGTATGAAGGCTATGTGCAATAGCATTTAGGTATTAAAATAAAAAATAGTCATTTTGAAAATAACAAAGTGACACCAACATACCCATCAACATCTTTTTCATGATCAACAGCGTCTGTTACTTTGTGGGAATCTATTTTGCGGACAGAATCCAATGGCATTTGTACGATTATCCCATGCACTGATTCATCTTTATTTAATTTGTTGATCTATTTTTAAACAATTGTTAATATTATAAAAAAATTAAGATGGAAGTTGGATGAATTGATTTTTGATGTCTAACCTTTTCAAGTAGTTCTTCTTCCGTGATTTCACGACTCAACCGCAAGTGTTGGGCATTTATTCCAATCTCTGTGGCAGCCTTGATTTTCATGCGAATGTAGACATTTGAATCTTCTCGGCCACCCACTTGGACAATCGCCAAGCCCGGACGATTTGAGGCGGTAAAAAATTCGTGCACTTCACGCGTAAGGCGTCCACGAATTTCCCTAAAATATTTTGTTTTAATTGGCAATCAGAATCAATCAATCAACTAAATAATTCCATTTGCTATGCTATGCGAATTTTTTCGGCTAATTTATTCGATAATATGTAATATTGAAGGATTTTTTAATGAATTTTAATTTTAAATTTTCAACTTAAACTATGAAAGAGAGAACAGGATAAATGACATATTAAAAAACATCATTGAAAACTAAAATGTTTGTCCTTGATTAAAATTAATTGATTCATTAACACAAATTTTAAAAATCATTAATAATAATAATAAACTATAATTTACAACGAAAATTTTAGTCAATTAAAAATGAAACTAAACTTTAAAACAATAGTAACTAAGTTGTTCAAATTCTTAACTTAAATTTATTTTGACTTAAGAATTTTTCAATTAAAATATTCGAAATTGTTGTAGTCTCAGTTTCAACTTAAATCGAATACAAATAAATAAATAATATTAAAAATTGTCTCACTTTGCTACATCCGTTCCCGATAATAGTTTAGCTGTCATTTTTCCCGCCAAAACTTAATAACAAATAAATAATTCTTAACAAATCAGTTAAACAAATATTCAGGCAAAATAAGTAACTTTAAAAATTAAAACACTCCACAATTTTTAACGTTCACAAGATGATTTTTCGATTAACACTTAACAGTCATTCGAGATCCGTCTTCACGAGCAACGCGCCCACTTGTACGAACTGATCACAACTGCGAATCACAGAATCTGTACTAAATAATTACTAGTTGATTTGGCAAAAATATGCGAATCAAAGCGACGATTATTGCTGTATTATAAAAGATAAGATGCTGTTTACGTTAAGGACTTGAAGGAAAATGAAAACAATAGTGAATAACGCAGCATATTAATATGGGTTTAAACGTACATGCAGCTGTCGTCCCACTTTTGCGGCCGTCTTAAAGAAGTGTTGTTAAAGTTGGTACGAGCCCAACACATGCGTAATGAGGTTAAAGGTGGTGAGATGTTCATTTATTATTGTGAGCATATAGGTCAGGCCATATTTTGCTGATAGCTCAGATTTAATACAACTGAGATGATAAGAAAATGGTCCCCTGCGAGTGTAATCGATGATTTTTTAAAGACCACCAGATTTTAAAATTTAAATATAAAACAGAAAATTTGTTTAACAAATATACTTTATTGTATAAAAAGCAAAAAATAATTCAATATTTGGGTCATGGTTGTAAATAATAGTTGAGATCAGGTGGTAGTTCCAGTAAAATTTAATTAGTACCACCAGTCACACGAGAAACTGCATCACGATGTACATTTGAATACAAATGCAAACGTAGTTGTGAAATGTTTTCAATGGACTTGTCACAGAGCAGGCATTTCTCCAAATCTCCAAGAACTCCACTGCAAATAATAAAAACACATAAAAATGGATAATACGATTTTTGTTAGACCAATTTCACATCTGATTGCTTCAAAAAGATCCAAGAAAAAAAATATAATAAAAATATAACTCACACATCGCAAGCAAATTGAAGTTGAACAAGGTGTCTCCTCAACCGATCACGCTTCCCAATTGGCATGTCAGTAAGTTCAACAATTTTATGTCCAGGAAAGATGCTATCACCACCATAGACATCCTGGCCCATCCTCAGATGTGTATGATACAATTTATCCATTTCACCCCAATGCCTTTGCCTTGGATTAAATGCTGCATTTATTGCTGGCCTTTTTGCACTCAACAATTCCATCACCAATTTTTTCAACGTATTAATCATGTCAAGACGATTAAGTCTCGAAAACTTTGGTACACCCGAATCAGTCTGCTGCAACAACGAGTCCATAATATAACGAATGCGATTGATTGTCTCCAAATCATGTGTGCTTATCTCAACATCCGGATTGAAAACAACATCATGTTGTGGAAACAATGGTAATCCTGTCTCCGGATCACATCCCATACCAGTCAAAAAGCATGTGTACCGATTCCGATCCACATTTGTTTGCATTTCCATGCGTGGACAAAAAATCAAACCCAACAGGGTGGCAAATCCGTGCACATTTGGCATAAGCGTTGACCAGTACACCGACATTTTGGTATCGTCCGCACTTACAGCAAGTGCAGCAGCCACAAGCAGGCGATCATGTGCATCTTGTGGGTCCGTATTTAATAACACTGAATTTACGGAGTTTTGTTCAATTTGGATTTGTTTGGAATGACCGCATGTGAGCATGGGACTTAGTATGCATTCTAGTGGACTGTTTGGTCCTTTAAGATTCACTTTTTCGGTACACATGTATGTTTTTGGTTCCTCGTCGTCGTCATTTGTTTCGGTCAATGTGTCTCCTAAATACTGAGTCAGTTCGTGAATTATTACGTCTTTGTTTATAAAAGGATTTCCCATTGAGCTTAGACGAGACTGACGGTAATAGTGGTCCATCTGAAAATATGAATCATTCAAAATTTATCGGTATAAAAATTAGGTATCAATCTTACCTTTGACATGTACGTTTCTTCCGCAATATCAGCGAATCCAAGATCCACTAGCATCCTATTTATATTTCCTGAATCGCTTTCATTTTTATCACCAATATGAAGAATTGTGTTAGTTATTCCTTTCACCACAGAGTAGACTTCTGCACGTACAACAATGCCAGTGGTTTTGTCTTTTAAAAAATTATTGGCGGTTTCTGTCCACAATGGAACTTGGGAGAAAACAGCAGATGGTTGAACTCCCACTAAGCAGCACTGCAAAGCTCTACCGGGAATCTCAGTTAAATCCTCCGGCAATTGACGCAGTTTATTTAAATCCAGACTACACACGTTGCCGTAATCAATAAAGAACACACGGAACAATGTTCCGTTTGGCGTCGATGTCTTGCCCAAAATTTTTACGCGACTAAATTCATAGCTGTTGTGAAAGTTAGCCGCCGCAATACTGTTTAGTTTGACGTCGTCTGTGCTTTCAAATGGTAGCAACTCTACCTTAGAATGTTTTGTGTTCAAACTTGTTTTGATTTTAGTAAGAAGGATCCGATCCGATTCCAAATGCAAATAAAATTTGCTGCAATTTTCAATCTGAAAGAATCAATTTTTTTAATTAGTATTTCAGGGGAATAAAATGCAGCCTAGCTCTTACATGAGAAACAACAGCACCAAATTCTGTAACATTTGACAATGGAATATTGTAATAACTTAAGGCCTTTGGTGATAGTTCCTTCAATTGCAATTCCTTGTTATTTCCAGTATTGGGATTTTGTGCCAAATATCTTTCCTCTTCTTTTTTTGGCATGATGAATATGGTAAAGTTTCTCAGTAATTTTCCCAATTTTATAGCCTTGTATACTTCAAACGGCACTTGTCCCGGCAACCCAGTCGCAATATGCTTCAAATCAGCTTTGGCCTCATTTTCTGACTTGCCATTATCAACAAAGGTGACTATTATTTTCTGTGTGCCCTTTGCAAAATGAGTGACCATCTTAACGGGCCCATTTTGTTCGATGGTCTTTTCAATCAGCTTTAATACAGCTTTGCGATACAGTTTGCCCGTGTAGTTTTCATTATCGAAACCACTAAAATAAACCGATCTACATATATCGAAGCCGCACACCTCCATTGATGCGGCACGCTCATATGACTCAAAAGAATTGGGCGGAATGGATCGGCTGAAATAGTTGGGATAAAATGCCCCCGCAATAATTACTTTTAATATGGCCGCCTTGTCACGATCTGCCCACGCAACACGTTGATTTCCATGCATTTGCTCAATACCGAATCCCTGAAGACGGTACTCAACTTCAGCCACCATTGTGGCCATTTCTTTCATTGAGCGAATTTCAACAAAATACCGACGTGCCCAAAATTCTTCAGAATTATCAACATACTTGTTGGACTCAATGTGACGACGCCACGCTTTGTAGACATTTAGGATTGCCACCAAATCAGATCCCGAGCCCAATGACCAACGCATACGATTTACATACGCCTCATATTGATAGTTTGGTGGTGATGTAAAAACAGTACGAACTGAAAGACCAGCCGCAATGATGATGCACTCTTGAAACAAATCAAACATGTAGCCTAAAAAGATTAAGCGTGATAGGCGAATGTCCATCGGCAGACAGGACATGACCCGTCCCATCAGGGTTAGATCACCATCATCGGCTATCCATTTTGACCTTAATCCTTTGACGCCATAAGTGAGGGCGCCACTTTGTTTCAAAATTAAAATGGCAACCATAATTGATTTGTAATCTGGTGGGTCCATTGCAAGGCCCAACACCTCGTGTGGTTTGCCAAGACTAATGCATTTCGACTTAAGCACACAATTTGCAAGAGGGCATCGCAACATTGAGGGTTGAGTCTCTGCTGGAATGTATTTCTAAGAATTCAAACTTTATTAAGCAAATTTTGTTTTTGATTTCAATTATTATAATTATTCTACCTGATAAAATTTTTTGGAGCACATTCTCATTACATGACCAGGCATGACACGACCCACACGTCCTGCTCGTTGGGTGCAGTTTTCTTTTGAGGCCCACTGCAATTTCAGGGCACTAAAGAAACTGTTTGAATCGTTCATAAGAAGTTTGGTGCGGCAAAAATCAATCACTAACAAATTGGGGGAAAACATGTTATAGCAATTACTCAGCACAGTGAATAGAGAATTCTTACCATATTTGACATCAGGAACTGTAATTGAACTCTCAGCAATATTTGTCGATAAAATAATTTTACGACAACCCCCACTTACTGGTCTGAATACGGCTTGTTGATCTTCAGATGGCAATAATGAATGTAATGGCAATATTTTGAAATTAATGCTTGGATGTGCAGAAATAATATTCTCGAGGGTTCGGCTAAACAGTGCTATCTCATTTACACCGGGCAGAAACACCAAAATTGACGGCTTTGACGCAAGTTCGCGAGACTCAATGTCAATATTTTCAAAATATAACACCACTTCTGCGGCATAGTCATATTCCATTTTTGTAATTTCTGGTGATTCAAAATTTTCATAAATATCCTAGAGTTAAGGAACAATAATTTTAATTAGGTGAAAAAATTAAATTTTTTTAGGATCTTACTCTACTGATAAGTGAAACCATGTCATCAAAATGAGTAAACTTAACATCAAACTGTCTTTCACTACCAACAGACAAAATTGGGGCTGGTCCACCGAACCCACTCTCAGTATTCATTCTAAAGTATTCAGCAAATTTGTTGGAATCAATTGTAGCTGACATCAACAAAAGTTTAACTGTGTTATTTGGATCGTTGATAAGTCGACGAATAATAATAAGCAAAAAGTCCATTTCCTCCTCACGCTCATGCACTTCATCCAAAATGATGTGCGTATATTCCGAAATGTTGTTACGTTTAACAAGCTTCTGCAAAAATACTCCAGTTGTGCAATACAAAAGGCGTGTGTCCTCGTGTCTAGAGGCTTTAAGACCAATCTGCAATCAATCAAATTATAAATGGAATTCAGATATATGCAATAATAATGTTAACTAACCTGATAACCACAAATGGTACCCTGAGTCCATTTGCGCTCCTGACAGACCCGATTGGACAAACTTATTGCTGCAATACGCCTCGGTTGCGTTACAATTATATTGCATGGTTTGTTATTTGCTGCTGCATCATCCAGTATGAATTGAGGAACTTGTGTGGATTTGCCACAACCTGTTGCACCCTCAATCACATTTACCGTATTATTTTGAATTGCCAGTAAAATGGATTGTCGATGCATTTCAATGTTTAAATTAGTTTTGTGTGGCTTTCCATCAATGCCGTAGCGTTTGTAAATGCCATCATTCATTTTAGACATATTTGGTCTATCAGTAGTCTTGATATTGCTTATACTGGAGGCGATACTCAATGCTTCCATCTCATTTTCAAGTGTTTCGCGCTGAAAGTAAAATTAAAATAATCACTAATTGTTTTGGGTAAATTTATTAAATATAACTTACTTGATTTTTTAGAAATAATTGCTCTTTTTCACGTGCTTCTTGAATATATTGTTCTGAATCAACTATTGAGCCACAAAGTGAATCAATATCAGATTCCGAAGCAAGGGACTTGAGATGCACAGAACCACTTGGTAATTCCTTGCGTGCCAGTGGTTTGGCCATGTTGAAAAAATCCGATACGCCGTATTTCTGCGGCACATCTTTACTATTTCTCGACATCTTTTTCCTCCTCCGACAATTTTTTTTAGGTTATGGTATGTTGTAACTGCGGGTTGAGCAATTACATATTGTTATTTGATTTAAGTTTAAAAAAGAACAATTAGGAAGTTTCAAGTATAGTAATTAAGCATAAACGAATTTAAATGAAAGTAATTGTTGAGATCCCTCAACTTTTCTATTGAAAACACTAATTGGAATTTTATCGTATTTGCGCGGTGAAGTGCTCCAAAATATGGTCACTATGGCGGCACTTACAAGCCAATTTAGAATATATTTCCACATTCGTAATTAATAAATTTGAAAATGAACATAATTAGTTCTAAAGTTTATCAAGAATGTATTTTAAATAAAAATAACTTATTTATTTTAATATTAAAATATTAAATACCGTGAATTATGAACTTTGTTATTAACTGACTCCTATCACTTATCTGCAGCACTAGCCACTGATCGATTCACAGCTGACTTCAGACTTGTAATGTTTGTTATATTTTTATTATACATTAATTTACCGCACATGTTTGCACAACACAAACCGCAACGTAAAATTTCATAACTGGCCACCGTGAGGCAAATTGGCGCCACGTGCTACAACTAAATCTTCAGTACCGACTTTCAATAAACTGTTAAAAAAATACCGTTACAATGGATGTACAAAGCTTTAGTATAATTAAATGTAATAAGAGCCGGTTTGTTTGTTGAATATGCGTACAAAAATCCCAAATATGGACAGTAGGTTTATAACTCAGTTCTATTTACACAACTGTACTTAAAAATGGTAACGAAATACCAATAAATAATGAATTACATATTGTTTCTATACCGTCATATCGTGTAAGTAATTAAATTTAGTGCTAAACCGAACAAGGCAAACAAAACCAGTAAATTTTATGATTTAGGTACAGTTATTCCCATGAATCCTTATTAAATTTTGCGGCAGGTAGATCAATACATACCAGAATTTAGGACAAGATGCAGTCATATAATATTTAATCTGTGCGTATTTAAGTGACTTAAATAATCAATAGTGGTTGTGGTTATATCTAGAAGCATCTAGGTTGATACCTAACATAATTTTACTATTTAAATAATAAACCTTTGTTAGTAATGGTCAACGTCGTGGCAATAAACAAAATTAGGAAACCCCAACTGTACCTATAATAAACCAAAATTTTACTGTAAACCATCTCTCCCTCTCCCACATGTACTATATTTAATTTACACACCTAAATATGTAGTAAAAAGTACACTCACATAATGCCAGTGTATTCAATTATTGATACGTAAACAAAGATTGTAAATTTAATTGTGTTGCATTTAAATAACTAATAATCCATGCGTCGATAACGGTACAGCATCAGCAAGGCCAACTCCATATTGTTGTCCATTGTCAGTGCCCAGTGGTACTCTCTCTGAACTCTGTAGTGTCAGTACATTAATAGAAGCCATTCGGTTCGGTTCAACTGCATCCCACTTTATCATTTTTCTGTATACATATTTATATGTTAATTAATTTCTAAAGTGCATCAGTCCATCGTGTGAAGTCTTTCTCAACACACATTATTCGAATAGTGATAATTGAAATTAAAAATAGCTTTGATTTATCAATAAATAGATAATAAGCCACTGTGTGTTGATTTGCTTTGTGAATTAATTTTTAAATTAGGAATAAATTACTATTATGTTTTCCCTCGATTTGCGTGACATCCACAGATACCGTTACATGGAGCAGAGCAAGTTAAAGAAGGATCCTATCAAGGAGGCGTAAGTTAAATTTATTTAATTTTTAAAAGTTCATTCAAATAATTTAATTTAAGGACATGTGTTAATAAAATAACAATTAACAGATTGGACGAAATGAACTTTGATTACGATGATTGGCCACGCTCGAGTGCCCAAATGCGTTTCTCTGCTATTGATCCATACACCATGAACGATGACGTTGGCGAATCCGAAGATGGGTAATTGAAAAATGACATGCATTTTTGTGTTTATGTTTATTAATTTTTTTTTGTTCGCCCCAAAACAGAGAGCAAGCACTTGTGAATGAGGGATATGTTTCTCTAGCGTATGAGCAGCTGACTGATATTCCACACAATATTGCTTATCGTTTTGCTCCTGATTGCACTCATTTAGATTTAAGTCACAACAACATCAAGTAAGTTACCATTGAGTTAAGACTCATTTTTTAATTCATATTAATGTCCTTTTTTTCCTTAGAAACCTGACATTCTTGGAGTGCTTCCATCGCATCGACGCTTTAGTTTTGGACAAAAACAAATGTCCAGATGCAAATTCATTGCCATTTATGCCAAGATTGAAAATCATTTGGTAAGTGTTCAATTAGACCACATCCTTTAATGAACGATAACTTTAATTGATGTTAAAATTTTAAAAATATAGGCTCAACTACTGCGAATTGACTGAAATATCAAAATGGATTGAAATGCTGGCCAAGCAGTGTCCACAACTGCGTCAACTCTCAATGATTGGCAATCCAGGTGCCAAATCAGAGGCCACTGGAGCCTCACGATCAGACAATGCAGCATATCGCAAAGAAATTGTTAAAAAATTGCCATTACTTGAATATCTTGATGGATTAACGATTAATGGCGATAGTCGTCGCCGTCCACGTGGTATGGGGGGACGCATGATGAGTGCACAGGAGGGATTTTTTCGAATGCTAAATCCAGCTAACATGTTTAACGCTTTTAAAACTGCTAACAAACAAGAGTTTGCATCTACTAACGCAGATCGTGAACAATAACTATATTTAATTAATTAAACAAACGCCCCCAATTTTTAATCTGTAATGTATTTCGTTTCAATATTTGTCTATTATTTTAACGCCTTATCGGGAGCGTCTCAATTTCAATGTTCACTCTATTTTTAATTTTTTGTATCTTTCTATTATTTAAAAATTTAATGTTATGTTTACTTCGAGTTAATAATGCTGTCTTTGTAAAATTAAGTATTTGTCAAGTTAAATTAACAATAACATAGTTTTGTAATCAATTTTTTTTATACCAACAACTTTTAAAATGTATCAATTATTTAATGTAAAATTTCAATAATCTTTTGTCATTAGACTTAAATAATCTTTGTTTTTTTTTTCAATTTAAACTGAATCTTTATCTTAAGCTGTAATAGCACAGAAGTTTTCAACAATGAAGTAATGAAATTTGGAAATCAATGATAAATTTCTTAAGATTTAAGGTTTGTAATTTCAAAACGAAATCCTTAAGTACTCGCCAGTCCAGACTTCTTAGAGTACGTACTCAAACCAAGAAGTATACGAAGTATTTGATCTTAAATTTTAAAGTACATTTACTTTCGTAATCCAGCCACCAGTAGTCACATTGTCGCTAGTGTAATCTTCACTATCGACTTAAGACTGATTATTATATGTATTTGAATGTTTATTAACCGTTAAAACTGGCCTGTATATTATTTTAACATTTTTTCGCATGCCAAATTCAAACTATCAAAATTCTAGGACACCACCAATTTAAAATCTGAAGATCTTAGTTAGTATATTCCATCTAAGGCAATCATTTCGGTAATCCTAGGACAGGAAAAGATTCATTTAGTAATAATTAACACAATTGTCAAGAAACCCTGAAGCTATCTTTTATTTTAATTTCACAACAATTTTTTTTAAATTAAGACGCTTAAATTTCTAAAATATATAAAGGTGCAAAATCATAGATTCCAAAGTCAAAACTGGGATTAAATAAAAAGTAAGTGCTGATTTAAAAAGACAAATGTTAACCAATTATGATTCACATCCAAGTGGGGAAAAGACTTTTTCTAAAACTTATTAAAATGCAAAAAAAAATTCGAAAAAACCCAACCGACTAGGTTTAATTTTGGATCACATGTTTAATGTCACGTAAATTAAAGAATATTATTGTGATTTAAATTTTAAAGGATTTGCATTTATTTTTAGATATGTAATTCATTCCGGCGTATTCATTTTTTTTTATAAGCGCAACCATTTAATTGAATAACCAGTTAGCAAAACGAATTATAAAAAAATGAAGATCCCAAAATAGCACCTCACGTGATGTCGACGTCAGAAAATCTTTAGATGAGTGGGGTGAAAATGATGCTCGTTTCGTGTTTTATTTATTACAGCCTCTTTTAAGTGTAACCAAATTGTAATATTTAACAGGTGCATAGTAAATTTAATGGATGCTAATTGCTACCAGTTTTAAAACGGATTTCGGGGCCGTAAATAATTAGGAATTAATATTTTACAACTTTCATGATTGGACTTTACCACTACAAAGTCAGAAATTATTTTACTTTATTGTTTGTAAGTACAGTTATTACATGTAAGTGATCACCGTTAATTTAAACTTGACCATAATATGTGCGTAGCAAAGTCGCGCATTAAACAGAAGAGCATCGTACGACTCAACATCGCACATAATAGTACGAATTACAAGCACTGCACAGTGCGTTCATATTATATTTGACTTAATTACATGAATGTAAGTAAATAAAACAAACATATTTATATAAAGCAAACAAGAGATAAAAGATAGGAAATACAAAAACGCACGCGAAATAAATTCCCACTTCTCACTGTACTCATATATGAGGCTTTGTTTTGTTCGGTTTTCTGCTATACAACGCACGAGTATATTGTGTTTATATATCGTCGTCGATTACGCGAGAAGGCTTGCGCTTATAGCTGTTACATTTTGGGAAAGCTCGAGAGTGGAATTGGAAGCTCACTTCAGTTGTAGATGAGATTGAGCCGCGTATGCAATCAAAAATTAGCTCGAACATATTTTGGTCCACTAATAGTACAGTGTTGTTATATTATGGTCGAATAGTACTGTAATAGTTCAAATACAATAACAAGTGAGACCATATAGCAGCTGCAAATAATACAAAAGAAATTTGTGTATACCTAAATTTAGAAGCAAACAATTTGCAACATTTTGTAGACGCACAAAGCTTTTAATCAGCGCTTAGAATTTTCCTAACTGGGGCACAATTTGCTGCAACGACAGGAAGCTGCTGTGCAAATTAAATAAAAATACTGTAACACTGATCGTCGCACATATTAACAACAAATAACTCATTGCGAGGTCACAAAAATTTATTTCATTGCAGTAGTGAATTTAAAAAAATTAAGACAGTTGCAAAAGTGATTAAATAGTGCCCTCAGCGTTATATTGTCAACTATTGTTGTGGAATTTTAATTAGGCTGGTGTAGCTGCAAAATAAAAAATAAAAAAACTTGCGAACCAATAAGAGAAAGCGAATTCAACGGTTTGGAACCCAACACAGCAAGGTTGAATGCTTTTTGAATAAAGCTGCAGAAAAATAGACGATTATCTAAAGCTGCTTTTAAATTTTTGTTAAAGGTGAGATATTTTGTTTTTTTTTAATCATTAATTCAAATAAAAAATAATGTGAGGTTGCACAACAACATTTTCATCACACATTATGCATTTATTTATGAACGTGTGACCCAATTTGGGTGAAGCTAAAGACGTCAGCAAAAATACTGCTAGCAATTTGTGCAAATTTTTGCAGTTAATATTTTGAATAATTATAAAACATTTGCACAATTTGATTTAAATGTAAATTGATGAATAAATCGAAAGTAAATGCAACATTTAAATTAATAAAGGATTAGTTAAAGCTATAAGTAAATAAAGTGACATTTAAACTATATATCACAACTCAGTGAGCTTTATTTAGCTATTTTAATTTTACTCATACTTTTAAATTGATTCCAAATTATTTTTAAATTAAGCTGATAAATTAAATTAAATTTTTATATTTCACAAAATCCTTAATAATTATTTAGCAAATAATTACAAAACTCATCCTTGATAGCACTTTTGTTTTGCAATCTCATTTCTTATCAATTCCCATTTAACGAAAATTCCAAGCATTATTATACCTACTCGTAGATGGAATAAAACCAGATGTACGATTGTGGGTGGTGTGATTCAAATCCAAATGTCAATAACACTGAAATTCCATAATCATTAAAAGTAAAATCACTTTATACAATATATCAGCTAATCCACGCGCCTCCCTGTGCGTGTATTATTTAAGCCACACGCAACTTGATCATTCTTGACGTTATCAATCGTATGATAATTGTTGGGTGATTTTTAATGAAGCGTATTTTTTTCTACGTTAAATGAAAGTAAAGTAAAAATTAAAAAATACTACAACACAATATTGTGATTGTAAGATTATCTTTTGTAATTAAATTTTATTCCCAATTTATATAAATGTGCGTAGCTTCATACTTGAAAGCAAAATATATAAGTTTATTAGAGGTTATCTGAGTATATAAATTTAAAATTTAAGTGGCGTGCGTCTTTAAAGTCCTTCAACATTTTTAACACATATTTAAATTATAAATTCATCATAAATTATGGGCGTGATTTGATTCATTCATGGGAATATTGGGATTTCAAATTTGTATTGAACTTATTTATTTATTTCCTAAACCCATGAAGTTTTTAATGGTTATTTAACGGCTTAATTAAATTATTATGTTTAAAAAACATGGCTTAATTAAGCTGTTTTAAGTCATTTTATTTTAAAAAACATGGTTTAATTTTAATTAAACAAACTTTACTGAGCCGGCTTTTAAATTTCCTTTTATAGTTTTAATTTTTTTATCATTTTTACTATTCATTTAGGGCCTTAAGTCATGTCAGGTGCTAAGAACATATGCATTATATTGATAAGATTTAAGTATTCAAATACACTTATGACTTAACTTACTACATTTCAAGGGTATCATGATAAGATAAAAGTACGCAAGAAATTAAAATCTTATCGCACGAATTTTGATTGATTGTTAAATTTTATTGTTTAAAATAATGCAATAAACAATTGGCCTACGTCCTTATTTACACAATTAAAAAAATGCACGTAAAAAACGCTTGATAATAATAACAATTTAAATAACTTTAGCGTGTTGTTGATTCAAATAAAAATCGTTTACATTTTGTTATTGTCGTTTTTATACTGCTGCACTTGTTGTTTATTTTGAAGATGTTGACGTCTTATTTATCAAGCAATAGAACCCCCGTTAACATTAAAAGACTTTCATTTAACATTTGCTTATTTAATTCTTACCAATTTAAATGCAATTAGTGAAATTACATAATTGAAAGTTTGACTAAAAATAGAGTCCATTAGTAATTTTAATTTACCACATACCATAAATTAATTTAATTAAATATGCGACTTAAAGCATTAAAACATCTTTAATAGAAAATTTAATTACAAATTAAGCCTCAACCATTAAAATCCAATTACTATTAATAAAACCCTCGTAAATTTATTTTTAAGTCACACTCAATTATTTCGTTTCGTCTAGTGCATAGTCTGGTACTGGCTAATGACTTTTCTTGAAAAATACAATAGCCGCATTGTGTACAATAGCTGCATTTAAAGAATGTATGTGCAGTGTGCACGTAGGCCTGTTATTAACTTGCGTGACGTATAGGGAACCATAATAACGTATATGCCTCTGTTCACATATGACCACAGGTCCATAGGCCTACACAATTATGAGGGTCCACAGGTAGTTATTCAACATTTTCTACCTTCAAAAGCGATATGCCGTTATGCAATTAAATACCTTTGAAGGTATTCGCTGTGGCCTTTGTGTGACCTACGCAGTGCACGTTAAGATCTCTCCTCAAACGAGTACCTCAATACTTTCTTTCAAGTTTTGTAGCAGTTCTTTAAAAAAGGACGTGTTCGAACATGTTTAGGAAATAAATTCGTAGAACTTTTTTAGACCTTAGTTGGACCATATAAATTATAGACTCTAGTCAGTTGGTATTTGTACCTTAAACAGTTAAGTCACTTAATAGCACGTTTGCCGTTTAAATACACAGGAAGGAATTTCAAAACTTCCTTCCGGTTACTTTTAAAATTGTTTAGCAACACAACTAAAATTCAAGGTATGACAATTTTCAATCAGTAATATTTCATTTAAATTTGAAGTTTGTTTAGTTTTTATAATGCCTTTTTAGTCAACATTTAAATTGAGTATTGACCAACAAGACTTAAGTTGCCTACTTACTAAATGGACTGCAAATTAATGTAAATTAAATCACGTCCAAGGTGGGGGGGAAGCACTTCTCAAAAATGGCATTTAACATTTTGTTGACCTTATACCGGTTTGGCGGCTCATTGGATATTACCGGCTGGTACCAGCAAAAAAGAATCATTGAGGAATTTCCATTTTGCATATTTAAATGCTGTAAATTTTTGCCAATCGCTGATTCCCAATAAAATGTGCTAATTTTTGTGAAGGTTCTAATTTGTTTGACAATTTTTTACACAAATCAAATAATTTAAAACAATATTGATAATAATGGGTTTGAATTGAATGACTTAAGTGCATTTTTTTGCATTTAATCAAACACAAAGATTGCAAAGAATGACCCACGCGATTCATTTCTATCATTTATTTCATAAAATTTAACGATTAACATCATTTTGTAAGTGTGTATATTTAAAATGTAGATTAATAGTCGCGTTTGACGTCACAATCAGTTGATTTAATGTGAAAAAAAAATTACACTTAGCATGAGCTAATCTTTTTCACATTTTACTTCCTTCAATTACAATGTTTCTGTTATAATTATTTTGATTATGCGTTCACTATATCATGGGAAGTCATTTTTAATTTAAAAATACGCGACATAATTATTAAATTTTAATACATTTCTTTTTTATTTCAGAAAACACAATCAAAAAATACTCGAGAATCATGACTTCGTCAAAAACGGCAACTGTTTCAGGTATAAAGCAATAATTTTTATTATTAATGAGTAATTTTGATAATACAAATCCACACGAAAATATTCATTGATAACGCGAAAAAAAAACGTATGACTTGGTGCAAAGTTCAATGTGAATTGTGTGACAAGAAAATTCTTTTTAAAGCTCCCTCAATTGATTACAAAATGCGATGACAATTAAGTACCATTAAAATAATACCAACAACGCGTGTAAATATTGTTTTGAGGAGTAAAATAATCACAATATGTAATGTTAGTTTTTCGACCTTCATCTCATATCTCGTCATTTGTTTGTTTTCCATGAATGGTGCAAATTGTTTACTGCATTTTGAGTCAATTATGGGAATACTATTGTACGTAGTGTTTGTTTAAATCATGGATTAGCTAGCTCTCTAAGTATTGTAATACAATCATTATAAGTGCGATTAAGCAAATGTAGGCCATCTTAAAGTTTATTTAGTAATGTCCACTCAGCACAAATACTAATCATTTAACACAAATAAATTCTTTCAAGTTTTATTTCAAGAAAAAGAAAAATCTTCCACATTGCAATCTCTTTGTGTAACTATAAACTTAGCTGTGTCTATGGCTTTAAGTCATTTGAATTCAGCCGGTTTTGCTCTGACGTCAATGCAAACAGTATATTCAGAATCGTCCGGACTTTAGTCGCATATGAGCCATTTGGATGCTGTAAGGTCAAAAAGTTCCAGAACTCTTGTCAGTTTCAGTGTTTCACATTAAAATTTGTTCGCAAAAAAAAATTTCTTTGTAACATGGTAACTGCAAATTGCAATTAAAAACTTCATCGATAATTTAAGATGATGATTTGACCGTGCATGTGGCATGTCTAGAAAAGATTGTGGGTGGATGAAATTAACATTTCAGACAGTTAATTAAGTTGATCAATATATTTATACTGTTTAAAAAAAACTTTGGCTGTTATCAGAAGAACACCCACAAGAAATGACTTATTAAGACCCACAATCTTTGTGGGTTTCTTAGAACCTCCCACTCTTTCACTGTTATCAATTCGGCAATAATATTTGTATTTATTTTGCTTAAGTTAATAATAATTCGCGTTTTAATAATAAATTAAACAAAATAAATGCTGCAGTCATATTTGCATTTCTTTTTTACAATAATGAAGATAGGCCGATGCAATTTTGTATTGTAGACTTAAAGTTAATTGGCAATTAAAATAACAAAAATATATCGAAAGCTGTACTTGCTATTTTGATTTAAATGCACACAAAATAAAGTTATTATTGGAAAAGCAATAAATGACATTATCTTGAAGAAATTTCTAAATAAAATATAAATAATTTTAAGTTGTGGCGCAATTTCTCTTTCTTACAACAAATATTTTGTAAATATTGATGCGATGTAAGCATATTATTCCTATTGAGAATAAAGGGGCTTTGTTATTCACATACATTGCTTATATTTATTTCATTGTTTAATAGATCAATGCTCTTACTACAGATTGCTATTTGCTGATAACATTTGATGTTTCTCAACTTTTCCTTTTGTGCAATATTTGAAAATTTTCCACTCAAGGCGTTTTATTTTAATTTTTTGGGGACAAATTTGATTAGTTATGGAAATTATGTTTCATAACACATATTGGCATACTTTCTACATAATTATAAATGACTTAATAAAAGTGGAATCCAAATATGTCTTCATATTCTATCAAATCTTAAACCAAACTAGTACTTGTAACACAATCGCAAAAGACTTTAAATCAATTGTCACGAGTTTAATAAATAAAATAATCATAGCACATAATTTACTGCGTCACTAGACGTGGGATAAGCTTCCTGCTCACCTGATTAAATTATTACATTTTTAAGCTAAATAAAGATTCAGCAATTTAATTCACTTAAACAGATATTACAAAAAATATAGCGCTGAAATTCACTTAAGGTGTGAACAAAATGTATAAATTGTGGAGGACAAGAGGATGACGTAATTTGGTTACATTCAAGTGGGTTTTATCTGAATGTGTGTTGCAAATTGGAAAGAAAATTAGCATTGAACTTTGAGTCGTTCTTTTTCTTTTACATCCTTATGAAATGCGCATTAGAATTCAATCTCAATTCTACTAGTGGGTAAATTTAATTATTGGTTTTCCTTTTTTGTCAAGAAACCAGTTTTTGCATTAAATTAATTTTAATGTAAAATATTCAATGCATTTATTTAGTTGGAATTTAAATAATTACAAATGTGGCTTCAATTATTTTTATTATGGAAGTATGTACTTAAAAATCAAATTCTTTAATTATTAAACTACATACTTAATTCATCCAAGACCCAAACCAAAAAATATTGATGACAATTATTTCAAATTGATTATAAATTATTAACAACATATTTTTTTAACTTACAGCCGCAGATCCTCGGGAATGGTGCTTGGAACGTCGTGAATCATCCGGACAGTTAGTTTGGCGCAAAGACGCCACAAAAGTGCGATTCCGTTGTGATGTCGATGTTCTTGAGTATGTCAAGGATGAAGAGGAAGTGCAACAAAAACCATCTGCGAATATTGTTTTGACAACAGCCACATGCGTTGCAGCACTTGCCATTACCATCTTGCTGCCATGGCTTCTTCTTCACAGTTAATCACTTTATAAATATTATGTCTAATCATCTCAGGAGTCCAGAGAGATCAAAAATCACCTCCCACAAATATTTTTTAATGATACAAACTCTTTATCTCAAAGAAAAAATTGTGTCAGTTAGATTTAATGCTGTGATTTTGCTCACCTTTTTTTTAGTATTTAATAACAAAATATATATTTTTAACGACAGAGACAATTTAAAAAAAAATTAAAATGTTTACGTCAAGCTGATAATTAAATGATAAACTGTATTACATATTTAAAATGAAAAAGGGTAGTTTAATATATTTTATTTATAAGAATTGTGTACATTACGTACGTTGTAAGCAATTATGTTTTATTTAATCTCTTTAATTTATGATACATTTTACCTAATAAATAAAGTTGTTTTTAAAAAAGTCCATTAAAATTAATTGTACAATGTAAAAACGTTTAAGTCATTGCGTTTCACTCATTTCCATGCATCGTAACGTCGCTGCTTCGACTGCTCCCGCGACAACAGATCTAAATGCTAAGAACAGGAATTAAATTAAATTAAAAATTAACCCAAAAACAAGAAAAATTTCACACAAACCATATTTTTCCAAATAACTTAAACCAGCAGCTGTAGAACCACCTGGACTCGTAACATCATCCTTTAAAATTCCCGGATGAACGGCTAAATCTCTCACCAACTGCCCCGACCCCATCACCGTTTGCGACGCCAATTTGTAAGCTAAATCTCTAGGCAATCCCATTTTAACAGCCCCATCCGCCAACGCCTCAATCATGACAAACACATAAGCTGGTCCACTTCCACTAAGTCCGGTAATAGCATCCATCTGACTTTCACTAACCTCATCACATGTTCCAATTGAACGTAACAATTGACTGGTTATTATGGCATCATCATTTGTAGCATTTGATCCTCGCACAAACACTGAACAACCTTGTCGCACCAATGCAGGTGTGTTTGGCATTACCCGAATGACTCTGGCTTCAGCTGGTAATCGTTGCTCAATTTGTTTTAGTGTCACACCCATTGCAACGGAGATGAAAAGTTTTCCCGCCGCCACACTGCTAATGTCCTTTAAAACGGTGGGTACTATTGTGGGTTTCACTGAGATGAATACGACATCTGACGCTCCCACTACTTGTTTGTTTTCGGTTACTGAATTGGCACCAATTGATTTAAAAGCTTCGATATTAATTTTATCGGATGGATGACAACTTGCTGTTATGCTGTCGGCTTTTGTAAGACCTGCAAAGGATTAAAATATGTAGGTTATTGTGATTATTATTATTTATCATCATCTAATTAATAATTTTTATTACTATTGACACTTCATGTTACTTAAGACCACATGGAGTTATTCAATCCTTCACAACTGCTTTGATTATTTTTAACGCAATATGTAACAGTAATAACATGTTATCTGTTATCAGTGAATTATTAATAGCTATGGTACCAATAAGCCACATCATTTAATGTACACGAAACGACCTTTTGCTTGGACAGACAAAAATAATAAAAATATTATCTAGCTGAATGTTTGGACAACATTGAAAGAAATTATGGAATTTAATTGTTATGGAAAATCACAGCATTTATGTGTAAGAAATTTTTTAGTGAATTTTATTTAATTTTATCAGTACTGCAATTACAAAAAGGACAAATTAAGTGTTCCCAAAAGTTGATCTCCGAAACTGTTTATTCGATTTTGAACGTACCTTCAATGATAGGAAGATACAACTGATCCCAAACTAAAAAGTCTGTCGTAGAAAATTTAAACCGAAAGATGACTTTTTAATGCAATAAGTTTCGCGTATGCGAAATGATTTAAATTATAAAACAGCTCAACGAAGTAATAACTTTTTTTTCAAACAGCTGTGTAGGATATTCGCTCGTTATGAATAAATAAAAACAACCACTTCAATAATTATACTAAATAAAAATATAAAAATCTTACCAGCTGCAATGAATCCTTTAGCCATGGCCTGCCCAATTTTACCACCTCCAATAAATCCAATTCTTCCAACTTTAATCATATTTTCCAGTTTATTTCAACTTTGTTTTACTGACACTTTAATTCACTCACTTAAGATTGTTCAATTTAAATTATGTTAAACTCAATAGGAACACCTAATTACATAAGCAATGGGGGGAATTCAGGAGCGTGACCACTGCGTACACTAACGACGACACAAATGGGAAATGCACGCGACAATACACTTCAAGACCGAACCAGATCCACACAATCAACTGTTTGCCCAACTAATTCCTCTATTGACAGTATAGGAGATGAGATTACAACTCGTGGGTTATCAAAATTCAATTGATAACGCAATTAATGATCGCAAACACTTGTGTACATGAGTTTTTGAAGCACATGAATGCACACTTGATTTGTCTGTACTACACAATAGCTTCTGTAACCAATAAGTACAAGCGCAAATAAATGCACATGCGTTCAATGAATATAAAGGTATCACATATTATCGTGATGCAATTTTAAATACTCTTTGTTAATCATGAATTTGAGTGTCTCTCACAAATAAAATGGAAAAGTTTTACAAAGCGGGAACGAATTTTAAAAGATAAAACATTAATTCCATTATTGTTATCAAATTTGTTTTTAATTTTAATTTTTCCATTTATAATTTCAATTTAATTATTTTATTTTTTAAGTTAATTCTATTTAATTATTATTTCTAATTTAATTAAAATTTGTTCAAATTACATTCATCACACAACATTATTTTGAATCACTGATTTGATCCTTTTGGCATCGAAGTCTATAACATTTTTGCACAGACTCATTTGTTCATCACACAGCCCAACCACAACAACGGACACATCCTGAAACATGCTGTTCATTGCATCCCTAATATAATTTAGTGCATACAAATGTGGACGCTCAATTATGATTATCGGGCATTGCATAAGCCAGCATTTTGCCAAACATAACAGTTGACGTTCGTGGCGTTCCAATTTGTTGAATGATTCATCTAGTTCATTTGCAAGTGGTGCAACAGTTTCCCATAAGTGGAAGCGTTGCAAAGCACTTTTAACACCTCCCTGAGGTATGTTTTTCTCTGGATTTAAAATGTCACTGCAAGGATTACTTTAAATATGTATTTTAATTAGGAATAAATTGCGTTAAGTTAACTCACTGTATTGTTACATCATAAGCAATTGGATCCTGTGGCACTATTCCGATTTTCTTTTGCAACATTTTACGCGACAATTTACTGCATTCATAAATGTTTAGGTAAATTGAACCAGTAGCAGGCTTTAAAATTCCATGCATTAAGCTGGCAAAATGTTGTGATCCATTTCCTTTAATGCCTGTTGATCCTTGTCCCAAATATAATGATCTAATTTTGACAATTCTTCTACCATTTAGCCGACATTTCACGTCTTTTAAATTAATGAAGATGTTTTTTTCTATTAATTCATCGTGTGTAATATCTGTTGCATTTAAAGGAATTTCCTAAATTGTAAAAGAAAATTATTTTATTTAAATAAATATAATATTTTGTTTAAACTGTTAAATAAAATTAATAGAATTTAGCAAATTTTTTAACCCAAACAAATTCACCAAACACACCACGATTTTTAATTTTGAAACAAAAACAGATCGTTAAATTACCTCAACTGCATTTTCTAATGCTTTAAGTGATATTTTTCCTGGCAAATAGTCAAACAACCCACTCAGGAGTTGTCTCAAGAAGTACGCCAATGAATAAATAAGAAAGACACCAAAAGTGTTACGACTTATTGATGTGCTTGTGTGTGGAACAAACAAAAATGTCAATGTTGTTGCAATAATTCCAATACCTGTAAAATATTTAAAATAATTAGAACCCATTGCTACAGTGATTTGAAATGGTATAACTTACTCAAAAATATATTCAAAATAAATTCAGCAAAAAATCCAGTTGATTTTCTAATAAACCATGCAGACGAATTCCTCTCTATGAGTTGATGTATGGATCGGGTTAGTTCAGCATGATCTGGAAACGATTGAATTACTGATCGGCCCTTTATGAATGAACTGCTTAGTGTAAATAATTGCTGTCTGGTGTGACGCTCCACTAATGCGAAATGAAGAATTGTGTATCTTCAAAAAATAATTAAAATATAACATTAATTAGTTGCAATAAATATTTTGGTAGTAAGACATAAACCTTTTAAAATACTTACTTAAATAGAAAATAAATTGCAATTGTTACTGCAATCAGGAAGCAAACAGCAAAAGCATTCCAAAAGTTTGTTAATATTAAAAATGAACCAATGCAAAAAATTATAACAATTTGCTGGATATTACTGGACATCCAATGATGGGCTATAAATTTAAGTACAAATTAAAATTGAAAACAAACAAATTTTAATTCAATCCTACCAGTAAAAGCATTATCCATAAAATACCCAAGAAGTTTACTGGAATTTGATTCCACAATGAAATTATAAGTAGCACTGGATAATCGCTCAAAAATACGTCGTTGCAGCTTTTTCGTCGTATGACTCGCCACTTTTTGTGTATAAATCCTGGAGTAGGTGTCAGCGAAGAGGGTGTAAAATATGACACTAATGCACAGGAATGCAGGCCATATCCGAACTTCTTCAGTCTGTAATTTGAGGAATGTAGTTAAAGAAATTCATAAAAAATTATAAAGTGGAGAAATGGAGTGCTTTCAGGAAGGAAATTCCGGATTGGAAGCTGCACTATTCCAACGTTACAAAGGCTATTTTTTTAAAGTGGTTTAACGAAATTCATTTAAGTATATTGACGCACAACAAAGAAGATGACCTTTGTATTAAATGTATCGATGTACCGTTGTACGGCCAGTCAGCTTTGCTGCTGCACACTGCAACTGTCTGCACAGACAAACAACACAGTTCACTTAAGGTCAGTTGAACGACGATCGTTGTGAAGTGTTGTTGTGTTTATTGAGGTATTTTGGTTTGAAATCATAAATGATTAAACGTAAAATTGCTATTAAATGTTTTCGTTTACTTTTAATTGTTTTATCTTATTGCAAAGTAATTGTATTAGCCGGCAATATTAAATTAAACTCTTTGTTTAAACGTGGTTTATTGCCCAATTAGGATTTGATGGCAGGATTTGCATCAGATTGCAGCATCGGGATTGAGAATCCAAACATAGTTCCACTATTAATTAAATATAGCTTAAATAGAACAATCATACCCGAACTTCAAAGATGAATCCGAGAGGCATTATGACGTAAAAGAAACCATTGATTAAATGGATTACAGTAAACATAAATATCCCAAATATTGAAAATCGTATAAGTTTCTTCTGTTTTGGTTTCACATCTGCATTCTTAATAGCACCTCCTTCTTCTTCATCTATTGAAATAATAATGAATTTGTTTTAAAATTTATTTAATTTTATTTTAAACCAAATAGAAACTTACCTAAAACACTATCCTTGCGTTGTGGTTGTTCATCAAATGACGGATTCAATGAACTTCCATCAATAATATCATTCTTATAGGATGATTGCAATATTTTGGATGAGTCCAATAGCTCTTCAAATTGTGGCAATAATGCAAGATCTTCATAAGCTCCTTCACGTAATATTTCACCTTCATTAAGCCAATAAATTCGGTGACAGGATGATAAAAGCTATTCAGTAAGATTGAATTAAAATTAATTTAAATATAAAGACTTTTAACTAACTTACCGCATAATTTGTTGTCGCCACAATAACTGTTTTATTGTCCTTTGTTAATTGTTGACAAATTTTGTTAAAGAGCTCAGCACCTTCTGCAGCATCTTTAAAGTCAGTAATTGGATCGTCAAAAAGAATTATGTCCCTAAATGAAGAAGAAAACAGCATTTAATACTTTAAAAAATCATGGTTTGTTTAAAATTAAATATTTATTATAAAATACCTTTCACAATATAACGCCCTTGCCATAACAATTCGCTGTTTCTGCTCACTGGTTAAATCATCGTTATCAATGGGTGCCTCCTCACTACCCAGTGCATCACAAACTCCTTTATTAGCCAATGTCTTTAACACAGCATGACCAAAATGCGCTGAGTCATAACTTGCACCCATCAATATATTATCCCGTACTGATCCTGGAATTAAGTACGGTGTTGGTGGGAAAAATCCAAGCGTGCAACTTTGTTTAGAAGTACCGCTAATTTGATTCATGTGGCCTAAAATAGCATAAAGCAGTGATGATTTGCCAGATTGTGACGCACCAGTTATTCCAATTATTTGATTCTGTAAAAGATTTATTTTAATACTTTGCAATGAACTGATGTTTTAAAACTAATTTACCTTAGGCACATAAAACTCTTCAATATTAAGACTAAACTCATTATCCGAACTTCTTTCAATCATTTCATTGCTTTGCTTCAACCATGTTGCCTCTGAAGGATGTTTCCATTTAAATACGCATTGATGATAGGAAATTAGTAAATTAGAACTTGTACGCTCCTTCGCTGGTTCTGGTGGACTTAAAATGTATGCTGATTTCACTTTATTCAACACCGTTTGTCCTTTTGCGTTGGATTCTAAACATAGACACAGCTCAAGCATTAGTACTTGAATGAAGTGGGCGTAGATCACAATTAAAACAAGGATCTAAATTAAAATAGAAAGACTAAATTATTTAAAAAATGAAAATTGAATTAAATCATAATAATTACTTACCGGCATACTGTCAGTTCGAATGTTTGAGTCACACCACATTAAATAAAGTCCACCAATCAATACAGCTGATGTTAATCCCCCGGAAAATTGCAAAGCAAAAACATTGCATGAACGAAGGGCTGAATATTGCTTTGAAAGGGCGTCGATAAATTTCTTTCTTGTGATGTGTTCAATTTGAAGGAAGACAACATTTCGGAATTTGGTGATGAATTCTTCCAAAGTCGTCAATTTCTTGGCTCCAAAATACATTGACCTCCGGTAGTGATGTTTTGATATTTTTGATAAAATGTCCTGTAATTATTTGTTTAATATAAATTGTTAATAGATTGAAAAGATTTCAACTTACAGCACATAAAAATAGTCCAATAATTCCAATGAGTGGCCACATTCCAGGTGCCCCCAACAGAACAATTGCAGTTATGATGGCAAAGAGGAATGCAAAGAATAGTCCTATCATATTGCTGGCCTTCATGATTATGTCCACAATTGCTTCTCCATCTTCAAGGGTGAAGGACATTAGCTGTGAAATAACATTTTATTAATTTAAAATTTAAATTACTTCTTCATTACAAATTAAATTAGTGAATTTAAATTATAAATACTCGTACCTGATGGGGTGCTATACTGTGCATTATTCCACTTTTAAGTGCTCTTGTAAATGTTGATGAAATGCATGCGGTCCTTAATCGTAAAGCCGTACTGTTAAATTAATTAGGAAAATTAAAGTCAATCAGAAATTGGATTAAATTAGCTCATAATTACCGCAAATTAATCCATGAAGCCACACTTTTGCATAAAAATCCTAAAAAATAGCAAAACGCTAAACCGATCGCGTATCCCATGCGATCAAGCTTCATTGCCAGATAATGAGACTCAATGAAGTCATTACTAGCATCATCTCCATCATCATCATCAGATAGTGTTGAGTTTGTTGATAAAGATTCCTTCAAATCAAGCTCCCCTTTCATTGATATTAAGATTAAACTAAGAAATACTGCCTATTTTGGATAGAGCATTACAAAATAGATTAAATTGTTGTTATCAATGAAACTGCAATTTTCCAATAATAAATAATTAACGTACCGGCCCAATAATTCCATACAAATGTGCGATTATTTGGAACAATTGCGCCATCAAAATGCGTGTTCGCGCAAACCTCCATGCCACCCTTATCATGGATGACTTTGATTTGCCATGTGATTGCTCTTCATACTTGTAAATGCCCATAAGGCGTTTGGAGTTGACACGACAGCTGTCTGCGTGTGTTAATTTGGGAAGAGCTTGATTGGCTGGGGAGTGCTCTTGTTTAATGTACTCCTCACGGGAGACAATGTATTTTCGAGTCCATAAGAATGACATGTTGGAGCAGCACCCAATTTGATCCACGGGAAGGTCCTCTCTAATTGTAATTACAAATTTATTATTAATTTTAAGAAATTAAACATTAATCAAAGAAGTTAATTGTAAACAAACCTTTTAATATCAATCCGCCGGAATGGCATTGTACTGGACAGGGCTGCATTGTATCTGGAGAACCGATAATTTTTAATGTAAGTCGAATTGACTGCTGTGGTGCGAGCCTTTTTTCGTCCTGTTAAATTATCTAGAAAAATAATTATGTTATGTTTAAATATCAACTTAATAAAATATGCAAAATGTCTTGTAAATACTTTGAGCATAAGTTGAATTTGTGTCACTTGTGGCCAAGCTATGTTGGGAGAAATTGTGGGCTATTGCTTCCTCGCTATAATTAAAATTTAATATTGATAGAAACGTGTGTTTAATAAATATAAATAAATTGTCTTGTTATCATTTAAAAAGATAAGCTCACCCTGAAGCACCATTCTGCTCAAATGTACGTTCCGTCAGCGGTATGGAGTCCATTATTAGTGTTGTAATAAAAATTTGTCATGAAAGTGATTCCAGTTAGTATAACAACAATGCATAGGTTTAGCAATATTTTAATCACAATGCACTTTTTATTTTACACATTTATTTCTAACACTTAGGTACATTAAGGCACTTATTTTTCTTATCGATATCAAATATGATTGATAAGAAAATTGATATCAACATTGTGAAAATGGTGTCAAAAAGTCATGAATTTATTGAGAAATTTATGCACAACTTAACTGAATCTTATACATCAATTTAATTGAATCACTTACACTTTGTTGTAAAATCAAAACACTACAACCGAACTGCTAATTAGTAATAATTTAAATGACTAATTAGCACTTATTATTATGTAAAATGTATTATGAGTGAAAAATCACGTCCACGACTTATTCATACGGTAAACAGACTGAATGAAAATTTATTTTACCTATAGCCGCAAGCCGTTAACTTAATATCTTATCAATTTTACTCTTTCGTTTTTGATATTAGCGATATGAGGACAGGGATGGACTTTTGAATTTGGTGTTTCCACACCCTAATTAAATATCAACAAAATTGATATCTCGAGTTATGACCCACCCGTTTAAGTTGCAATACAAAAACCGATTTTAAGTCCCAAATTTTAATTTTTTTATTTTAGAATTGATAAATTTTGATTATTTTTTAATTATTCCACAATATAATTAATTTACAATTAATAAATAAATATATTCTATTTATAAAGTGTGTCAATGCCATTGTACCTAATTATAATTTTACATAATTAGCCATTCATCAATTCATGGTCATATTCCGTGAGACATTCATCGTTAAACTGCATTGTGATTTGTATTAAAGACCCACGGTCTATTTGCAAATGAATTGAAACACCAAAAGATAGTTTGTTAGACTTTTATTTTATTTTAATACAAATTACAAACATAATATTTATTATTTTTATTACATATTAAAACCCAATTTTGTTTAGTATTTCTATTAAATTGTATAATTCGTTGTTTCTTTAAACAAACAATATTTTTTAAATTGAATTATATTAACAAAGTTTAATCCCTTTTATTAATTTTTGTTTTACAAGACACTTATATTCACTTATAGACATTAATCATAATATGAAGGCACTAATTATTTTGGCAGTTGTTTTGTATTAAATTACAATTTGAACAATGATTATAAAACATTAAAAATATAGTACATTAATTATTGTAAAACAAAAATGCTGCTACATGCGTTAGCTACAAAACATTAATTACTTTTCTTTTAAATATAAAATTAATTTGTTAGACAAAAAAAAAATTGAAACATTTCGTTAAATTCTTCATTTGTATGAGAATAAACATTTATATGTTAAATTAACAATTCGAGACTAGTTAGACGACATTTTTCTTCATGGTATTTTCATGGGAAGCGCGTAGCCGACGACGTAACTCATTCGGGAAGCGTTCGTAACATTTCTTGCACACTGGCTTCTCATCGTATTCGTAGAACTTTGACTTTTGAGTCATCTTCATGTCACACACGGAGCATGCAAAATGGTGGACACACCATGCTTTGTTGAGGGCAGTAAAAACTAAATGGGGTGAAAATTCAATTAATATTTAATTTAAATTTTAAAATAATTAATAATTTAAACTCACCATCTCCTCCAATTACTTGATTGCAGACAAAACACAAATTACCAAACAATTGATGGTAATGAGTCTCACAGTAAGCAAGACCACGCTTCTCATAATGGCGATGTCCCAAGAATGGCTTCTCGCATTTGGCACAAACAAAATGTTCCACATGCCAATGCTTTCCTAAAGCCGTGACAACACGCTCCTCAATGGGGCGACGACATGCGCCACAAATTGGGATGCCCATTTTGTCATGACAGCGAAGGCAATACAATTCGTTCTACAAATTATTTTAGGAATGTTAATTTAATAATAATAAAGATATTAAAATGAAACAAACCATGTCATTAGCAGCAAATCCGGGGCGACTCTTAACTTCACGAGCAGTTGCATCTAACTCTGTGCCACAAGCAGTGCAATTGAAATGGTATCCGTGATAAACTTCTCCACGGAAACGCAATGGTGCATCATCAATCATGCCACTGTGGATTTTTTAATTTTTTTTTTTAATAATTATTATGTATTATGACAGAACTTATTGCAATCTACTTACTGACACTTGTTGCACATGTATTTTCCCATATCATGTGCCTTAACTTTGGCATTGCATTCGTGGCACAAAGCGCGATTCTATAAATAAGTTAAATCAACAATTACTAATTTTAAATTTAATTTAAAAGCACCCAGTACTTACTTGATTGCGTATAAAACCGCAATCCGCCAACTCCTTGTCACAGAGCTCACACCTAAAGCAATTGGGATGCCAATTGGCGGCCATCGCCTTGATGACACGTCCAATCACAAATTCTCCACATTTATTGCAGCACGGTGCAAAAAGAACGTGAAAGTCACGCTCACAGTACTTGCGGCCCTCGAACTCATAGAAGATGCCATCCTGGAAGGGACGGAAGCATTGAGCACACACAAAGCATTGGGTGTGCCACAGTTCGCCACCAGAATTGACAATTTTCTCGTGCGGTTCGAATCCCTCCTCGCACCGGGAGCACGACATGTTGTTCAGCGACATATTCGCCGGAGCTTCTCTGTTAAATTAATCATTAAAATTAAATTCAAAGTAACAACATTCAATACAAAAATTAGTTGCAATTAATCCCACTTAATTGTAAATTTAGCATTCATATCCTGACACTGCATTTTGTCACTGTTATTTATTTTTTATCCAATTTTCACATTAATTTAAATTTTTTTAGCACAATTAACTGAAAGCTTTACATTTAAGAAACCATTTTAATTTTATTTTGAAGCCACAGAACACTCAACTGAAAAAATTGTTGGCGTTCTGGAAGTGTTACGTCATTCCTATGTGTCAGATTCGGGTTGGAATCATTATTCTCGGCCACGCGACGCTTATACAACGCTGATTCAAGTGATATGGGAATGTTATCGTAGTTATTGTATGAATTAGACATTGCTTTTTGGCAAAAAAAAGTACAAATACTCTTTTTTTGGAGGGAAACTTTGTAATCAACCCTACTCCTGTAGAGACCGTACTGAGATTAAACCAAAATATATGAATTTGGATCGAACTTGTTGTTATCTTATCTCATTTACGAGTATTTACTGTTTTTATGGCGCGCGGTGTTTGATATTAATTTGTTTCAAAATTATGACTTCTCGTTATTCTCATATCTAGGAAGTGTTTTAAATTTAAATACATTGGGGTTTTAATCAAAAGGAAGCAGGAGCTTGGAACAACAACTAAGTTTAAGAAAAAAACTGTGAATGAATTTAGGTAAAAACCCAAGATAAAGAATTGCACATCCTTGCTATAAAAAATGTTGCAGTATAAATATTGAAAAGTTGCGTGATTTGATAAAGAAGATTACTTGGATTCATGGGCTTAAAATGTTTCTTTGGAATGTTCAAATGATTAATTTTGTTTTTAAAATTTATATTCATTAAATTTTTCAGCTCGATTCAATTAGCGGAATTGCACATCTTGAACCAAAGAAATGACCTATTGAGAGACTATAATTGTCAATCAACTGACAATGTTATTGGTCGTCTTTTGATTCTTTTGGACCGACAAAGGTTGCTTCCATGACTTATTGATTAAGCCATTCTCTAATTTTAACTAATGTAACTAAAGAGAAACCTTTCTCTGCTATAGAATATATTTTCAGGATTATGGCAATCAAACAAATTTTTGAAAGAAGAAGGTCCTGCAACTTGACAGTAAAGACCCATCTTCAAAGAATGTGGAGCATTGATCCACGCCATACGACTTCATTACATTAATTTAAGATCAACCGTACAAAATCATAGAACGTATACCTAGTTACAAAAAGAACATAGCTTTAAACGTGTTGAATATAATTTTCTGTCCGTTTAAGCTATATAACTTTTAAGTCACTATTTTGGCCCAGCATTCTCGGCCACAATCGGCATAATTAAGACAATATTAAACACCAACAATAATTGTTGTGGTCTTATTTCAGTTAAAACAACAATAATTTTGAATTGCACTTTTTAAGACCTACTCGTGTTGAAGAATTGTGTTAATAAACAATTACTTATTTATTAATTGTTAATTTATTATTAAATAGTAAATAATAAATTAATACAAATGTTAAATTTAATTAAACACATTTAATACAGTTAAATTCTTTGGATTTTGCTTGTAGAAATTAACCTAAATGCCCAAATAAGTACACAAATAAATGATGACGTGATTAATAAGAAAATGGTACAGCGCAGCATAAATTACACTGAGGTTGGTTAATAGTTATACCAACCTATACAAATTACTATTGATAGCATTATTAAAATATGTGGGTATGACGATTAAATTAAAATAATTAATTTAATTAGGATTTTAGCCATATTAAAAACTTATTAAGATGACTGATGGGGGTGAGATCCAGACAGTGTGGATCATGTATGGCTTACCCTTGCGTCACTGGGGGCATAGTTTTAACAATTGATGCAGTCAACAATCAAAATTTTTAATCAATGAATACTTTAATTCACACTATAATAAAATAATTTAAAAGAAAAACAGTTTAATTGTGTTTACAGCTTTAAAATGTAGTTGGAAAATTGTGTCTTCTCTATTTTTACAAAAATAAATCAGATTTTCAGCCTATCCCAAAATAGTACACATGTTGTTGTTGTCTTTTTTTTTGGTCCACTTCAATTTTTATTTTTCAAAATTAAATCACATCCGCTTGTTTTATCAAGATTTTCATCAATATTGCCAATATTTACCTTTGCAGCTACACGTTAATTTAACTTTAGCGTAGAAATAGATAAGAACTTTGTGAGAAAAACTGATAATAAATTGCAGTCGGAGGAGAAAAAAGTTATTACGTTTCGCGATAAAAATTTATAAATGAAAATGCGAGCGCGAGGGAATGAAGGAATTGCCGTTTTGACAGATTGGAGGGAATGTCGTCACACCCATTGGCATTATTCGGACTTCTGTGTGATCAAAACATCGATGACGTCATGTTGTTTCATTGTCAAATTGTTGTAATTTCCGCAGGGCTGCCAGTTTTCAATTTTTTAAATACAAGTGGTTTGTTGCTCTAAATATGCTGTATTAAAAATAAATACGCAAAATTTTTAAACTTTAAACATTTTTATTAAATAATCAGAAAATTACAGCACAAAAATCAGTTTAAAATCATATTTTTATCGTTTTCCATTAATGATTTTATTGGTTTGTAACAGTTCAATCAAATTTGTCGCTAATTTCGGTAAAGGAATGTTTTTAATTTATTTTAGTTGTTAAATATGTACAACACAAATCAAAAATTTCCACAATTCAATTTACAATTACTGTAAAGTAATAATATACAACTTAAGTTCTGAAAGTGACACATTCAAAGTATTTAACTAACCACTCCTTTTCCAGATACTTCCACTCCGTCCAACAACTAAAAACAGCAACAAAAAAACACTAAAAATCTAGACACGTCAGTCTAATCAACTAATAATCCGCTTAATACTTGATCGCTGAGCAACGAACGAAAAAAAAATTAAATCATAATTAAATTAATTTACAATGATGTTATAAATGTACAACAGGTGAGGTGAGACAAAACGCATCAATATGAATTGCATTTCCCATTTCCCTGCAACCTCCCCCCGTTCACCGAACGAGAGGGAATGATCTCCCAACATTCAACGACTAATCTAGTTATCTTTCTTCATTCGGTTAGATGTCATACGATAGATGATGGAGTCTCTGCCTGGATCCATGGAAGCAATAGCATAACTGATTGCCAACAGTGAGAATGCGAAAATAACACCGAACCACAAAATGATGTTAAACATCACTGGATAATTGGCATTGTAGGTTGGTGCCAAATTGTAAGGATCAGCCTGCAAGAAAATAAGGAGAAACATTAAACAATGAAAATCATGATCAATTATTTGCATCAACTTACGGGGTCTGTTTCATCTTGCTTGGCTTCACGCTTGTTGCGGATCAGCTCATCCTTGCCCACAGTTACAATAGCAACCAAAGCATCACCCTCGTATCCCTTTTGAGCGGATTTCATCAGTTTGTCTGTGACAACTGTCAATTGCTTCATGGCATCAGTAAGGGCTGGGGATGGTCCAGCATGAGCCTCAACAATTTGCGACAATGAGACACGCACTGTCATCAAGACGGGCAGTGAAGAAACATCAGATGTACGGAGTTTTTCAGCGATTGCTTCAATTGCAGCCAATTGTTGGACAAAATGTTTGTCTTCAAGGCGCTCAGTTGGCTTGAGACCTCCGTGTTCACTGACCTTTTTCTCGGTGCCAGTTTCAACAACAAAACCTCCCAACACTGGGCTGACGTTTTCCAGCTAGCAAAGGAAATAAATAAGTAAATTTGGCAATACTTTTGCACATATGTTAATCATTTAACACGAGACCTCAACCAATTAGTACTTCAAAGTACACACAGAGATAAAAAATAAAATTATACTTACAGCCTCAAATCCTTGAGCCAAATCAATATCCACAGCCAACTGTTTGTTCTCAACCAAACGTGCCATCAAACCATCAATAGACTCTACAGCCGATGATCCAGCCAATGGATAAATCGATGATTTCTCATCGCCAATGTGCACCTTATTGACACCATCCACAATGAGGGCAATCACACCCTTGGCACTCTCAAATGGATTGTTCACGTACAAACCCTTCCATTCGCTGGGGTGTTCAATAGATAGACCAAGAGCCGCAGCAAACACATCACCCACCGACTCGGACTCCAGTTTGTCACCACCCTTAAATGTAAGGGATGCTGGCGCCTCCACAACAGTTAGTTGGCCACTAGCAGCAACTTTATCATTATGAAATGTGTCACCATTAGAATCTTTCTTGAGGGTTGTGAAATTATTTAATTTATGAACTTACCTGCTGCAATTAGGCATGCAGTTGCAATTACCAATTTTAAGAACATTTTGGGAGAAAAACTGAATCGATTGTCACGAGAAAAATTACCAATCACTCACAAGTATTTTTTAATCATATGACTTTTAGTGGCAGTGCAAATCTACGCACACTAGCGCATGACAGAGTAAAAATGTTGGAAGTGATCGCTCCCAACGCTAGTGGCAGCACATGGTTTTCGAAAGTGCAGCGCCTCTGCTGGGATTCAAATTAACCACACATAAAATTTTATTTATTTTAAATTATGGAATCGTGTGAATTAAATGAAATAAATTTTAATTGAGTGGTTACATTTTTTTAGTACTAATTAAAATGTTAAAAATGTTTGTTTTAAATTTAATTTATTTCAAAGTTAAAATAACGGATTAGATATATATATGTGATCATGAGAGGCAATGTGTCAAATTGCCCTCAATCATTTTCGAAATTATGCACAATATACATATATCTATTTAAATTCATTTGTGTTCCTCGTGGTTTGTGGTTCAGTAATCGTGTTTGAGGAGCACATTGCACAATTAATTTAGTTTTTATTCCACTATTTTCCTTACAATAAACCCCCCAAAATGGATCACAAATTATTAGATTCAACACAAATTGTTAGTGGCCTTGCAGTGCTGCTATCCTTTTACGTCGGTTACAAGTACGGCATAAAGTGCAGTAAACAAGAAGAATCGCCGGATGCATCAGACGATGACTCGCCTTCCAAAGAGGCCGCTGGAGCCTACGACGGCGACACCGGTGAAGCCAAAATGGTATTAATTGTTCGTGATGATCTCAAGATGGGCAAAGGTAAAATTGGTGCACAATGCGGACATGCCGCAGTCGGTGCTTATGAGACGGCTAAGAAAAATTGCCCAAAAACGTTGAGGAGATGGATTCATACTGGGCAAGCCAAAATTGTTCTCAAGGTAATATTCATTTGATTAAATATATTTTATTTTGTATAAAACCTAATTTTCCTACTTGTAATTTAGGCACAAAGTTTGGAGCAAATGATGTCACTGAAACGAGAGGCACAGAGGCGCTCCCTTAATACCTATGTAATAACTGATGCTGGGCGTACTCAAATTGAACCAAACACCAAAACTGTGCTTGCCATTGGACCGGCCAGTAAAACTAAAATCGATGAAGTTGCTGGACATTTGAAGCTCATGTGAAAATGCGTGGCGTCTTTAAGGAGGTTGAGAAACAATAGCAGTTTTCATGTTATGTTATTCATTACATATTTTTATTTATTTAGATATTAATTAAATAATTTTCATAATAAAATTCGAATTTAAATATAAAATACGAAAAAATGGTCAATTTAAAGTCTAGTTTCAGGAGTAAAAAAATTGCAAACAATTTTTAAATTACAACAACAATTTTCCATATAAAACTTTCTCAAAACTTCTTAGATTTCTCAATCTCATACAAAAATATTTTTTTGAGGAATTTTGACTTCAAAATTTAATGACATAGATGCGACATAAATTATGTAAGAAATCCAAATTTTCTTGAAATTCTGTTAAGTACTTTCCGAGAAATCCCGACTTAAAGTCTTAATTAAGCACTTTCTTAATTAATTCCTCAAACACAAATCTTTAATGGAATCCTTAATTTGATTTCACAATTCAACACATAAGATAACAAGCAATAAAGTAAAAATATTTAAAAATAATAATTTTAACGCATTTTAAGAAATTTTCCACTTCAAACTTTCTTAATATTTTCTTAAAAACAGGCATTACTTAACTTTAAATATTTTTCATACTATCAAGGATAAAAATTAATTCAAAGTATTATTAGAAACCTCATTGTATCATCTTCAAGAAAATACAAAACATTTATGAAAAAAGTGCCGGAAAATGGGAGAAAATCAGAAATTTCCACATGACTTAAAAAACATGAAGAGAATATAGTGTCAGTAAAAATTCAATTTTGAATACAGCGTTATGAAAAATTAAGAAAATTAAATCTCAATTTAAAAATGAAGAATGATTCTAAATGAAAAATAAATTTTCTTAATTTTCCAACATGGATTTACCTAAAAAAGAATTCATTGAAATTGTGCAAGTTTTTTATAGTTTTTTGAAATTTTCATACAAAATACATTTTTAACGGAAATTTAATTTTCAGATCTTGAATATATGAAAAATTTGCAATCTTTCTAGAAAAAAAATTTCCCGGAAAATGCTAGTTGGAAAAAAAAGTTGCTTGCTAAAGTACATGTTGAATATTGAAAATGAAAAAAAATAAAAAATTTGAATCCGCCGCTGGGATTCGAACATGGGGCAGAAAAATTTAACGCGGAAGAACGATCAGTCAACTTATTAATTGCACTATTGGAGCGATGAGTTTAATTGGGATTTTCAATACCTTAATCAATGGAGGGTTAATATTGTTTTTAGTATAATAGGATTTGAGACCATTTATTCTTAATTATTTTTAATTTTTAAACAAACATATTATCCTTAAAATATTAGTTGCTATACAAACCTCACTTTGATTTTACTTACCTTTGTATAAATCTTTTAAGTCTTAATAAATTCTGCAACCTGTGAAGTTTCTAAAATTTCTTAAAAATCTGAAAACATAAAACACCTGTAAAAAATTGGAAAATAGTAACAACACCAATATGTTTCATCATAATATTTTTATTTTATAATATTTATATAATATATATAATATACGTTCATAGTGTTCAGTTTTTATTTCATAATAATAATCGTCATTAAGGGACGCATAAGTAAACAATATGGAGAAAAGAAATGTTTAAGATTGTTATTTGTTGTTTTTTTTTTTATCATGTAATTAATTCAAAAAGCAGGCGAGAGAGAAACTTTCTATATAATATTTTTAATCCGTGTTTTATATTTTTTTGTTTGCGAAATGATCTTCTGCTCATTTTCACAGTTCAATCAATTCTCATTTTATTTTCCATAATTTTTTTCCATCAATAATAATTGTAATAATAATAATATTTTTGTTCTTAATAAGAAAAAGATCTCCCAAAATCCGATATACGATTGTTTAACTATTTGGGAACAAAAAAAAAAGTATAAAATGTTGTAACAGATGATTGATAAAAGTTTTTTTTGTTTTGTTTTAATAAAAGTATATTATTATGTAGCTCAAAATGATAGAAAGCACACACGGTGGTGTGTGACCATTTGGTCTTATTGTGGCACACATGAAATCGGCGCAATGTCTGCCAAGAAGTGCCAGTGCCCATTCTGGTAAGTCATGGTGGCATTGGCGATTTGTGTCACAACACCCACTTTAAGTGGGACAACAACAAAGGGCCCACCCCTGTGCGTGTAAACTCATTCCTTTATACCTACCACCCAACTTTATGTCTCTCTCTTTTTCAATATAACGTCAAATCAGTTTTTTTCTGTTTTAAATAGTCGTCTCCATTTATAATATGTAAAAAAGACTTTTTTAAATAATTCTTTGTGTTTTTTTTTTTGATACCATATTGTTTTTCGTATTCATGAGTGTTTTTTTTTTGTTTATATGTTTTTTGTTTAATTTGTTATAAATACGTAAAATGAAACAATAGGTGCAGCGCAACGCCAGGCGATATTTTCGTTATTTTTTTTTGTATTCAATTACAATGCATGCATGCGAGTTAATTGTATGTTTTTTTAATTTTATTTAAATATTTTTGTATCAGCGCTTATCTCAAGAAAACAAGTAAAATAGCGAAAAAACAATTTAAATATTCATTTTATACGTTTGTAAATTGTAATTGTAATTTTAAATTCATTAATTCAATTTTTTAAGTTTTTTTTTTTCATGGAAATCATCTACATATTTTATTTATGTATCAATTGTATGTTATTTAATTAATATTATTAATGTTTGCTTCCTTTTGTTTTAAATGGTATTATTTCTTCATCATAATTAAATAAATTTACAGACACAGACAGGCGCAATGTTCATTTATGTTTATATTTTAATTTAATTTTTTATATGTATGAATTTTTTAATTGTTATCATTTATTTTGGGGATAAATTTTTAGCGTTTGTTTGCAATTTTATCATTCGTTTATTAATTGATTAATTAATGTTTTCTTGTTGATAATAATAATTAATTATGGATTTAATTGGTATTATAAATGATGTTTAACATTGGTTTGCTTATAATGGGTTGTTTTTTTAATTTTATTTAGTGTGGCAGCATCATCATAATCAAGACTTCTTGACCTTAGCGCATTAATGGAAATCGCCTAATTTCACATAATCGTGACCCCAATTAATGAGGGGATTTAGCCGCATTCAATTTAATAAGTATAGTAATAAATTGCTATATTCAAAGTACTATTTTTTATATCTCACCATCGAATAATACAAAATTGAGTATTGTGTTCTGTTACTAAATACAAGTATAAGTAATTTATATTTTGATGTTATTTTGTAATGATTTAAAATATTGTTGTAATCTTTGCAAAATAATATTTACAAAACAAAAAATTGCCTACAATACAAAGTCATTCCCACTCGAATGATAGCAGAAATTGAATTTAAATAATTGTGAAATACAAAAGTTTCACACAAACGATTGGTACATAATAAGAAATTGCAACAATATTAATCACATCGAAATGGCAGTGCAAGTCAACTAAATTCTCTTTTACACACATCAAGACATAAAAAAAGGGACGAAAATGTCTTGAAGATTTTGCCGAAAAGAGCGGTTCTTTCTAATGTTATTATTAATCAAATGCAATTGACCACAAAAAATTTAATAAATGAAAAATACATAGGTAGTTAGTTTATTGTTTCATCTATAGTCACGAAAGAAGTCTATCTATCAAATCGTGATGTCCACACAGCGTTTCAAAAATGAAGCTTTTGTCATTCTAAACAATATTTGAAGTCATTTTTAGGACAAGGAACCTAATTATTATTATTTGTTGTTATTGTTGTTTTAAAACGATTGTGTGATTGATTAATCAGTTCAAAAAGCAGTTCAGCATTCTATAAATTTACATTTTAAATTTGTTTGAAATCAATATTTTACTATATTGTGTAATTATTTGATTGGTGTTATGTTAATTATAAAAAGTACATCACAATTACTTTTAATTCAAAATGTTTACTCAATTGTGATTGATCATATTATTGGTGTTCATAAACGTACCGCCATTAAACTTGATTCGTCCAGTCAATTGATATACATAAACACTTAGAAATTGTTTATAATAAAAACTCTACAGTAGACACTTAACTTGGGACCCCAAAAAAATGGTCAAAATATTGAAAAGACCAATAATAATGAACCATTGTTAACTTTGTTAGTGTTACGAGAGATGCCAACACGGTTAACACAAAAATTAAAAACGCAAAGAAATCAGCAGTAACATTGTATTTTTTTTTATTTCTATTCAAACACTGGGGTGTGATGTCTCTCTAAACGACAAATATTGGTTTCCTTAAAGTGTTATCAGAGAGAAAGAACAAAATCAATTGAATTGATAACTCAATTCAAAATGTATGAAATATATCGTGGTTTCCAATTAAATATTTTTAATTATAATTAAACAATACGAAATGAAAATTACCAACAAAAACCAAAACTAATCTTAACACAATTAATTGTGTGTGTGTATGTGAGTGTGTGTGTAAACAAGCGCTATATAATTTTCACGTGAACTAATAATTTCATAGTTAAAAAATAGTTTCTCATTTAACAAAAAAAAAACATTTTAACGACACTTTTCATTTTACATCAATTATGGTTATTATAATATGTAATTAATAGCTGTTTCACATTTTTGCAACATTAAATCTTCCAACTAATTCTCAATTAATTTATTTTTTGTTAACTATCAAAAGCAAAGAAAAAATAAAGAAGTAAGAAACACCAACAAAAAAAAACCGACGATTGGTGAATTTCAATTGATTTTTGTTATATTCATTTACCTTGCCCCAATTTTTCTGCTCATATGTTGAAAAAATATGCTTATGTGTACATAGGATCGATGTTGTCTGGAGGAGCACATTTATGCGCTCGAAATATATGTGGCAAATGTAAAAACGAAGGGGGTGGTGGGTAGCGTTTCGTAACTGTTCGTCCCTGACAGTGATGGCCACCCCCTCATTTATTGTGGTGGTATTTAGTTCGCCCACTTAGTAGACCAACCCTGCTGAATGGAACAACAAAATTAGAATTATTTAATTAACAAAGGGTGTGGTGTAAATTAAGTACAATGTGCATTAATTACGACAGCATCATGGCCTTAAAATTATGAAGGACTTTGTAGTTTACAACATTATTAATCAGGTAACTTTAAAATGATGAGTAAAATTTAAATTAAACTTACATGTTTATCATGCAATTGCCACGGCTCAAGCTTCTCAGATGGCGCCTGTCCAGTCATGTCACCAACAGAACCAGCAGCCACCACACTATGTGGTGATGTCAAATACTGCTGATAGGATGCGTAATGATTCAGTGATTGCGCATTCGATAGGGAATAATCAGAAATTGGTGCCATCATTGCCTGTAAGTAAACAAAATCATTGATAAGTCAATTCCTCCTTAATCCTTTGAACCTAACAAAAAAAAAAGCTAAATATTCCAACTAACTTGATAGGGATCATGCTGATGACTATCATCCAATAAATTGAGCACCATCGATTGTCCCACCCACGGCATTTGTTGTTGTTGTTGCTGTGGTGGTGGTGCAACTTGCTGTTGTTGCCTTTGCTGCTGTTGTTGCTGCTGCTGCTGCTGCTGTTGCTGTTGCTGTTGTGGTACCTTATTCCAATGCATGCCACTATTGTTGCGTTGATGCATTGCATCTGAAGTATCAATGATGCCTGCCGAGCTGTTGTAATTATTAAACTGTTGCTTCCAGTTGCGTTCAGTTCCAATGGGACGTGGCATTTTGCGGCTGTCATCCGGCTGTGGTACACCATTTGTGTTTATGGCAGATGCACTGCTGCCGACACCACCGCCACCAACACCACCGTTGTTATTTGGTGACATTGTTGGTGGGGATGAGGTTAAACCCATTGAGGCGATGCTATTCATTTCAAGAATATCACGTGCCGATGATAGGTGACTCATGTTGTCGCAATACCAACGTCCATTGGAGCTCGCTTGTGGTTGACTTTGTGGCCGATTGTGGGTCGATGAATTGTAGCTAGCTGTCATCTGATTCAGCTTTTGTTGTTGCTGCTGCTGCTGTTGTTGTTGCTGCTGCTGTTGATAGCTATTCTGATGTTGAAACATTGATGAATACTGCTGTTGGTTAGAGCCACTTTGAGACTGCTGTTGATTACTTGATGTGTTCTTGTTCATCTGGGTCCCACTACCACTGCCTTGCAACGATGAAAACACGGAGGCACGAGGATTGAGACGTGATGCGATTTGTGCATTATTGGCTGCAAGGCTTCCACTCATGTGATTGAACACATCGAATTGGTTTAGCATAGAATGGGAGTTGCTGTCAAACATATTGCGTCCCGATTGATTGTTGCCCAGCGAAAAGCCAAGATGACTTGGTGGCTGAATTGGTGGTGGTGGAACAATGACATTGTTCTTCATAATGCCCGAATGCAAATCGGATGATGAAATTGCCGATGGCTGGAATTGCTGTTGAGATGACAGCAGTGACTGTTGCGATGACTGTTGCTGTCCCGGTGAGATTTGGGATGCTGCGCCAGAAGCAGCGGCTGACTGCATATTAATGTTGATTTGTTGATTGAGTTGTTGCTGTGGAGCATTTACTTGCGACAAAATCGACGAACTTAATTTCGACGTCGATACGGGAGAAGAATTGGTAATTCCTGAGGCAATTATTCCACGGTATCCAGGTGCCTTAGATGCATCGGCCTTGTGTTCATTGTTATCCATCATGAACGATGACTTGGTAGCTGATGGATTGTAAATTGCTTGACTCGTAAACGAATTGTCGAACAAAAAATATTCATTTGTTTGGGCTGAATTAACAGAACTTCCGTGCAAATGAGTTTGCAATTTAGAGGCAAGACCAACCACCACTGGATTGTTGCTGTTACTTCCGTTGACACTCAATTCATTACCCAATTGACTAGACAACAATGGGGATGGTGTCACGTTGCGACTTGTTTGTGGTGGACCAATTGGTGTTATTGATCGAACAGCTGCCCCACTGCCAACAGTTGACGAACTTGATGACGATGAATCGACTGAACTCTGTGAGAATGGCTGAGATTTGTCAATCGATGCAACAGACGAGGCTGATGATGACACAATTGACGATGCTGATGACGATGCAGCAGTTGAAATCAAATTGTTGGTCAACTGTTGCTTAACCGCAGAGTTCAGAGATGAGGCAAATAATGCCAATGAGGCCATGGGATGTTGTTGATTCATTCCCGATGTCGAAGTGGTGGACATGGCTGTGGTATTATGCATTGTCGACTGCATTTGTTGTGGCTGTTTCGAAGGAGATGACATTTGGGATGGTGTACCAACGATTGGAGTAGGTTTCTTCTCGCTACTACTTACAGTTCCTGTCAACAACTTTGATGCAAATGAAGTGCCACCAGGTGGACCTGAGTTGGTGGTCAATGTGGCTGTCATCGATGGCTTCAATTTTGGTGAGATAATTGAGCCAACATACGATGAGGTCACCTTTGTGGTTGCAGCCATGGAAGTAGAGGAAGTAATAACACGCTTTGGATCGACTGCTGCTGGGGCTGCCGAAGATGCTGACGCAATGGTTGCATTGTTGTTGCGTGAAGTGTTGGTGACGGTGCGATTTTGCGAGGACGCAGTGTACACAGTAGACTTGGTAGATTGCTGGGAAGTGCGATTAGTTGTTTTGTTGATGGTTGTTGCTGGTTTGGGTGCAACACTTGTGGTTAATTGTTTCTTAACAGTACCACTTCCAATTTGCATTGTAGTTGACGGCGCGCATGAACTAACGATGCAGTTTTTATCCCACACCGAAGCAAATGAGCCAGATGGTGGCTGAGGAACTTTAGCATTTGAGTTCACTTTCGGCAACATCTGCAAAATATCAACTTCTGGATCGCGAACCAAAGTGGCGATCAAAAGATACGCCTGTTTGGTGGAGTCCGCAGAGCCTTTGATGGTAATATTACGATCACTTTGATTTTTCCCTTGCTTCTCGACTTCAATGTGGGCGCCAGTTGCAGCACGAATGGCATTTATGTTGCTACCAGCACGTCCAATGACACGCGAAATGGCATTAACTGGCACCTGAACGTTCTTACGACACAACTCAAACGCTGATGAGGATGTGGCAGATGTGGTGACTGTGGTTGATACTGTTGGACCAGCTGAAGTAACAGTCTGTTGCTGTATGGAACTCTTTCGCACCACTTCCTTCCAGCCTTGTTCCTCGCGTGATTTATTATTGCTGATGCTGGCGCTATTAATGTGTTGAACATTTTGTTTGGGACTTGTCGTTGCGATTGGTTTATTTGCAACGTGCTTGCTTGTGTTGGCTTTAGATGAAGCTGCATGATAATAAATAACATCATGACCATCCAAATCATCAACCTTCTCAGGTTGTTGAACACGGTAGTAAGATGTGGTGGTGTTACTTTGTGAAGTCTTAGTTGCGTTGCGACTAGTGTTTCCACTGGATGAAGAAGATGCTGAAGATTCTTGACTTGATCGCTGTTGGATGCTTGATTTTGTGGCCACGTTATTCTGTGGTTGATGTTTTACTTCTGGTTCAACTTGTTTGGGAGCAACATTCTCCTTCTCGCGTTCTTTGTTACCCGCACGCACTTTTACTGGCTCCGTTTCTAATTTTTTGTTTTCGACAGGAACCGTAGCCACAACTTTAGTCTCTTTGTGCTTTGCAGTTGTCTCATTTTTGGCATTTACAGCAGGTTTGGTTGGCTTGGCGCTGGCTGTAGAACTTGTAATGTCCTCCTTGCGTTGCTTGAGATTGTTTGTCTCAGTTGGACTAACAGTTGGCTGAGGAACTGGTGGAGTTTTTGTCACAATCGCAGCTGGTACAGGACTAGTGACTGGAGCTGCTGGTAAAACCTCTTTGCTGTTCTTCTTTTTCTTATTCTTGTTGGATTGTGTTTTCTGACTTGCAGCCTTATCTGAAACGGCTTTAACTTCAGCACTAGAACAACTTCCTTGACTGTTTGCATCAATACCAGAATCACCTTCTTCCCTGTCTTGATGATTGGGAATATTACCATTATTGGACTCCTCCTCATCATCGTCGTCCTTATCACTGTCATCATCTTTGTCAGAGGCGCCATCCTTATCACCAGTGTCACTCTCACCACCATACAACTGCTTGCGTTTCTCTTCTTTTTTCTCCAACTTCTTCTTCTTTTTGCGTTCTCGTCGTCGAGCAGCTGCCGCACGACGACTTTCTTCACGTGTGCGTTCCGACTCAAGCTCCTCCAGCAAAATATTCGCATTTTCGTTGGCCTTCACTGCCTGTGCTTCTTTGGCGGCCCGTATAATTTTCACACAATCATGACACTTTTCCAACAAGTCTTTATCACTCACTGTGCTAATGTAACGTGTCATTTCTTGATCCGATGGGAACTGCAAAACATGATTCACCATCCATTTCACGGTATTTGTGTGACCACGTCTGAATGCCGCCATTAAACACGACACTTTCCTGTTATCCTGGGAATCAATATTAGCCTTTCGTGCTGACAAAACTTCGACAACACTCAAATGGCCACCATTGGCAGCCAACCACAATGGTGAGTTTCCCTTCTTATTTTTGACCTCAACGGCAGCGGCCCGATCAAGTAACAACTCGACAAATTTAAGATGACCCTTATCGGCTGCAATTGTTAGGGCTGTATCACGTGATGACGGTACTGGTGCTGCATTTACATCAGCGCCCTTGTCCAGCAGGACTCGACCAACTTCAATGTATCCACCGGACGCAGCTTCCATTAGTGGTGTTAAACCAGTTTTAGCACGATGCTCAACATTCGCCTTTCGATCCAGCAACAGGCTGACTACTTCATGGCGTCCCTGGAAGCAAGCCAGTGTCAGTGCAGTGTTACGGTTCGTCTCAATCTGGGCATTAATATCAGAGCCCATATCGAGTAGCAATTTCACAGCAGCTGTATGACCATTCATGGCGGCTAACATCAATGGACTGATTCCCAATTTACTGCCGGTGCGTGAATTTATCTCGGCACCCTGAGCCAGTAGCAATTTTATAATATTGACGTAGCCACCGCTGGCAGCCAAGCTCAGCGGTGTATAATCGGAGACATTGCGGTGTTCCTTGTTAGCGCTTTCGCTTAGCAAAAGTTCAACCACTTCGTAACGACCACCTGAACATGCTAAGGACAAGGCTGTGTCTTTAGTTCGTTCTGATTGAGCTTCCAGCTCGGCACCATGACTGAGCAGCATTTTTACAACCTTCTCATGACCGGCTGTGGCGGCTAGTATTAACGGTGTGAATCCCTTTTTGTCGCGATGCTCAATATTGGCGTTGCGTGAGATCAACAACTCAACGAGCTCATCGTGACCGCCAGCACTCGCCAATGTGAGGGCTGTATCATGATTAGAGTCTGTTTCTGAATCAACGTCAATCATTTTGTCTGGCACAACAGCTTGATTAGAGGTGGCAGGAAAAGTGCCTGGCTGTTGTCCGATGGTGGTGGTTACTTGCCGAGTGGCATCCTGACTGCCACCAGCTGGTGTTTGGCGCACTACTGAGAATCGATTACGAGTCTCTTTACGAGATGCCTTCTCAGCCGCTGTCAACTGCTTCTTTGTAGTTGAAATTCCGGCAGTGGATGTGGTGGTAGAAGTGGTTGCCGATGGAACACCGCCCATTGCACCGGATGCCATTGGCTCCACTTTGGGCAGTACTAGTGGTGGAGGCAGACCAACGGCGGTCGATGTGGTTGCTTGGATAATTACTGTCGATGTTGGAACTTGTTGTTGCGTCTGTGTGGCTACTTGCACTTGCTGTGAGTGTTGCACACATAGCTGCTGTTGAGCCTGTTGTTGCTGCTGATGGAGCTGTTGCAACTGTTGTGGTGTTGGTTTGTGTTGAACAATTGTTTGCGTCTGGGACGATGAAACAAGGCTATGAAGAGGTGGCGGCGGTGGTGGCTCAGTGAGATTAATATCTTGTCCAGTGGTGCCGGGTGGCAGTTGAAATAATAACTGCAAAGATGATGCCTTTTCCTTATCAACATTGAACACAAATTTTGTCTGCTGTTGGGCATCAGCGGACAAAGCAAGTGGTTGTTGATGAAGGGTGCCGGTATTGGCAGTTGATGTTAGAGATGAGAAAAGTTGTTGATTCTGTAAGTACAAAAATGGAAGTTAAACCTTGTAGAGACAAACAACAAAAATGAAAACTAACCTGAATTTGAGTCAATAACTGCAGTTGATCAGGAGACAACTGTTGATCAGTAGTGAAGGTCATTACAGGAGGATTTGGTTGGAGTTGTTGACGATGAGTGGAACCATCAGCATCACTTAATTCAGCAGTCTGTGTCTGAAATTGTGGCCATCCCGTCCAGCGTGTCTTACACAACTGATTAATTCCCATTACATTTGGGTAATCAGTATCAAAGTCATAGGTAACACCTGCTGCAATATCCTGCTGTTGTTGCTGCAGTGTAACTGGATACTCGGAGACACCACGAATTATCACATCATCCAGATAATCATGTAATTCAATGTTGTAGATGGGCTCTGGCACACCATCAGTCATGCCATCATTTCCACTGACACCGCCACTACTACCAATGTCATCCTCACCACCATCAGGATGATCACCACAAGTTGCTGCAGCAGCGAAATTCTCCAGCGTTTCATCCACATCGTAGATTGCACATTGCTCAATGTCATCACCGTCCTCCACGGTGTACATGTGAATGTGATTATCTTGTTGACTGATGTACATTCCACCGGGAGCTGGTTTTCCAATCAACTGCTGTGTCTGTTGCAATATTGGCGGTTGCATAGCATATTGGAAATGCGTTGCACCACTGCTGGTTGAGCACACAGTATTTGGGTGGATAATATTAGAGACTTGCTGATGCATCTGAATGAATTCGGGCGCAAGCTTCAACTGTGACGCATGCAACAACCGTGTCATTTCACTACTATCCATTGGTGGTATGATGCTGGACTGCAAAGGAACCGTTGGTGGTATATCGGATGACGATTGAGAGGTGTTCGGCTGTTCGAAATATTTCTGTGCAACATTTTGCAATGGATGATTCGGTATGGAGACAAAGCTGTGCAAGAGGCGTCTATTCAACTCAATGCGCTCCTCTTCGGTTTGGCTGGTGGGTGGAACATTCTCAACCGTGGTAAGTTTTTCTTTGACCTTCTGGATGTTACAATCCTTATGCTGAAGCACACCAAGAGAATGCTGCTGCTGCTGCTGCTGTGACGATGCTTGCTTGTTACCTAGCATTGTTTGATGCGATGCATTTGCATTCAACAATTTTGGCGTATTATCTGAGCTGGATAATGGTACGCACGGTGTAAGGAGTTGTTGCTGTTGGAGAACGCTTGCATTGGTAAAGCTTGGCAACAATAGTTGGCGGGGGCGATTTTCATCACCAGTTCCACATGATGTAATGGCATTCTGTAATTAGGAACGAAAAAATGTGTTAAAATGAATTTAATAATGTTCATAATTGTAATGTACTAACAATTGTTTGATGCTGTAAAAGTTGATTCGGCTGCGCAGACTTGCGAATGTTTTTACCCTTTGAGACAGGCTTCGCTTTTGGTCGGTCACTGATTGCAGTGCTTTGCGACACTTCCGATGGTGCCGAGATGAATGTCGAAGATGTTGATGCAGACGGTGTTGCCGACTGGGCAGACGAATGACTTGTAAATGAGGATGATGATGGTGCCGCAATAACTGCGGACTGTTGTTGAACAGACAGTGTTGTCGTTGACGGCAGTGTGTTAGTTATGAGGAACGTGTTTTCTGCAAAATATAATGGCAGATTAAATTCGAGCTCTAAATGAAAGAGTATATTCTGATCTTGTCCCCACCACCTTTTTTTCCCAGCTAGCATCAGCTAAAAAAAAATTATACTGTCGCAAAATTTTAATCTTACCTTGTCTGGTAGAAGCAATGCCCACAGCACTGGAAAGTATTGGAGCCGGTTTGATGGTTGTATCCGAAATTATTTTAAACTTCTTCCCCTTTTGCCAGGCTAATGTCTCAAACGGCAACTGCAAAAACATATTGCATTATTAATACAAAATATCATTGAATATTTAAAAATAGAAACTTACATCTTTTGGCTGTCTCTTAACTCCCTGCATTAACTCCTCATCGAACATGGCGGTGGTTGGTGATGTGGAACCATCCTCACCAAGAGGTTGCGAACGAACTTGTTGCACTTCAGATGGGTTCAAATTCAATTCAAAAGGTGCTGGTGCTTGACGATTCTTGCGCAACATGGATTTAGTTTTATTGACCAATGCTTGCCCCATTGCCACACCCAATGGTAATGCTGACTGTCCCATATCAACGGTACCACTTTGATTCCGTGGATAGTGAAGGAGACCAGCAGTTCCACTGGAGCAAGCTATGGGTGCTCCCAATCCCTTAGAGAAGCCATCATTAAAACCAGCTTGTTGGATAAGTCGCATATGATTCATGACGGACTCCTTGTTTGGTGGTTGCGCTTGTAGCAACGGATCCTTAAGCAACGGATTGGAACTGGGTAGAAAGGTGGATTCTCCCTCAAAGAGGCTCATCAAGAGGTCCTCATCACCATCCTTTGCGCCAGGTGATGCTGCAAAATTTTCAGGCAATAATTGCTGCTGATGCAGTATCTGCTGAGTTATGCGAACCGCTTCCGGAACGGTATGCAATCCAGGTGGTGCATTTAATGCCGATTGCGCTGCAGCTGTTAATTGCGGTTGCTGTGCTGATGACGCGGTGGCGGTAGCGATGATGTGCTTTTGCAAGGGCTGGTTTTGAATTGGCACATGTCCTTTCTGTGTCAATTGCTGTGACACAGCCGTTTGTAATTGCTGTGACGTGCCTGCTGCCTGTTGTTGCTGTGGTGATGTTTGCAATTGTTGTTGCTGTTGTTGTTGTGGAGGTTGTGACTGCTGCTGTGATGGTGACACAGCTACAGTGGTGTTATTACTTGAAGATGTTAAAGCAGCGCAATTATTTAACATTGATTTGGGATAATCTAGCAACAATTGCACCACAGATAGGTGGCCACCCTTGGACGCTTCAATCAACATTGTGGAACTATCCTTAAGCTTGTGATATGGATCGGCGCCACTTTTCAACAACATCTCCACCACTGATTGATGGCCACCGGCACATGCCAAGGACAATGGTGTGTGATCGTTGCTGGTGGTTTGTCGATTGACATCGGCACCTTTAAGGATTAGAAATTTGATGGTGCAAATGTGGCCGGCACGACACGCTTTCATCAGTGGTGTACGACCGCCCTCAGACTCATGCTCGAGCTCGGCGCCAAAGATCAGTAATACTTCGGCGACGTCAGTGTGTCCATTTTCACAGGCATACGTCAGGGCAGTGTCGCCGGACTGCGTCTGGGCATGTACATTGCCACTATGCTCTAACAGAAATTTCACCAAATCCATATGACCTTCTTGGGCGGCCTCCATGAGCGGTGTAGAAGCGCCCAGTTCACTGTCTGCACCGTTCTTGATCAAATAGTCGGACACTTCAAGGAAGCCGCCGCAACATGCAAGTGTTAGGGCGGTCTCCTGCGTTTCTTCGGTTTGTGCGTTTATATTAGCACCTTCAAATTGTGGAAAACGAAATAATGCAATTAAATATAAAAAGCATACATTTACATTATTAAGAACACTTACCTTGGGATAACAAAAGCGCAACCATTTCTTCGTGACCTTCTCGTGATGCTTCCATCAAGGGTGTGTAACCTTCATCGTTAACCTCCTCAATGTTTGCACCACGTTCAATTAACAACATTGCTAAATCAACGTGGCCACCACAAGCTGCCAATGTTAATGGTGATTCAAATGAATCAGTTGGCATGTTGACTTGAGCTCCAGAGTCAAGCAGCAATCTTGCCACCTCAACATGACCATCCATGGAGGCTTCCATTAGGGCAGTATGCATTTCGTCGGTTTTGTGCTCTTGATCAGCACCAGCATCCAAAAGAAATCGCACCATATCCAGATGACCTTTATAGCAGGCCAGTGTTAGGGCACTTTCTTTGAACTCATTTGAATGTGTATTTATTCCGGCTCCATGATCAAGAAGTAGCTGTAACGGATAGGAAAATTATTAGATAACACATTCCAATAAACTTTAATTTTAAAATTCAACAACAAAATTTATCAGATAAGATCAAAGGTTGTCATTGTCCAAATTCATTTGTGTGCAGATTTTAGTTAACGTCAAAATCAATACAAACACAAATAAACTCCAAGACTCAAGTCTCGGGTGTAATCATTTAAAGAAAAAAGAAAGACGGACAAACTGATTCATCAATCGGTTTCGTATTAATGGGAATATTAATTACCTTGGCAACTTCAACATGACCAGCAGATGCAGCTTCCATCAAAGGCGTATGACCATTTTCATTATGATCCTCAACATTGGCACCCTGCTTCAGCAGCTCCACCACGGAACCCACATGCCCACCAATGCATGCATACATTAGTGGAGTGTTTCCATTGGCGGATTGGGCATTTACATCGGCGCCATGTTGAATCAGCAGTCGAATAATTTCCGTGTGACCAGCGGATGCTGCTTCCATTAGGGGAGTCGAATCGTTTTTCTGACCACGATCTTCCACCTGATTCGAGGACACAGCCAACAGTACTTGTGCCAGTTCGTAGTATCCGGCTGAGCAAGCCATTGACAGAAGGGAGTCACCATCGTCGGTACCTTCGAGATTGGCGTTACGTTCACCGAGGAGTCGGCGCACAGTGTTGACATCGTTGTCGGTGCATGCTGCGATGAGAGATCGTGAGAGGGTGCTGCAATGAAAATATATTTGATTTATAAATAACAAATTGAAGCCCACAATTTAGTTAAGTACGGATTACTGAAATAGTTATCAATGAATTTATGTTATTTATGTGTTTGTGACGCGTATTGCAAGTGTGGGACGAGCATATAGCTCCACGTAAGTTTAAATTATTTAAGATACGACGTTCTACAATTGGCTTGCTCTTTATTCTACAATTTATTAATGTCGTCAGTAGTAATTTTCCTGCGCTAGTCATCAATCTAATCTGTTTATTGTTGTAATAATTCATTTATAAATGGAGTGTGAAAAACAAGTAAATGTAAGAGAAAAATAAGTCCAAGTGGTTGAATTAATTAAAACTGAATTTTGGAGTCTATTTAAGCCAGTGTAACTTAACTTTATAAACGACATAATTTAAAGATTAATTGTTCTAATTTCTTTGAACTTACGTTTTATCCCGTGGAGTGTTGTCAGCACGCATTCGATTCAGGGCTTGAGCTGCTTCATCTAGAGCGAGAGTTGCACGCCTTAGTACTGGTACTTTTTCGTTAGCTACATATTTTTTACATTTATATTATATACATACTTTTATGAAATGAAACATATTTCTTAAAAATGACCGAAATTGATGAGCTGTGTTTATTATGATTTTCATCAACCCGAACCGATATTTTAATAATAATAAAAATAATTGTGGATAAACATCGCACAATGATTTCTGAATTAATTCACGGGAATAACATGAAATTGCTTTTCCTTCATTATTTTTAAAACCCGACACAATAATCATAATAAATCAACTTCATTTCAATGACTGAATCATCAATTTGCTAACCTGCTGCCTCCAACAAATACTCCAGTTTGGCTTTATCCTCTTGACCCTGAGCGTTATCACTGTCATCATTTTTCAGCAAAAATTGATGGTTTCGTTCTGCACGAGAACCAATCTTCGTTGTAACAATGATACCATTAACGCTGTCATCGTCAACGTCATCGTCTTCCTCGTCCTCCTCCTCTTCATCATCGTCACCATCTTCATCATCGTCGTCGTCGTCGTCTTCGTCGTCATCATCTTCGTCGTCTTCCTCCTCATCGCCATCTTCGAATTTACGACGATCGCACGTTTCAGAACAGGAATCTTGCATCTCTTCCAAGTCGCCCTATTTAATTAAATAAAACCATTAATTAGTACGAATTCGATAAATATATTGAAATGGAAAATTGACCAGCAGTGGTGTTTGTTGTACAGCAATGAATTATTCTCGAAAATTGCATTAATTGCTTGAAATACTTACTGATTTTCAATCAATGTATTATTAACGGTTAGGCTTGTATTTATTAATAAGCCAAGCTAAGTCAGCTGTTATTATATTGGTTAAAATTAAAGGTCAAGTCAAAGTAAATTGTTTTGTATTTGACTATTGTTATTGTATTGAAATGCCCATCATAACTATTCAAATGGTCAGCTAGTTAATTGTGCATATTTGTATTTAATTGTTAATTGCCACACATTGTACGATATGTGGACATATTGATTAAATATTTTGGAGTTTGGACCCGCATTATAAGCAAGCATTACGGGACCCCCCATCACAATAATAAATTCAAGCAAACACAATGCACACAAGGATAAGGGTCCCAATCAAGGATTAATACAATTGTCTATTCCTATTAACTTTTATTTAGTTTTTTTTATGTAGGAATTGTGGCAAAGAAGTCGTTTACATTAACACAATTACAATGTTAAAATATATTAGTCCGTCTCCTCATTTATCAACGCATCCAACTGGAGGAGCGTGCCAGTTTTAAATGTATTAAAATTAATTATTATTGCATTTAAAGGAAATGCATATTTTATTTTTTTATATTGCAAATGAAAATAAAATGGACAATGCAAGGACGTCTCGTCGCCGTTGAGACTAACTATGCCAAGGACATGCAACGAATATAACTGCATGCGACACAATCTTTGAAGTGAGCACCACCATCATCACGCCACGTCATACACATTTTTGTGTTACTTGTTTCTTTCCCCATCCAATTTGAAACTTAAACATATAGTTATAATAATGTGTACACGTGTATTGTAGGATGAACAATTGCAAAAATAAGCTAAAAAGAATAATATGAGCCACGAGGAATATATTGAGGATGCGACAGTGACAAGTTAAGCGCGGCGGGTGATCTTTGACATTTTGAACTATGAAGTGTGTAGTACATAAATTTTTTTTCAGTGCACATACACAAAAACGTTACGAGAGGGGTATCACATAATCAAATCCACATCGTCAATTATGGTTGGCCGCTACAATAAAATTATGTTTCGGCTTTTTATTGGGAAAATGTAGTGTATGCAGTCATTTGGAGTGTGTATTCAACATTGTATGTTGTGTTGAATTAATCGATTCGTAAGCCCCATCATGAATAAACAATAAAATGACAAACAAATCGGCTTTTTGACTCAAAATACACGACATTTCGGTGTTTAATTGTGTGACCATATGCGTCTGGAGAATGAATAAGACATTAGGTACACAATTGATTAAAATAATACACAACACCTTTATTGTAATAGGTGTTTGGGGGATTACACTTTTATTTTGTTCTGTAATTTAACAAACAAATAAAACTTTCTGTAATCATTGAAATAAAATTCAATGTCGCAAAAACCTCACAATTTTTTGCGTGCTTTAATCCTATAGCGTGTCAATAGAATTCGCGTCAATAAAAGCATTCTACACAACAAAATGACCGCATTCAAGCCATAACATAATATAAATAAAATCTTAATATTTGTTTAAAGTATAGGCATGCAGACCCAAGCACAATTTTGCTCGCGCAACATAATTCGGTCAGAGAGTGGCTTCAAAATTCCAATGGAATCCATTTTGCTAATGGAAAATATTATTGTGTGTATTTTTTGGCTATTATGTTTTGGCGTCATGAATTATGAGTGGAGGTTTATATAGTGGGGCCCCACAACTTGCTAACTATGCGTTATACAAATACAAATGGGTTCTCTCTTTTGAATAGCTCTTCTGGTCGGAAGTTGCTAATCAGGGAAGTGATAGACAATCACACAGACGGACATTAACACACAAAAAAAAAAACCGTGTCACATTATGCTACATTGTTATAGAAACAATTTTTGACACAACGAAATATTAATATCAATTTTTGACTAAAATGGAATTACAAAAATAATTATGATTCATCATACCGGAAATGATAGCACATTGATATGTCTTAAAGTGCATGCACACATGATACTTATATGTATATCACATTTTACAAATGCATAACACGGTGCGCAGGGCATCTTAAATTTCACTGCTGTATTATGTGAAACACTTCCATTGCCGCCGCATAATATGCGTCGTGCAATTTGCCACATTGCAGTTTAAAATGAGGAAAGGCAACAACAGTGTTGTATGCAAAAAAAAAAAAAAATGAAAAAAAATCAATAGAAAACGTATATACGTCTATTAGTCAATGTTAATGATATTGTGTGGCTCGACTCAACTGCTATGTGCAATTGAAAACACACAACGTCGATTTAATAATATGTTTACAATATCATGTTCATATGTGTAGTATTTTCAACTTCAACACCCCTTATAGTCATAGGCAGTTTGTATTAATTGGGTGCATCAACACACATCGCATTTTAATTAGTGTACCAACAACAGCAGGGTGGAGAGGGTGTTATTATTGTGGACAACAATATCGGACCATTAATCCACATTTCGTTTAATGGATACATATACTCAACATAGTGTGTAGAATTTGAGGACGGGATTGAATTCAGAAAAGTAATGCAAAAAGTGACGTTGTGTTTGGACTATTACAATGTGTGTTAAAGCCGGATGCCACACACACGGTTGGTTGGTTGGTTGGTAAGTTGGGGACTGGTGGCTTTAAAATGCCAAGAAATTTAATTTTTGCACAAACACATGCAATTACGGTTGGGTTTTTGTGAATCACAGCATTATATATTAACTAGATACGTCAATACGTTTGTGTGTGTGTATGTGTGTGTGTGTGTACATTCCATGGAGGTAAAACTCATTTATTATGTGAAAGTTCAACTTGAAAAAGTACGAAGACTGCATAGTCTTTTTTGTTTCGCATTTTAGTAATGGTCGTGGTTTCTCTTCAATCATTCAACTGCACGATTTTATGACTTTTATTAATTAAGGCTAAAGTATATGCAAGTAGTTTGTGTAATTGCTTCTTCGTATTTGACTTACATCTATTTGAAAACTTTTAACATAATAAATTAAGTTTTGCAGAAATTACTCCAAATAAAATGGGCGCCACCTATTGCAGAACTTTGAAGTAACTTTAAATAAAATAGTACTTCAAGCATTAGAAGAGGCGACTTCAAAATTCTGCAATAGATGGCGTCCCATGCTTTTTAGTGTAATTTCTGTAAAGCTTCATTTATTATGTTAAAAGTTTTCTAACAGATGGAAGGCAAATCTCAACATTTAAAATAAGAGCTTTATTGTTTTTTCGGAATTTAAACAAACATGTTATTCATCAAGAAAAATAAAATCAAACGAAATTTGCAAGATCTATTAAAAAAATGATAAACACTCGATTGATTTTAAAGGAATTTCAATGACTAACAACTTAACAATAAGAAATAATAACATGAAAGAGAATTTCAACAAAAATGTTGATCTCATTCGATCCAGAACACATTTTGATGCCATTATCATGTTTTCAAATGGTGACAAATAAGAGACCCAATACACTAGCATTCAGCGATAATTTGCATATTATCCGCTAAACGTCTTACAATACAAATGGCAAAAAATTTTAAGTCGTATAACCAGCTAACAAACAACACAACCAACCATTGAGGTATGAATTAATTTTGGAATCAGCTGTTTGTATATTATAAAGCGAATGGGGAACGCTAAATAAAAAAAACGTGCCAGTGTTAAATCAAAGGAGACAAACAATAAAAATCCATCGATACGCACATGAATTCCATTGGAATGGAAATTATTTTAAATCACGAATTGGATGCTGTAAATTAAACACACACATCATCTTAATGCCCATTTCATTTTCTTGTTTTGTCAATGCGCAACGACGTACATACACCGCAGATCGCCTGGATTTGTCTTGCAATGTCTATAGTCTGAAATATCGCGCATTAAAGATTGGTAGGAATTGTTGTGTTTCATTGACACTGACTTAAAAGCGCGCGTACCGTCTTAAAAAAGAGCCGTGTGGAGCAGCAGCACACAACTGCACACACAAACACACGCACATTTGATACACATATTAAAAAAAATTTGTAAGATAGGCGCTTAAACAACTTAACCGCGTATATGGACGTCGTCGACGACGATGACAACAGCGCGACGACGCATACAATATATGAGGCGTGCCATGACGAGACACATTACAACAGTTCAACGACCTTTTGTCTTGATGTACTACACGAATTTAATGAGATTGAAGAAAAATCTGCAATATGTTGAATTGATAGTAAAAACAAATTGGGGTTAAATATTCAATAAAAGTAAAAAACAGGTAAATGTATTCGCAATATGAAAGACATGAATTCAATCATATCGAGCGGGTGGTTACTGGTTGGTGGTTAATCGTGAGCGGTATTATTATGAAATCAACAACGAAGCTCTACAAACGTCTTAAATCTACAGTAATGTGTAGCAAAGAAGATTTTATATGTATTTGTTGGATAATATTCCATATCAGCGATCATTATGGTTAACAAAATATGCAATAAACACTTATGCTGTATGCATGTTGGTTAAGTTATGGAAAAATTTGCACACAATGCAATAAAAAGGCAAATTAGTGGATTATATTGTAATACGTTAATTATTGCATTAAATGTAATTATTATTCATATTTTAATGATCAAATCATGAAAACCACACACACACAATTATATTTAAAAAAAATAGATTAAGAATCACATTAAAATTAAAAACAAAAAATATAAAATGAAAACATAAAATACTGTTGATTTGGGTGATGATGTAGGGTTGAATGCATTCACATAACTATTTGTATTGTGTGTGGGTTGTACGTGTGATGCTTGGGCGAGGAACAAGAGACTTACCAAAAGTTCTGGCCTTAGACACAAGCATGCCAGAAGGATCTAGAAAAATTAAAAAGAAAAGAAAACGAAAATGTGGCGTTTGTTTTTTAAATTCAAAAAAAAAATCACTTCATTAAGTATTAGATACTTAAGTCATTTAAAACCTAATTAAAAATTTACATTATAAGTAAGTTAAAAATTGGATAATATGTATTAAAATTTTGTTATAGTTAAATTACTATTGTTTCTAAAATGTGTTGAAATTACAACATTATTAACAAGACCTCTATTCCACGTTTAAAAATAAAAAAAATTATTTAACATAATAGTTAAACATTTCAGTTTTTTTTTTAATTAAACATAAAAACTTTATGAAATATCAGTCATGTTTTTTAATGTTTTTAAATAAAAGAATGCAGTAATGTGACCAATGATCATGAACAGTATATAATATCACCATTAAAGAACAATAAGAGACATAATTATTTAACAGTTATAAAACAATGGCATTTTTTAACCACTAAAGGTTCAACGGTCATGCACATTATTGGAATACATATTGTTATTTAATTACATACGTGCAATTAACTGAATTGTTTATGCATGAAATAATTGATCGACATCACGTCATTTTTGTTTGAAATACGTTAAATCTTTATGTGTGTAGTGTATACAATAATATGATGATTTAAAACCGAAAATATTGGATTCTTAATAAAGATAGGTATGTAGTGAATGAATCATCAATTCTGTTTTAATCAATTGTTGTTGTATGTGGACACTTCAAGGTCATTCAAAATATCAGTATAAAAAAAATGAAAACTATCGATTTTGAATAACAATAAAATTCCATAAATATTAAAAGAATTTTTTACAAAACGGTTCATTTCACAAAACCAAAGTTTATAAAATAATTCAAAAAAGAAAACCGATTCAAATGCAACCCTGATTTAATTCAAACCGCATGTAATGTACACTATAAATATTTACATAATTATTGCAATGATTATTAAAAGGGATGTAAATATGAATGAAGTCTAAACTCATAAAATTGTTTCTACAATTTCAATGCTGCGATAAACAAAATTTCAAGAAAAATAAAATAAACATATCATTAGAATATGTAATTAAAATGCAACTATAATTCGTTTGAATTCTTGTTTAAATTGAAATTAATAATCGTATTACTTGGTATGACTATATAATAACATACATAAGTGTAAAATAATTAAAATTCGAAAATTGTCATGAAATAAAAATGGATTCAAAAGCTAGACTCTTTATAGTCTGCAGTCTACATTCAGAACATTGTTTATATTTATGTTGTATTGTGAGTTGCTACTTATATTTAAATATACATATTTGATTGCGGTGAGTTTATTTGTCTATTTTCGCATTGTTTCTTGTATGTTGTTATATTTTTATACAACAATAACGTTTTATGATTACGTAACATAACTATGTAGTTCGAATTTGCCTTTTTTATTTAATTAGAATAACAATAAACATTTCATTTTAATTTATTATAAATACCTACTTGTTTTTCTTTTTAAAACATAAATATGATTTTAATAAACGCACAAAAATATGTATACGGTATTTGACCCTCATGGGATGAATTAAGATTGCGCAGTGTTTATCAATCAATTAACCTACATGCCACCATAAGTAAATTCTTCTTAATATACTTTTGGATTGCCATGCAGGAGAATTATTCCCTACATAATGGCAACAAACAATTATTAGATATGAAATTGCGAATTGACTCAACAAAGACGAACAGAAAAAACATAGCGACATAATTGCTGCATACGTGCCAGGCAATAGCCACAGCAGCTATCCTATCACAATGTGAATATGTGTAGAATATTAGGAACACACATGAAAGAAATATGTACTGTGTTTTACAGATTGCAAGCAAATGAAATAGTGTGAGTACAAACGTCTGTACGTACAGACGTGTACATTTTTAAAACTTTGCTACGTACACAAATTACATTATAAATTAGTACATAGGTATTACAAACGAGTAAACTGAATATTGCGGTAGAAAACCCTAGCTCCATATTTCATTGTCTGTATTTATGATCTTTTAAGCGCCCATTTGCCATTCCGAATATGCAAAATGTGTGTGCTTGCGGTCCAACAATCCATTTGTGACGTCACGACCCACACAAAAGTACTTGCTATGTGCAAAAATGTGTTAGGCATTGTACAATTTGTACAATGAAATGAATAATTTCATTATTTTAATATGTACATAATCTCCGATTTCTACGACGGAGCTGTTATCGCGATACATATATTTGAATGTACAATAGTATGAAATTAAAATGTGTGTTACACTTGAATGAATATCATCAGGCAAATGCTGCTGCGACGCGACGTTATTGCCTAATGAGAAATTTAAATGTTTCTCACAATTGCACACAACACAAATACAAAGTGCAACACAACAACTGAAAATTAAGTTACATTGCATGACGTACAGGTGTGTAGCTTTCAAATTCGTTTGCCTTTCTTCAAAGTGGCTTTAAAATTTTGCTTTTACGCATTTTACGTTTTGGCATTTTCTTTAATCCGATAAATGAAATTTTTAGGCACTCAAATCGATTTATGAAGAATTTTCATTGCACAAAAATTTATTTCTCATTTATCATCTAATGCGTTAACCAAAAATTTCCAACAACAAAGATTACGACAATCAATACACTTAAAAGTTTAACTGTAGATAAAAAGTTTGAACGTAATCAACGAATTTTAATGAGCAATAACAACTACATAGATTAAAATAGTTTCGTTCATGAAAATAATGAATAAAAAATGAAGATTTAAGAAAGTAATGAAATGCATATCAACTGATTGTGCATACACATATTATATTAAACTGATAAAGTCTATTTTAGAATGAAAGAATTCCAACAAATACATGAATGCACTTTAATGAATTTTGCATGCAGCAATTCGTTATTATTGCATCCCATTCAAATATAATCAAACATTATTTGAATAAATATCCGTAATGAGTGCACACAAAACGCACCCTTATCTATTAATTTTGCAAACTTATAATAACTGTAGTGTCGTCTGCATTAAGTAAGTGAATTTCTTAGCAGAAAGTTAAACTGATTGCATTGTCTGAATTGCCAATAAATAACAAAGATATATTTACCGCATTTACTATTATTTTATTTTAAACAAACAGTAATAATAACTATGCCAAATTAATTATTTTAAGTAAAAGTAAACCTGTATTCAATTTAACATTTTGTACGGTTTGTGAATTCGCTAAATTTCCTTATTAAAAATTGAAATAGCCAATAAAATATTTTTAAAAAAATCTTAAAGAAATGAGTTTCAATAAAAAAAGAAACAGGATACGTATTAGATTGAATACCATTAATTTGCATCCTGTTCATATTTTTAAAGCCATAAGATGGACGTAAATAAAACAAAAACACGACAAATAAAACCCCACCCTTCTGAGAACAAAGTTTTGCCATAATATATAACCTAAGTCTCAACATGGCATGGAGGGGTTAGCTGCATATACAAATATATACGTTTGTAGATGCACTTCAATTACAAAAATTTACTGAACATGAAACGTGAACCACCACCCCAACCCATGCAAAGTTTTAAATTCCTTAATGCGACACACAGGACGAACGAGTCAGGTCACATGTTGTCATATTATTCGGAAAAGAAAAGAAATCGAATAAAATAAAATATTTAGGTATATACTGAATAAAGTTCAAGAAAGTATAAGTAACAAAAAAAAACTATAAAAAATACTTGGAAATAGTCACTTGCGGACTGAGTCAGACATGCATTTATGTTCCGTTCATTAAAACACTATATTGGTATTTGTATGCATTTCTCAGAAAATTCCAGACTATTATCGCGTTTTTAAGGAACAAGCAAAATGTGCAAATAAACAACGTCAATACAATTCATTGCTTAGGATAATTGCAAAAAAAAAAAAAAAAAACATTTAAAATTATTAGAGATTATATTTTTAATTAAAAAAAACACAAGTAATTTTTCAATAAGTAATAGGCGCACACATCCTTTTAAAAATGAAGGAAAAAAGGATCCCACTTCCCAGTGCATAAAAAGAGAAGAAAACAAAATCTTAACAATTTTGACATAACCTCAATTTGATTGCTTGCAATTTATGAAATACAAATATGTATCTTGAATTAAATTTTTCAGATAATGTGCTTTTGGAGCATTCAAACAAGTTAATAATTAACAAAATAATACAAACATTTAATTGAACAAATTGTCTTGAAAAATCCATTTCCTTCCAGAAGTTTAAAATACTATGAAGCAGCCTCCAACACATCGGCAACCAATAAAAAATCCGAAATATATGGAGATACAAACTAATAAACATAATAACTGCCAATGAGGATAACTGATGTGTACATTTTAATTAAAATTATATAGAAACACTTTTTTTATCCACTCTACTGAATGGGTGGCCACTTAAAATGCACTGCTAAATTTTAGGTTAGGACAAATTTATTTCATTCAATTTCTACTGTTGTTTACTGTGATCTCATTCTACACGAAAAATACACTAGCAATAGTTTTATTAAAATGTGAATTACTATTTTTGTAAATAAATACCACAAAAACAAAGCGTTTAATTGATGGGCTTTCACAGAAATTTTCCCAAAATAAAAAATCACACACAAACGCACATTGATATGTCAGAAATTTCTAGGTTATGTTTCATTTTAACAAAACTTATGTGCAAAAAACCGATTTTACTGCACAAAAATGGTTGAAAACTGCATCGCAACAATTTAAAACCAAGAAAATTATAATTTTACTCAATTTTTTCACATTTAAGGGTTGAAATTGTGGGTAACAAAAAACTTTTCTTACATCACTTAAGTATACATATAGCCTATGGGTTAGGTAGATAGATAATACGTGAGCATATGGGTGTGAGTAAGGAACCCGTGCTATAATTATTTTGTGCACTTACTTTCGTTTTAATATTCAAAAAAATGTCTGTCTGCACGAATTAATATTAACCCCAAAAAATTGCCACTATTCTCAATTAAGAGCAATGAAATAAAAGTTGTAACAAAAAAAGACGACTTTTTGCGTGTGCACGTATGAGTAAAATTTTCCCACAAATGTACATAGCTAGTAAACGAATTATAATATCGTCCACCGCACATATATATGTATGTATATAGCCTTTTTATACATATTATACACACGTGCATATATATACCAGTCGAATATCTTGTACATACTCGCGTACGAGCCCCGACTTAAATTGTTTCGTCATTCAAATATTCTCAAGTCTCAATTCACGAGTCTGTCGTGAATTTTTTCCACTTTTTTTTATGCAATTGATCATATTTATTGAAATTTTCTGCTGTTCATAATAATTACTCATACAACGATAAAGAGGTTTGGGAATTTTTTCACATGAAAAATACGGTTTGTGTCTTCCCGAGTACCAACTACCACCGAGCAAAGTAGTGGGTATATTTTTACACAATAGTAAATACCGCATGGTTTCAAAAATGAAACGGTTTAATTTACTAGGAAACAATTCCGTAAAAATTTAAACCAATGAGTAGTGGGGGGAGAAAATGTTAAAACAAAATAAAGTTAGATTAAATTGAATTACCTCTGACACAGACTCCTCATCGGATTCCGATGAATCAGTGACACGGGGCTGAAATTCGGAGAATGGCTCCGTATCTGAACGGACAGGACTCGAATTTGTGGATGAGGCAAATGTTACATGGTAGTGGCTGTTTGTGGCTATGGTCGAAGTGGTGGAGGTGTTTGTCGCCGTAGTATTTGTTGACGGTGACGGGGTGACCATAGCCGCTGTTAAAGCAGTGGTAGTGCCAGTAATCGATGGAAACACTTTGGGCACCGCCGTTTTTTGCTTATTAACGGGCTGTTGTTGTGGTTGTTGATTTTTTGATTGTTGAGATTGTGGCTGATGCTGCTGACCGATACCAGCATTATTAATGCTGTTATGGCCAGTTGTTGTGCCACCAGTCGCCGCAATTGCAGGATTTGTATTGCTAGTTGCAGAAGGTGTTGTTCCAGTAGCAGTGGATGTGGATGATGAGACGGCTGCAGCAGCAGCGGCGGTGATGGTTGTGGAATTTTTTGCTGTTGTCGTCGTTGTCGTATTTGTCTTGGCTGATGACGACAATGACGATGCACCACCACTACTATTAGCCTTATTGTTGCCACCAACACCACCACTACTACTACTACTACCACTGTTATTATTAATATTACTGCTATTTCTACAATTAGTATTTAATTTTTTTAAGACAGCTTTGCAATCGGTTTTTTTGAGGTCGGAGGACTGTCCAGCATTCTGCATCTTTTTTCAATCGCTTTTGCACACATTTACATGCGATTTCCGATATCGGGAAACTTTTGCTACATATAAGTATACAATTAATTTTACGATATATATTCTTGCACCGCTTCTTCTTCTTATTTTTCTTCGCACTTCGACTTCAAAGCTCTTCTATATTACAAATTATAATATAGGAGCACTATACTACTACTCTTTTTTTTTTCAACTTTTTTTTCCTCTTCAATTCAACTCCGAAAAACTTTTCATCACTTTCACTCGGTTTGCTGCAAACGCTGCGATACCGTAAATTATGCAAATATACGCGAGCAATTTATTATAATGAATTTCGACACTTTAATACGCGCAATTGTTCTTTTTAATTCGACTTTATTCTTACATTTATTAAAGAAAAATCCTGTCATTCGTACGAGTAATCACGATCGGCCATCACTTATTCCGGATGCTTTAGACAACTCTGGTGGCCAGCTTTGCCAACATTGGGTTCGGCCATTTTTCACTCAGTTTTTTATAAAATGTTGACTTTCGAATTTCAAAATATGCGCAAAAAATTGAAGTTTGATTTTTTTTTTAAATCTCAGCTGTCAAGTTAACCAATTTTTTAGAATTTGGAAAAGACAGAAAATTTTCAACGAAAAAATGGGTAATTTTGAGAACTTTTCTTTAGCGGCACATCATTAAGAACACATTTCATAATCTTATGATCAATGTACTTAAACTTTAACACTTTAATTCTTAGTAAAACTTGCTGCAATTTTCTTCCTTTATCTTGCACTCATCACGGCCAACTATGAATAAAGCTTTTTCATTTTGCTTTAGTTTAGTTGTCAAGTTTCACTCTGTAAGATTTTGTTGACATTTTTGCCGCAAGAGGGATGAAAATACTAAGGATGTCGAAAAGTTGCCCAAAAAATATAAGCAAGTCGTTGCGCAAATTTTAAATTAAGAAAAAACCCAGAAATATCGCAGATTTATTCGTTTATTAATATTTAAATACATTTGTTGTTGCTGTAAAATTTATTACATTTTAAATAAATTTCACAATTATTAAGATAATTTAAATAAATGCAGTGATCAAAATGCATCCAATTCAAACAAATGGTTCAATAGTAAACTCTACAACAGAGCAAGGATTGTTCAACTCAAAAGCATTCAGAACAGTCGGGTGCAACACACCAATCTTTCCAATGGCAACACCCTTGTACAAAATGGAAGCACACCGACCAGGGAAGTAGGCAGCATCAGCAGTAGCCTGCAAATAATAGCCCTCATCACGCTTCCACGGCACCTCCAACAGTTGCATAACCCGATCCAGCAGTCCATGCACTACCTCAAATCCAGCCGATTTGTTGCAATTGACTGCACAAATGCGACGTTCATTACGTGCATTCACTTCAGCTTTGTCATCAGCCACCACAATGTCAGTAATTTCGAACAGCTTCATTGGTAAAGGCATTTTTTTGTTTGAGCTCAACGTCTTAAGGATACCAGGAATAAGGGTTGTTCGACAAACTTGAAATTCCAAAGTCTTTGGATTGCCAATGTGACACGCTGCAATCTCTTCAATTGGTTTATTCAGTTTTGTTGAGATGTCATCCCGAGAGCATAACGTGAATGTTAGGGCTTCCGTAAATCCAGACTGGGCCACATGATCCCGCAGTTGTTCAGTAAGTTTGTTGAGAGCAAATTGTTGTCCAATTTGAACTGTGTTAGGTAATGTTTTCTTGATGTTATTGTATCCAAACGCAATGGCAACATCTTCGTAAATGTCGCAAGCGTGAATGATGTCATGGCGTGTCGGTGGAATTGAAACACTAACGGTGTCTCCATCGGAACCCACAGACGAATCTAATCCCATGCGCTTGAGAAGGGATGTAATTGTTTCAGCAGATTCACTAAAAATGTTCAACAACTCTTAATACAATATCTTTATAATAAAATAATGACGACTTACTTAATTCCCACATAAGAGTTGACCTTCTTGGCTGAAACCATTTCGGTACGATATGCTAAATCTGGATAAATCTGGATTTCATTTGAGGGAGTAATAACTTCAACAAATTCAGCTGTACAATTTTTGTTATCAGTAAACATGCAGATTATCGTATCCAGTACAATTCTAGCTTTTGTTAAATCCGTTGCAGTGCACTCAATGAAAACATTGTTAGTTTTAAGGGTAATCTTTGAATGATCACCATTAATGATTGGTGGCAAAGACAGTACAACACCGTTAGCATCATAAATTACAGGATACACTGGAGAATCACGGATAATGGGTAAATACGCTTTCAATTGAGCGTGGGTCTAAAATTAAAAAAATGAGAATTAGAGTATTAGGGATAATTTAAAGTAACAAAACAATTACTGAATAAAATTCCATTAATTCAACAGCGTTCATATTCTTCTCTTGATTCAATGGCTTGAAATTGATATCAGCTGGTGCTTTTGCATCATAAACGAATGGTCCTTGAATGGTATCCAAATCATGAGTACCAATTGCAACTAAACTGCGTTTTCGGCAAATATTCTGATGCAATTTGTCTTGAAGATCGATGAATGCCTTGTACGTGTCGTCAGTGAATTTTATATTCCTAATCACAGCGGCTACTGCATGAGGTCGAATCTGAGCGGTAGCTGGTAGAATTCTCATTTGTAATGGAGCTCCTTTTTTTGGCTTAACGGCTTTGAATTTGTGTGGTTGTACTCTGTAAAGCACAATTAAGTATGAATAAAATATTTAATAAATATAAAATGATAAACCAAATATAAATAAACTTACTGTCCACTAAATGTCAATAGGCCAGCTACCAATCCCTGCACACACAACAAATCATAACGATTGGCCGGTATGTCAATGCGATAGATAACATCTTCAGAAGCATTATCAGCTACAGCCACGTCTCCTTGTTCATTCTTTAGCATTTGCTTCTCAGTGGTCTGTGGTCAACGAAAATCATGAAGTAAAAGTAATTTAATGCATTTAAATTTACACTTACCACTTCATCTAATTCAATGCCAAATGCAAAACAAACGTCTTGGAATTCATCATCAGCTGCAATGATAATAAAAGTGCAAAATAAATAATGATGCAATTTATATTCATGCTACATAACCTCACTTAAACATCTTGTTCAGTTTTTTTGATATTAATTTGTTTACTTAACACCAACTTACTGTAAGTTTTTTTCAGCCACTGGAAAAGCATGTCACGGTTAAGATTAATTTTCGGCATTTTGAGGAAAGTTTTATTTTCTTACTGATTTACGAAAATGAAATTAAGATTCACCGCGGTGTTTCACACAAATTCTACGTACACACTTTACCTGCAGTCTGCACAATTTATTTGGATTGACATTTCACATTTCACGCATATGATTGAAAATTTATTATTTTAAGGTTGGTATTGGTCATTAAATTGTGTAGTCGAAAAATGCAAGTGCCCTCTGTTATCCAATGGCGATAAAAACTTTTATAATAATTTTAAACTCAAGAATTCAGGAATAAAATAGCTATTTTAACAGGACGATTAGTCCACAATTTTTTAAATCATTTTTTTAGAACAAGACTGGTAATCCTTTATGATGGTTTGAGTTGCGGCGAATTATAAACGAATCGGTATTCCTTTTAATAAGCATTTCAAGTTAGGTTTTTATACATTTTATCAGCACATTATTTCCACTTTTATCAAAAAATTAAAAAAGTGCATTTTACTTAACCACCCTCATCCAATTTCTTGAATGAACCTTCGCCGAGGTACCGCACAGCAATTTAAATTTAAACAGTGCGCACCAGTATAGCTTAAACCGTATCGGATGCAACAAATTAATGCAGCCAAAATGCACACAAACTGACGCGATGCGAATTAAATTGTCAAGAAGCATCGGAATTATTTCGAAAGCGCGCGCTTAACAATAATAAAACGCTCAGTTGCAGTATAGTTAGTTAGGTATATGCGGTGTGGTGGTGTAACCCAAAAATTTGCAAAGCGCAGACAATTTCCGTGCCAATCTTCAGTTGAACATATTAACGAGCTCACAACGTTGTAAGTCTTAAGGTTTTACTTGCGGCTGCAGTGTTCACAAAATGTTTAAGTAAGGAATGTGATTTACTTTCTGTTGGGATTGTTTTGTTTTGGGAAGAAATCAAGTAAAGATTACGGCGGACTTTGATGCGGCTGGAACGTCTTCTGCCAATTTACAAGTGTTCTTGTGGCTAGCTGTTGTAGAGTTTATTTGGTGTATACATTTAAATGTATTGAGGAAAGACCGGGTTGAGAGTACTTATGGGAAATATAGCGCAGTAAATAAAGACGAAACACCTAAATAAATGCCAGACAATTATGTTAAGATCCGTCTGACAACTTGCAAGATGAACCACAAACAATTTACAATGCTTTTAAATATTTAAATATCAGCAATTGCCATTGGCGCATGCGTGGATTGAAATAATTACGAACCAAAACTGCTTCACAAGAAGCAATGATCGATTTTTGAATAGTAATTATTGGGCATTGGGCACGCACACTGCACTTGGAGTCATGATGTTGGCATCTTTTTTGAATTTTTAGGACTAATTGACAAGATTGCGTGCTTTATTTAAGTTGAGTAGCGAATACAAGGGGGACTTGTCCGCAGCAACAAATCACAATTAATGATGATTTATCATTTAAATACTTAAGAAAGAAATTAAAACATGAAATCAAAAAAAAAGTGCATTTAATAGAAAGCCTTATAATTTAAAGATTCTTCTCACAAAAAATAATTTACTTTAGAAGAACTGCTTCATATTTTATAAAACAAGAACAAACTCTAAACTCATTATGCATCACAGATTTTTATAAGCATTTTCATGAATTTCTAAATTGCATTAAAGCAGCATAATTTGGACGCACCCCCAGGACCACACCATGTGCAACGTGCTTCGAAAATTGATGCAAATTAGAGACACTTTGCACCTACTTAGTCACACGTCAATGTTAAACAAACATTTGTCCACAAATCTCTATAATTTAGCGAGTCCTAACTCATAAAGTTGGCAAATTGGGCCATATTATTATCAAAAAGATGCTAGGGGCGTCTGTATTGCAATTTGTCTTTTAGGAATGCATTTTATTTCTGCATAGGCACCCTAAAGACATAAACCATGTTAAATTTTTTGTTTGTTCTTGCACTTTTTGGCAAGCGAACACGCAAATATTAATATTTTCAAAATTTTCAGGGTCTCCGGAAATAAGGAAGGCGGGATCAGAACTTTTTTAAATCTGATGCAATATCTGAATTTAATGAACAGCGGATATTAAATAAATTCCATCGGTGAGAAATAAGAGTTTGAATTAAAATGGGGCCAAAATCTTGATTTTTGAGCTTCCTGAATTATAATTAATCTGACTCATTTAGTTGGTCTTAACGAAATACGTTATTAAAACATTTTCTTATATTCTTTTCAATCAATTTTCTTTAATGTTTTAAGCCTCTCCAAAATAAATCCTAAATAGGAATATCACAATTCTTGCCCTAAACGCTTCCGTTTATTTTTCATCTATGATATCATTAGCGTTCTTAAAACAATTAAGACCACACACATTTTAAATCGTTTATAAATAAAATTATAGGAAAAATAAAAATGAAAAACATTTAGAAACGCCTCAAAAAAAAATTCACACGCCCCGATAAATAACGAAAAAAAACCTTAATACATCAACTAAATGTAGGCCATATATGACACGGAAAATGCACGACCGTTCAAAAAAAAAAACGTAAGCCCTTTTCATCTCTGCAATAAAGTGTTTTTCTTCCCTTTTCCCTTTTGTGTGTTGCGCAATGCAACTTTGAATGCACCACCAACCATCAGGAAATACAATTTTACACACAAAAGCAGAAACAAATAAAAAATATTGTTGTGAGGAATAATTTGAGAACGTGGAAAATTATTGCTTCAGAGTGTTAAACGTTTTTTAAATTCACGACCAATTTCAAATTGACGTACTGCACAAAAGAATATCGAACCTCTCCGCCCCATTGTTGTGTTGAGCAGCTCCCAAGATAAGCCACTTCAGCGGCCGCACGATAAGTGTTCCTTTTAGCTGGCTTTTGTTCTCCCCGTAACACTGCATTGTGCATGCGTTTGCCGTTTGTATCAAAACAAAACAGTAATTATTAAATGTATAGTATGTGAATTCCAATAAAAGGAGAAGAACAGAAAGGGAAGAAACAGTAAGAGAGGGTTGTAGTATAGCCCTTTTTATGCGGGATTGCAACAATTCGTAAATTAGTTGAAATATTCTCACATATTGTTGGAAGTGTAACTGAGAATACTCTGTAGTTATTTTCTTGGAAACAATTTAATGGGTACTATAATAGGTGATTTTTATTGGAATACTGGATTTGAAGAACCTCTATGATATCTTGTCGCATTATAGGACCACTTGGCAAAATTAATTGGATACTTTAAATTTAGACGAGGAAATTTATATTTTGTGTCAATTATATTTGGAACTTAACAAAACAAACAAAAGGTCCTAAAACACTACGAAAAGATATGAAGAATAAAGGACTGTCAAATTTTTCACTTAAAACGAAAACTAAATCAACTGAAATACGATATCCCTGTTTGAAGAATCCGTTATCCTAAAGAAATTAATAATAAGTCGTAAATATTCTGTATGAAACATAGCAGTAATTTTGAAGGATTTACAACAAGGATTTAAACAATAAGTTGTAGGAATATTTTTTAAAGCGCCAGCAAAATCAAATAATTACCAATAAAATTTTGAATGCATCAGTTAGCGCATATACTCCACCAGAAAACAATAAATCCTTAATTCGGACAACCGAATCTTGAAGGTGTGACCGTGCCAAATTTTATTACTTCATCAAACCCCAAGCAGGCAGGCCAAATTGGTAAAAAGGAGCTGCCATCCTCGCCGCCAAAGACGTGTTAAGATAGGTGTTACGTATTTAATGATTCTACGAAATCCATAAGCAATATTATCGACCTTATTTTGTACTTTTGCAGTTGAAATTAAATCTATGACTAAGTTCTATAAGCCAAAAAATCACGTAAAACGAGTATCGGTAAATCATCTTATCGCAATAAGATTAAGTGCAATCAATGTTTTATCGTAAATTGCATTATTGTCCTGCAACTTTTGAGTTCCTATGCACTCAATACAAAATTTAAAATAAGCACAAATGAGTAAGTAAACGAAAAACTAATTAGGAATCGCGGTGAAGATCATTTTGAAGTGGCTCCATATGGTGGGGGACCCATTTTATCGAGCACACCAGAAGTGGAACGGAATTTGTACAAGGATAATTCAACATAAACCTATACACAATGATGTGGAAGTAAACACTGTGCAGTGAGGACTCTAATGAAATAAAGCAACTTAAAGGTACATATAAGAGAGAGAAATTGAAATACATTTTATGTAGGTGAAAAAAATAATCGAACAAACTGTATCAAATAAAATGATTGTTGAAGAATAAAAAGGAAAACCGTTCAAAGAGGCGAGCACACGTGTGTGCATAGTTATTTTGTATGTTTGTCCATGTGGCGTGTGCCATATGGCTGAAAAGGGAAGCACTGCAAGCGGCTCTTGAGATGAACAACACACAAACTGGATCATCTCAGAGGTGCAGATTTGTGTCTATCATTTCGCGCTGCGGATTTTATTTCATTTGAAATAATAATTATAGAGGATTGTTGCTATTAATAATAATATTACGTCTCTGAGTATGTAATTATTGTGAAACATATAGCGTTTAGTTAGACACACAACATAAATCTTTGCGGTTTTATGTTGGGTTCGGTCAAATATGAATCAGATGTTATGGTAAAAATGATGCAGTTTAATTTTAAGTCATACATTTTAAAGGTATGTTAATTTTTGCATTCGAATGGTAACAATGTTACAATGTATAAAAATGACAAGACGTTGTCACGTTATAGTTACATGACTGCATTCTAACACGTCACAAAAATGTGCAGAATATAAATAACGATTCCCATTCGCATCTTTTTAACCCGAAAAATTCCAACAAAATAATTGTAATTTATGTATCACACAAGAAAATAATATGTAAGTAGTGTCTTGAACGCACTCTAACTCGCGTGCGACTTGTTTAAAAAAACTCAAATAAATTTAACCATTTATATTATAATGCGCTGCTGTCGTTATGCCGTTTGCCATACATATTTCCTTTCAAGACTTTTTTAAGATCTCATCTTAAACGCGTGGAATGTATGTCTTATTATTACTTATATCTTTTGCATACTTCAATTAGAATATTTTATAAATTCCACATAAAAGAGTTTAGGAAAAATGTACTTAATACTTGAATGTAACAAAAAAAATCTTATACCACACTCAAAAGTTAAAGTTATAGTTGCTGATTTGCTCCTTATATAAAAACAGTAAGCCGACACACATTTTTGCATGCTCAATTTTAACAAGAGTCAGTACGCACACATTTCTCCACTGCCAATTCATTTAATTATGTATGCATGTTGAGCCCAAAAATATTATAAAATTATTCATTTATGTTGTAGCGTCGCATAAAAATTGAAACAAATCAGGTGCTGACTTGGCGCAAATTACTACAGTACCACAAAATAAATGTGCAAACCACTTGCCATTTCAATGGCGCCTCAGGCGCATGATCGATCAATCTTATAAACCGTCCTTCGAAGAAGTTTGGACGACACGCAAAATTGAAACAGACAACAATCGACATATTTTCAGTTGCTGCAACTTAACACAATGATAAAAATTCGTGTTAGTTCACCCAAATATTAGCGCAAATGATTTTTGTTTTGGGTTTTGCAATATGCATGTCGCAATTTAAGCATCTTCAAGACCACACCGTGAAGCAACTTAATGTAGGTACATTAGGTAAATTTTTTACTGGAATAATATGCGAAGCGAAATTGATCGAAATTACTTGTTAATCGATGCTGCACTTTGTGGCACGTTCCATATTATGTACATTCAGTTGCATTGCAATAAGGTGCATTGCAGAAATGGATGTGCGTGAAGCATGCGATGGATGTGCGCAAGCTACTCATTGATTCATTGAATTTTATTGGCGATTATATGGCTCATCACAAAGTGAATGTTTAATGGAATGAAAGTTGATTTATAAATTGAATTTCTTTTTGGAAATTTTAAATTGAGTACCAATACATTGTATCCCCTTTTTATTTTACAAATTAGGTAAAATTTAACCAGACGGTATTGCCATAAATAAAACTAACCCTTTAATTGAAAATAACTTATATTCTTTGAAATTTAGATCAAATCGTGAGTTTTAATGTCATTGACCATCTTCACCTTATGGTGCAAATATGTCAATGAAATTGGTCCCAAAAATTTAAAAAAGGATTAACTTGCACAGTATTTACAAGATGCTTCCATCAGATAGGAAAATAGTCATCAATGTGGCAATAAAAAATTTGTAAATGTCACAAAGGTCACCCTTAACATGTGTAACATGCGTTTATCTATTGGTATCTAATCAACAAAAGTCAATTTTTAAATAAATCAAACATTGTTTCAGGTAATTTAACACGGAAAAGGGTTTCGACTTAACATTTTTGAACTAGAATTCCACACGCCATCGATTATTATATTTGGAAAATAACCCAGTTTTTATTTTGTCATTTGGGACCTCTAATGATCCTAATTTTTCATAATGTTATCTTGATTTTAATGGCAACTATAAGTAGTGTTTTTAAACGTGTCCTTGTTGTGGAATTTTATGTTTAAGAATTCAAAAAATTAAATTCAAAAGGTTGAAATTATTTTGAATGTGAAAAGTATCACGGAATTTAATTTTAATGATCGAAAAAGGAATTAAAATAAATTTAGTTTTCGCTTAAAATTTGTAGCAAAGTCTATTAATAAACAATTATTGGTAATTGCAATTTAATAACATTAAACCATGCGTTACACTAACACATTTTCAAATAATTGAAAATCCTGAAATTCCCCCTACAGAAATTTAATTTCGATGGTGTTGCCTTCATTACTAATTCCGATATAATTTTCAATAATACCATTCACCAATGAGATAATTAACAAGGGCTTAACTACCCTTAAAACAATATACCTCGCCAGACCATGACATCAAACAATATTGACTATTTCCGAAATGCACGCGCGCCCTCTTAACAAGGATGCAGAAAATATAACAATTTTGCGAAAGTGAAACGGGGGATGGCCGTCAAAAACAATAATACATCGGCAGGGAAGAACAAACAATTTGTCGACTCATTATTGTCCATTTGTTTTTGGCCCATGCACACGTACACGTTGGTTAATCCTAATTTAAAAAGACAAGAGCGACCCAATTTCAGGATGAAAGTGCAACGACGAGGCGACAAGAGTCTGCGTGGCGGTTGCTTTTTGCTCAGTTTTTTTTTGAGGTCTATCAATAATTTGTCTAGTGCGGTGTTCTAGTTTTGTTTTCACTAATTTGTTACAGAACTGTATAATCATTGCATACTGGACAAGATTAATGAAATATTTCGGTGCTTTCTCTCGTTTGGAACATAGTTGGGTATGATGGCAGGTATGATAGAAATTACGTGGATGCGAAGAAATTGCCATCGGAAGTGTAGATTTAATTATACGGATTATGACTGAGCTTCCACTTCTGGGGAGTTATTCAAATTATAATTATTGTATTATTATTAAATAATTATTATGAAGGTTTTTGGCTTAAATCTTTTTATATAAAACAAATAGAAGTCCTTTAAACAATACAGACTTCTATATTTTTTACATAAATATTTTAGCCATACTTAAGTGAAAAATATATCATTCAAAGAAATAAGAAAACCATTTGAGGTTCTGCTCCAATTATCGTAATGTTTGTTGATTCTGGACGTTATTAGGATGGCAGTTCCGCTAAATTCCTCTATAATTACAATCACATCCATTTCCTAAAAAAGTCGGATCTTCCGCACTTTTATCTCACAATCTTAATAGATGTACTTTGATCCAATTACATCCCAATTGTGGACTGAAAAATGAATCATTATATTTCATTTAGCTACAACCATTACATTAAACTAATAACATGTTAAGAGAAGCTTGAAAGATGATCAGTCAAATCGGTCTTTCCTAATGTCTTTGGTGAATAAAAATAGAAAAGACGTCTTAAAATGCATGCGGTGATTTGCACATCAAACGACTTAAAATGACCCAGAAAAATTACGATGATTGAATTTTATGCTTTAAATTGGTCCGACCATTATTATTTATTCATTAACCAAAAAATTAGGACCGTAATAAAGAACAAGAACCCTTACAAAAAGGATGCTTTTGTATGCAATTTTAACACCTAATTTTTCGTACGTCAACTAATCTATTGAGCAGGCCCTCCCACTGATAACTATTCTAATGCGATTGCCCATTGTACAAATTTAAAACTTAAAACTAAATAAAAGCAACCCCTTCTTGTGAGTGCACATTTGGTAACGGTTTAATTTCATTGAAATCCTTTGAAAAAGGATCACCGAAACAAAATTATTACTATTAATAAAAGTCGCAAGACTTGCTTCAGACCTTTCTATTTTTCCTTTAACAACTATAACGACTTTTCTTCGTTTTCTATTTATTCATAAATTAAATGAGCCACATCCTTTTCATTATCATAATCATTTGAAGAAAAAAATTACTCATCCTTTAGATCTTATTTTCTCAAATTTTTAGAAATTGTATAAAAAAAACTGTTTTTTTATATAATTCATATACGAATCAAACTTTTGTTCGCGCCATATGTTGTCTGATGGAAATACGTATCGCTTGCACCACGGAAGTCTTCCTTTTTAATGTTTTTATATATAATATGTATATATCGTAATATTTTTGAATATAGAAAAGTGCCCCGTTTAGGGTTGGTTCCGTTCTTTAAGGGCCTTGTCCGGGAGGGATGGTCCAGTACATATGATGAGGCACCCAGCGGAAAGCGGTGTATTTGAAAAAAAAAAAATTGGCGAAAATTTGAGTTAAATACGAGCAGAAATAAGCTTGCTTATAAGGATTAAGGGTCGTTTGGTACGCGTTGCGCCGCGCCAAGCTGCGTCGAGTATTTAAATACTCGTAGTATAAAAAGAAAATAGGCGTTGAAGTTATTCAGTCTGTCCACAGACAGACTGAATAACTTCAACGCCTATTTTCTTTTTATACTACGAGTATTTAAATACTCGACGCAGCGTGGCGCGGCGCGACGCGTACCAAACGACCCTTAATCCTTATAGCAAGCTTATTTCTGCTCGTATTGAACTCAAATTTTCGCCAATTTTTTTCAAATAAACCGCATTTTGCTGGGTGCTTTACCATTGGACCATCCCTCCCACACAAGTCCCTCAAAGAACGGAACTAACCCCAAACATGACACTTTTTAAAAATATTCAGTAAAAGTCTATTTGTATCTTTAATTGCTTTTAAGACATGGAATATGTGCTCAAATTTTTGACATGTTGACGTAGACGGACCTGCCAAATAATTAAACTAAGAAAATAACAATAACAATTTTATACCATACAATTCAACCAATTATTATTATAAATATTGGCAAATAACATTGTCAGTTGCGAAGTATTTATCCTAATTGGGCTGACACGAATAGGCATATCGTTAAAAATAAAAATTAAAGACGTTATACATCTTAGAACGTGCTGCATATAATATTTAGTTAACAGAGGTACTAATCAAGCGCATATGTGCGGTTCACTTGCTTATTATTTATGTTTTCCCTTATGCTCATTTCATTGATTTTGTTATGCACCCTCCCGTGACAAGCGCAACAGTTGTTAGAATAATTTCCTTCCTGAAGCTCGTGCCGCTGTTACCTTTGAATTTCTTGAGATACGTGAAAGGTTGAGCGTTTTGTAGCTATAGAAAAAATCGAAGAGTTCTGATGAGTAATAAAGTGTATAAAATACACAGCGCGTACCATGAGTATTGAAAGGATCCGCGGGACCAGGAAAAAATGCTGTGCTGTGATGGCACATGTTACAGCGATAGTATAGCCGCGGAAGGTACTTAACATATGGGCGCAAGAAAAAATTTGTCTTTTAAATAATAGTTTGTTTTTTTAAACAAAAAATTTAGGAAGATTTTTTAAATGAAAAGAATATACCTGAGGGTTGTGGTTAACAATAAGATTTTTTTTTGAATTTTATATAAGGGAACATTGGTTTAGGAATTAAAATATATCTCTAACAGAAATTTGTGAATTTAAAAATACAATTTAAATAAACAATAAGACACAGAAATCAACCCCTAATCAAATTTTAATTAAAGTAAATATTCAAAGCTAAAAGGTTATAATATATGGACCAACCCCATTTAACCGAAGACGCCGCTGACCGCAGTTTTGAGAAAATTACACTTCAAAATGAAGCGCTATCACAAAAATATGAAATGTATCCTCTCACAGACGCATAAATAAACAAACACATCAGTGTGATGAAATACTTTCGCTCTTAACAAACAAAAATGCTAATTTTTAATCGACGGTAACGCCTTAAAGAACCACGCTGAGAGCATGTAGACATCAAATGATCCGATTAAGAATTACTATTATAAATCTTTCTATGATATTCGCTTGATTCGAATTAAAATAACTCTACCATAAGGAAAGGGGTGGCTAATGTGTAATTATTCTTTCAAGAACCCATCCAAGTTAATGTCTCTATTAACATTATGCGGTGGACTTATGAGTTATGGTTCTGTTTTAACTCGTTGCTTTATTGTTTACATAGAACTTTAAAAAATGAGTAACTTAATCTCTGTGTTCAGACTTTAGGCGCCATCATCAGTACATTAATTATTACAAACTATCGGCATGCGGGTTGTAACTACTAACTACTGAACACTTTGAAACAAGATCAACATTTTTGTGTTGCAAACCATAAAATAATTACATACAATGATGTTACAAAACAAGGAAAAGAGGTGTTACAACTGCATTTGAACAATAATTGCTAGTTATTTGCGATCCTTTCACACCTCCTTAGCGGCACTGATTATAAAGGATCTGGGAGGGTGTATAGTGTAAACTACAAACATTGCCGCTGGTAAAACGAGGTAAACAATATCACAAAGCTTCCGGTTTGAGGCGGTGGGAACTAACTAGAAGACGGTATTTTAATTTGTGTTACTGCTTAAGACCATTTTTATTTTAAAACTATAGAAAATGTCAAGTTACTGTCGCCTAATAAATATTACTATTAGTCGACTTTAATAAACATAATAACAAAAATAATTAGAAAATTAATCTCACCCCATTCTTCCTTGTCTTCAATTATTTCCTTAATTATTTTTTCAATTATTAGAACGCAGAAAAACCGTCCTGTTGTAAAATTCTGCAATAAAAATGATTAAACTATATTATTTAATTTTCCATTATAGAAATAATTGAATTTATAATTTATTTTTTTATAAAATTGCAACATAAAACCAAAGAAAATCAGAAACTAAAATTCTTTTGGATCATGCTGGAATGTCGGTAATTTTCAAGTGACTCAGTTTTTGAAGCACGTCTTGTTAGAGGAGGTAAATTTCAATGAAAGATATTACCTCAAACACTTTTTTGTGTTGTCTAGAAATTAGAATCAATATGATGTACTTGTGCGTTAAAGAATTTTGCTTTCACGTAAGACTAATTTCATATACAGTTGTTAAGCTAACTACTGAAAAGAAAATCACCGCGGAATGCCAAGTGGACGTATGCATTATTTTTGGGATCGGTTTAAAATATTTGTGCGTCATGGGAGTTTGTTTAAATATTAATTTTGTGTTTATTATTGTTCAGTAGTTAAAAAAAAATTAATTCCCAATAACAGAAGAAATATAAATAGTGAAGGGATGCAACAATGTATAAAAATTAACCACAATAAAATTGTCACAAAATATAGAAACACGTTAAAATATATTTTGTACGACTATTTTAGAACATTACTAAGCAAATAAATAAATTCTTGATTAATATGGGGATACCGAAAAAAATTCCCCATATGGCGAGAAACTTTTTGAATACAGTCGATGCATACAAGGATAATTTAACTGAAGTAGCAGGACAAAGCAAAACAAGCCTTGTATACAAAACGCATATAACTTAAAACTACAATCAAGAGAAGCACGAAATGATCAGAGCAAATTAAGGGAGCCTTCGAATTTTTATACTAAAATTTAAACTACACCAAACTTGCACTGTGTGCACACACGTGCAATAAATGTGGCGTGTGCCAGATGGCACAAGGGGGAATTTTAAGTCGTATAACTACATATATTAAAAATGCAGAATAACGTCTTTTTGGTGCATTTCATTTGAATTCAATTAGAAATATAGAAAATTATTTTCAATACAACAATTTGACTTTTCATGAACAAACGAATTCCTTTCCTAGGACATAAATGTAAAGACATAAACCAGGGGTTTACTCTTTAATTGCAAATAAAATCCTGAAACGTTTAGCCACCAAAACATAAAAGTGCAAAAACTTGCAGTATATCAAATTCGGGAGGTCCCAAATCTTAAGCTCATATTATCAAGATGATTGGACCACCATGCGCTTAGACGAATTATGGTATCGCACGCCAAACTCTTCTCAATTTACCATATTTCACCTTAAAAATTTTCATTATTTTAGGCTTCATTTATTAATTACTATATGCCGCATGATTATCTAAAAACCGTTTATGCTGCGTGCTGTGATTTACTGCAAATAATATAGTCCATCGAACTTTCGTTTAAAGAAACTCATGAAACTACGGTGCATTAAGATGCTGCAACGGTAGACGGTATATGATCCAATTTGGTGTGTAAAATACACAGAAAAAACTACACGAGGATCATATTTCAATTGCGCGATGGTAAGGAATGGCTTGCAGGAGACGTTCATAAATTGAACGACTTTAACGAAGCGGTTAACGTTTGCATTAATGAAAGACTGATGAAAATTAATCACAGGGAATTTAATATTTGAACAGCAACTGACTGCTTTTTATTGATAAATCTCAGGAGTATTTTTTTGTTGCAGAACTTTTTTGGTTTTGGTTCCTCAACTGACATGTCTCAACACCTTTTGGGCTCCCGCATGTTTGAATTTATTGACTTAAGTAAATTAAACAGGAGTAATTGTAAATGTTATTGAACTCGTATTCAAAAACGGTGATTTACTTGCTTTTAACTTTTAAATAAATTTATTAAAAAGAATTTCCTATCAAATCATCCCTAATGCAACCAAATTTCTCAAATTAAGTAGGGGCATAATAATCCCCTTCAAAACAAGCTACAAGGTCATTTGACCATGTTATTTATTGCAATCAACATTAGTTCCCAATTCGAAATTGAAATGACTTGAACTAACTTCAGCAACATAATTTGAAATTTCACAATTATAATATAGGATCGGCTTAAATTTACGAAGCTAACATGAAATTCTACACCTTATGGTGTAGCTTCATATGAACAGGTATAGTATGTGCCTTTTATGTCCCCTTTTTCAAATGTTATATGTGCGTGTCCTAATAAAGCTAGTGGATTTGTTTATGTTAAAAAATAAAAAACTACTTTGTATGTTGAGGAGTCACTTACTCATTGTACTTTGACTGCCCGTTCTTTGGTCTGAATAGTCCATAATTTGATACCGTGATATGATCCAGGCTATGTTGGTCATTGGTGGTCCATCGTCAGATTGTTGGGACCTCCCAAATATTGATCTTCAATATTGCAGATTTGGAAACACTTCATAAGATGAGTTTGAAATTGAAGTTTACAATATTGAGATGTTTCAACCTAAAATGCAAAAAAAGATCTTTAGTCAATTGTTTTAAATTTATAATAATAAAAAGTTGATTAATTCAAAGCTCAACTCACAAAAATAATTTAAAAGTTATAAATTATAACCTTTCTAAAAAGAACTTCAAATCCCCTTCCCCCCAAAAAAAGCAGCAAAATAAAATGCATCGACTTAATTCTTTGTTAAACTTAAACTGAACCTTTATACATAAAATATATTTAATTTCCTTTTTAGACCATCTGGCACACGCCACATTATGCACGTGTATATTTATTTTATATAATATTGTATACTTCTGTTATTTGGAGTCTTGCTTCCTTTCTTGCCAATCAAAAATTTTTTTTCATTCATTTTAATTTAATGATTTGCGGCTTGTGTGCCATTAATATGATATTTATCCATCACACCTTTGCACAATGCAATTTGGAAAAATAAACCTTGAAGTTTCTCGTCACCAGATGGGACGCATCTTAAAACAATCTCAAAAGTAGTGTGACTTAGTAAAATCCGCAACAAAATTAATTGAATGTGGCAAATAATTGTTTCAGTGTCAAGGTAAGCAAACAAAATTTTTTTAAAGTTCACTAAGCTGAATCATCTAACCATTTTGTCTTATATTTTAAGCTGACTATACAAATTTCAGTGCAAACCACTTTTACAGACCTGAGTCAAGATGAATCGTAGAGATTCCCGTATACAAAACTACACACAATTAACGAAAATAGAGATTGGAGGGAAAATATTTTGAATTTCTTTCATTCAATTTCTTCTCGCATTTACAAAATTAATAGGAAACTGTATTATTTGGTTTTTAGACTTCTTAAATACACAAATGTGTAATGTGTGTTTAATTGAATAGTGCTTTAATGATTCAAGATGAATTTGCACCAAGAAACACTTAACATATTTTACTTAAGGTACGTGTACCTCATCTCGACATTCTTTTAAATTTTATAAGACTGTAGCACCCACTGATTGAGTTCTTTTAAAATAATTTAATAAAATTTATTTAATCCTTTTAAATGTTTATAAAAATATGATGTACTTAAGACTTCAATTAAAAATTTAAAATAAAACACAAACAGATTTTTAAGACTCAGTTATTTGAGTTCAAAAGAACTTCTAACAAACGAAATTACGACCAATCATAAAGTTGCACAAAACACAACCATCGTGTGATTGGTCGAAAAGTCGGGGCACGTGCGCATTAACTCAACGGATCAAAGAATCGAAACATTGTTCACATTCATCCCAATACCCATACACTGTGTATACTTTGGTATAGCAGCAAAATGTTATAGTGGGGACTCAAGAGCTCGACAAAGAACCGGTATGAATTTATAAAACCCTGGTTAAATTTGTGAAGAGCCTCAGAACCGTTTCAGGTGCCTTCCAGAACAGGTTGTGTTACACAAGCACGCAGTAAGACTTCGTAAATACGAAATATTAATACGATTTTGTATCTAACTAGTGAATTTCTGAAAAAAGGATTATCAGTGGGTTTAATCAAATTGTGTAAAAGCAATTTTAATTTAAAAATAAAGTGAATTGAAAGTGGAAAATCGTTTAAAAATTAAAATAAATATAAAAACAAAAATAACCATGGCCACAGAAATGTATCGACCATACTACTATACCTGCAAGGATGATACAGCTTCCCTGGCATCCTCAGATTGCTTCGTGGAAGCACAATGGAACAATTTCAACATGCATCCCATGTACCACAACACCTTCAATGAAACACCAACCACCACACATATTCCAGCATACAATTCCGATGGATGGCACACACCCAGTCCAGATAGCAGTTTTCGATCCACCAGTCCAGCTGAGTACCAGGAATTAAATGTGACATATTCAATTGCACCACAAATTGCATACATTGAAGATTGCAAGCCTGCAATTGAAATTCCAGTGCAGTGCAGCATTCCTGAAAGTCCATTAAAAGATGTTAAAGTAATTGCGGAGACTAAGACCAATAGCAAGACGTGGTCACGACGGCAACAAAAATTGGAATTGCAACAAAATCAGGAAAATGTTAGCAATAACATTGCGTTACCGTGTGATGATGAAGACTTTCTGGATGAGTTGGATGATGGTTCGGATGGGGAGGACGACAGCATGAGTGCTAGTGAATGTGGTAGTAACACTAATTCGTCAGCACCAGGAACTGGACGTCGTCGTGGCTCCAAGCAGGTAGCACCACAAGTTAAAAAGAAGCGTAGATTGGCGGCGAATGCACGTGAACGCCGTCGCATGCAGAATTTGAATCAGGCTTTTGACCGATTACGACAATATCTTCCATCGCTGGGTAATGATAGGCAACTCTCCAAGCATGAGACTTTGCAGATGGCTCAAACGTACATTACAGCTTTGTATGATCTTCTGCAATGATAAGAAAAAATGCTGATTTATTTCTGTGCCTTTCATTATACCGTATTGGGTATTATTTTGTATAAATTTGTTTAAAATTTGAAATTAATTGGTCTATTAGTTAGTGTTTAAAACAACGATCTCTCTATTTATAAACACAAATTGTAATTAAATTGTACTAAATATTTATAACGAATTATTTTATATTAAAAGTTACTGTTATTGAAATTGAAAAATACTCTTTTATTTATTGTTTTACTTTTCAGGTATTTGTAAGAAAGAATTTTCAGACACCTTCTATAGCATTTGGGTACAGGTAAAAATTAGATTTAGGATTTTTTTTCCAGAATTCTCTATATACTATTGTGGGTCTGGATTAAATTTCTGCGATCACTTTTGGGACTTCTTGATTGATTTCCTTTGAATTCTATATTTTTGTTTGTTTGAATGATCAATTAAATTAAGTTGATCCCAAAACGATTTAAGAAACAACATTTTTGTTGAAATTTTAATATAAAACAATGAAAGAAAACACCGAAATTAAGACGTTACAGTTTTAGAAAGACAACAGCATTTCTTAAAAATATTGAGGGGTTGAAATTGAAGAAATCAAATATTTAGTAACTGACTGAGCTAATAAAGCATTAAAGTTAATTCCTAATTGCAATAACGTTCTGAGAAAACATTTCACCCAAAAGTCTTCAATAAAAAAGGCATAAAAAAATTCCCATGGACACGGAAGTGATGTCACTTGATATGGATCCATCTAACTGATCCCTTTTAAAAAATTAACAAGTTTAATTAATTGAACAAAATTAATTTTCGTTTCACTTTTCATCCCGCACAACGTTGCACAACTTAAAAGCCAACAAGAAGTCCCAAAACGAAGGAAGTTTAACTCCGCACAATGCGAAAAGGTAATCGAGTTTATAAGCGGAAGGGTTTAATTTACCGCAGTTCCTGTTGTTGACGCTGTTGTTCTTGATCCAAATTTACAAGAATACACAAAATGTATTGTGAATAATAAAAGGTATGTATCGATCATGATTCAGAAACTAATCCATAAAATTTGACTTTGGTAAGTGGTAAAATAATTGCGCAATAATTCAAAAAAAATGTGTTGAGCAATTTCACAAGGGTATTAAATTATATAATCCCAGCACTGTAGTCAAGTTGTACAAAATACAGCCATAAATAAATAAATTATTGGTATGACTTATGGCACTTCAGAGGTGGTAAACTATTAAAAATTGTTTAGCACCTCTTGAAACACTTTGCGGCACCTCGCTTCAATGCAGCGCAGTGTGTTTAAAAGTATTCAAGAATTCATCCTGATGAAGCAATAAAATTCGCCACTGTCACGCCTTCGTCTGACCAATATAGCTTCAGTCAGCGTTTATTATTTTGAGGGTGTTGAGCACATTTAGAAAATATTATGTTCAACTTATTATTGAACTATTGAATGTCTTGAAGCGCCAGTAGTTCTTTTTACATTTTTACCATCTGGTTTTACAATTATTTTAAAATTGAAAGCCTTAATAAATAAAGGACATGCTTTCTTCATATAATGAATACTATTATTATAACTACTAAATAAAATCGAATTCAAAAGAAAATAGTTATTATTAACATTTTTTGTGACCACCCAAAATTAAAACGCGCACCAACAAAAACAATAAACCCCAAAAAAAAAAAAATGAAATTTAACACTCCCAAAATACGCAACGAAGCTGCAGCACAATTTTTGGCGACAACTTTTTGCCACTTTTTTCACATTGCTGCTACAGTGACACGGTCATTCCCCAAAAATATATTGCATTTTGGGATGAAATACATAATACATAAGAAGCAACATAATATTTAAAAAAGAAAAACGATGCATGTGAAAAAAATTCCCACTGACTTTGCAACCACGAATTCGCTTCTGAACGATTAAATTCATAATTGAAGCCAAATAACTTAAAAAACGTCTTAAACTGTCTGGAAGTAATTTGTGTGCTCACTTCATTCTGTAACACACAATTCATTTTTAAGTCGCGTGTTTACGTTCAATAAATTTTCGGTCACTTTTTTCGATCCCCTGATGATTTGCTGTATTCAAATTACCCCCAGACGTAAAGATACAAAATGTAATAACAAACAATGGACCCATACAGCATCCCTGTTTTTACGGTAGCCGTACAACAACATTTATTGAATTAAACAAAACAGACATATTATAGAATTTAAAAATGAAGAAGGACGTGTGTTTATTTCCAGTCGTCCAGCGATCTGATTTAATTTTTTTGACGAGACATTAGGAATTTGATTTGTATAATCTTAAAACGCACTTGGCTGTCCACTTTAGGGGCACTCTTGAGGTCCCACTTACACATAGAGTTGCGACGTGAAGTGACGATGAAACTTAAACGCGTTACAGGCGTCAACTTGAATTAGTTAAGAATATATCGAATAAAATATATGGTAATAAGGGAGCAGTTTTTATTCTTGTTTTTGTTACGGAAGCTTAAGTGGATTTACGTTTATGGAAGCTTGATACACAATGAATTATTTGTAATCCAAATGAATGGACAGAGGATTTTATTTTAATAAAAGATGAATTAAATTATGATTTGTAATTCATTGGATAGTTGCATTTTAATTGCATGACAATAGTTTATTTTTCCTTAAACACTATTTTGACACAAACTTTATTTTAAAGACGTTAAACGCGTGCCCGGCACACTTTCAGCTATATTACAATCTGTTGAACCTTTTTTCGGTATTCTAAATTGGCAAAATAAAATAGAAAATGCAAAATGCAAAGATTAAAGACGGCAGACTTAAGACCATCTGTTAAGATGTGTTCAGATCAACATTTGAGTTTTATTTAGAAACGTTTACCCGCACGCTTTTCACATAATTTCCAGCGAAGATGTGCAACTAAACAATAATAATTATGATGCAAAGATCATTTTACTGTATAAACATGAACATATAATTGTAATGAGTGAAACAGAAATAAAAATGCAAAAAGTCGCAGCACAAAACATTGCCAATAAATTGTAAAATCAACAATAATCCACCCCTTTTGCAAACAAATCATGTTTCAAGCGATTTGATAAAGAGCGAGCTAATTGCCCATTCAAAGTTTCAATTTAACCCCTTTAGAAAGAAAACTCTCATGTGCATTTAGAGTACTATGTACATCGAATGCATTTGATAAAACTGAAACAAATCAAACAGTTTTCACATTCCAAATATTGACACACAGTCATAAATGTACACACAATTTTTTGCCCCCTGTTTTATTGCATTAATTCATTTTTATTATTTCAAAACTCCCTTAAATGAATTGGATATAAAGTACAATATCACATAAACAGAAAATCATGCTTTGCCATATATTGAAGAGAACCAACGAAGCATTGGTCAAACAATTTAAAGCGAATATAATGCTTCAAAAACCCATTGCGAACTCAATCGTTATTTGTTTTGGGAAAAATTGGTTAGGCAAATTGGTGTTTGAGGTAAATATGTGTGCTACAAAAGAAGGAGGCGGATGAGCAGAGGAAATTACGGCCCGTCACTTCTAATGTGTATCGTATATATACATGTTGGGGTCATAACGCTTGGACGTGTGCAATTTTAGAGGAATTGGAATCCGCCCAACAAATTGCTGTTTGGCATTTTTCAACGCTTTTGTGCAAATGAAATTGCTATGATGATTATTTATAAGTTTTTAGCATTTGTGTGGACTTTGCAACAAATGTTTGGACAGCATCCTTTATGTTGTATTAGGTTGAGGGTTATTTGCGTTATCGTAGTGCAGAACATTAAAGAAAAAAATTGCATTGGCGTTGAAAACAATAATTTTAAATGATGGATAAATAAAATTTTTAAATTCAGGACGAATTTTTATCACACACAAGTAAATTAAGAACAATTTTGTGTTGCAAGAAAAACTCATTAATCAGTCTATGCAACTCTAAAACGATAATCAAAATGTTGCACATAAATATAGTGCATTATAAAATAGCCACATAATGCAAAGAAAATTGATTTCTCGCTTAAAATAAACGTGTGGTTAAAATTTGAATTAAAGTGCATACAAAAGGACCTCAAAAATCCTTTTCAATCCCAATATCTTCACGTTCTATTGTCGCCTTATTAAAAACAATATTTTGATCACACTATTTGAATGAAACCCACATAAGGGATGATTAATATTGATTTATCTGCGTAAGACATAATGGTTAATAGTATGCTAAAGGACATGACCGATTACAAAATTCCTATTCATTATATTAAATTAAACTCTTTCTAATAAAGCAATAAAATTTTACATGGTTTAATTTTTGGTGTTCGGGTTAAAATTATTTAGTTCACGGCGCGCGGGTATTCCTTTGATTTGTCGGGGTCCTTTAATAATTGGGACCACCAGTGGTTTATTCCTTTTTATTTGATTGTATAGGAGCAATTTTCATAATATTTTTAGTTTAAATAAATTCAAGCTAGTCTTAATTGATTATTAAAATGTTTAAAATAAAAATCCTTAATTTGCACTACAGTGATTATCATTCAACATATTATTTTATCACGCAAACAATTACTATTTAAACTATCCCCAACTGGAAAAAATTAACCACAATTTGCATCCCTTATACAAACAAATTACAAAAATGTAAAACCAATAAAATTATTCGGCAAGTTCTTTAGATCCCAAATATTATTATGTTCCTTTGCGCCCCAATCAGCATGATTACATCCTTTAAACCGCTATAAAATGCGCATCCAAAAGTATTTACCGAACTATTAACCAATTTGCCGAACACTAAAAACAACAAATTGCTACGATTACTTGACCCGTCATCGGCATTTTACATTTGACACAAAGGAATAAGGATTCATCCCTTAAATTTGATTACCGTTTTGGAAAATTTAAATGGAAATTAACGTCATTTCGGTAAAGCTTTGGTGGTCCTTCGTTTTGCAGAGCCGTGCTAACACTCTGCCAGTGTATCTTTGTGTGTTCCTTTTTTGAATAAGAGGGTGGGAACTGTGAATGCTATAAACATTCAGAAACACACATAAAATCAAAATTTGACATTATTGGAAAATATTGATCCCTAAAAAATTCAGACCTTTTTTTGGAGAGACGAACTATTAGGAATGTAACTGTTATTGAGGGTCGGTTTGTGTTGAAACACGTTTTGTTGTTTCGGCGCTAAATTTCAAGGCAATTTTGATATTGTTTTATTGATTTTAAGATTTAGGACCTCAAAACATAAAAAAATGGAATATAATGATTTGATTGCAACGGATATGAAATATTTAAATGTTATAGCAATCAAGCCTACAAAAATATATAATTTTAAATATAATATAAAGAAAATGTCATTGACTAATGTTCCAATTTGCATTGTTCAACTTATAACAAAACGCATCAGCTTACAAAACACAATTTAGTATCATTATGAAATGCATAAAATTGCAATAAATCTGTCCAATTTGAAATGATTGAAAATGAAGACAAATTTGTGTGGCTTTATGCCCACAGACAGTCTTTTTTGTGCAACCCCCGAAACATCTTGATTCCCAATATTTAGCATCGACTTGAAAATAAGAAGCGTGCGCTTATGTGACTTAAACAATGTGACGCAAAAAAAAAACGCCAACCCAAGGAGACATGTGTTACACAAATTCATTTGCAGGAGGCAGGTGTAAAATTGTATTGAAGTGCGACGCTACTGGCCTTTATACTTTAAGCATCATTCCGCCTGTAGACAAATGCTGACCGTTGTCTGATATTTGAGACAAATCTGAGGATCTCATCTCTTTTTGCGGTGCCTAGAGGTGTCGACGGTGAGTATTGTGACAAAATTTTGACATGAAATCTTTACATAAATATGAGGAAGTTAAAATGCGATTGATTTAGTGACTTCCAATGTTTCATTTGAAGGAATTTTCTCATGCATTATTCTTGCCATCAATTGTACTGAGAACACAGGAATTACAAAGAAAAGTCTTTAAATTTGACCTAATTGTTGCTAAAGAATTTTCAGCGTATGCATTATTCATTAAAAAAGTGATTTGTATATTTTTAACAAAAGACACGCCAATAACATCGTGACAAATATTTTTTTAAATGCAGCATAAAATCTTTTGTTGTTAAAATTCTGAAGGTACCATAATTTTTGCAAACAAAAGCTACAATATGTGCAGTTACGTCAATTTTTGTAAACAATAATTCGTATTGAATACAATTTTTTTATTCATCAAAACTTCCAAATCACACGTCTTGGACAACTCATAACCGAAAAGCGAAACACGTAAGGGCCTGTCTTTCAAGGCAAAGCATGAAAATGATGACCCTCTTTACGCCATTTAATGATTTTCGTCTTATCTCATGATCTGTACATTTTGCGGTTAAGACAAAAGCGGCTGACACTGCAGCGGTCAAAGAGGATGAGACCATTGGGTCACCTGACAAAAACTCAACGGTAAGATGAAATGGACGGTATGTCTATTTGTTCTATGGAGTAGACGTTGAAGTACTAAGTATGAGAGATCCATCGCGCGTGCCGACATGTTTTACATTAATATTTGAGCATTGAAAGAGATTTAGAACCTTAAAAATATGATTTCAAATCTTAAGTGAAATCTCATTAAATGGTTCAACATTTAAAAATTAAGCTTCTGTTAAATTTTTTGTTAAAACAAAAATGATGTTATGGAAAGAAAATTGGATGAAAAAATAAATTGCCTTAAATTTCCAAACAAAAATTCTATGATACCCCCAACACGGAAACACAATGCTATTATATTTTTGTAGAAAAATAGCAAAATACAGAATTCCCATTCTACTCCTTATAAATTTAATATATATTGATTTCAAATATCCACCTGAGTCAACAATTCAATGCAACTGACTTCAAATTATATTGATGAGTATAACAAAAGATGCACGCAAATTGAAAAGAACTGACCGCACAGACTTGACCCAATTGATCACGGTATCAAATTATATTCCTTTCAAGGGATTCTCAATGCTCACACACGGAAAGCCACCCGTTGGTTAAGGTCCCACATTTTTATTGACTTCAATGGTGGCGTTATTCTTATTATAAATTATGATTTTTCCGTGTTATTGCATTGCATTGTGATTTTATTGCAAGACAATGTCTCACACAACTATTTAAAATCATCGATGAAAGCATTTCTGATATTTGCAGTAACAATAAAACTATTTTGACTATACAGAAGCCGACTTTGTGTAACTAATTGTGTTTAATATCGTTTATAAAAAAATATTAAAGATAAATTTGAATCGAATTTACAATAAAGCGCCACTAACTTGCAATAATGATAAAATAAAAATAATTTAAAATAATTTTTATAAGCCACCAAAGGTCCTAGACCAAAGACCCTAATCACCGCACGTCTTTTCCACATGTGCCAATCATTGAATTTTCAAAGAAATAGAAACTATGAAGCGCCTTTTTCGATGTAACTATACAATTATAATGCTTCCTTTGCATTAATGGACCCTAATTGCGCTTCTTATAAGTATACGCGGATTGAATTCACATATTTATTGTTCAACTCTTTTTTTTTGTAATAAAACAAAATTTCCATTGATGCAGGAAGTTTGAGGTGTTGGTGCAACCACGACACTTTTGGCGGATAATTCTGACGCGGTTAGGAAGACCCACCAAAAAGGTAAAACATCATAATTTGATCAAAGTTGGAACCCATAATTACTTGAAAAATCGGTGTGTTTGTGTTTTATCTTTTCTTTATAATATTTAATCGAAATGAAGATGTCTTAACATTTGATGTCACTTTAATTGCATATTCAGAACATCAGCGTATTGAGAAGAATAACCAAGCAGTTTCTCAGTGGTTGTACAACATAGAAAAGTTAAACGAAAAATTTTTGGCGGCATATTCAAAATAAATGAATAATTCTTAGACGCAGTCTCTTAAACTGATTACATTTAAATTTAAGACCACGTAATCTCAACCGAACAATGAATGTAACTAAAATTCATTCCAATTTCATGCTCATTTGTGTGTAGTTTGTACGTAGAAAGAACGCGCGTCGAAGATGTTGACTTTTCTAGTGGCCAAAAGTGACTCTTAATCACTCCTCAACTAAATCCATCCATATATTGTACAATTCAAATCGTCTAACTAATATTTTTCTTGCTTTATTTTTCGAAGAATCCAAATTCTTAATTTTTACGTTTGCCTGATTTTTGAAATTTTGTGTGTTTATGGTAATTTTAAGATTTTTATAAAATACCAATGGCTGCGGGTACTCTTCTTCGCTTGTAAATGTTTCATTATATTGAAACGCGTTGTTGAACTTTCGTTATACTCAAGAGCTCCTTAAGAATATTACACAGCGAACGGATAATTTTTTGGGGCTTCAAACTAGTGACTATCACTTTCCGTTTTTAATAGACGCATTAATATTACAAAAACTTAAAAACTTCTTCTTTTTTTTAATTACATCGACTACTATAAAGTCTGAATTATTTGGGGAAACAAAACTGCTCATTAATTACAAATCATCCAATAAAAAAAGCAATTTGATCTCATTGAAATTGAATACCTCAAAATTTAAACAATGCGATTCTTAAAACGAATCAATATAGCGCTAAGTCTCAAATCAAATCGTGTCCAAAGACAAGACTGATCTTATCTTCTGCTCACACAGAAGTAAAAACATTTTAACAATACAATTCTCATGTTTCTTTCACGAAAGCAAGCAAGTCGCATACCTTGCATGAAAAGTCACCTGCTGTGATCGGGGTCCTTTCGTTTTCATTGCATGACCTATGCCTGGAGTCAGTCGTCACAATAGATAAATCACAATATGAATACAACACTTGTTCTCATTCCCTTTTTGGTGGCGCTATACACAACAGCTAAATATTTCATCATTTTGTGTCCACAACAATATTTCTGTTGACATTCTATCGCTTTTTAATGAAACCCACTCTGGTCGCCGACAAGGGTTGCTTTGTGGCGCGATAGCATCAAGATGTGGTTGGTGTTCTGGTGGGGAAAAATATAATCAGTTTTGCATCTTGTACTTATATGGCAATCAAAAGTTATGGAAAAACGGCAGCATCCCGAACAACTAACATGTAGAAACATTGATTTCAACAACATGTTGATGGGTGTTATGTTTTTATTTCATTTTGATATTAGGTTCCCATAGGACATTGGTTTTAGGACCATGGAATTTTATACAAATATTTGGTGGCTGAATTTTAAGGGTAGTATGTTTTATTATGGGATTTTTTTATTATTTTGTTTTTATTCAGTATTAAGGATTTATTACTTTAATAAAATTTAAACAAAGCGATTATGTGTAGGGCGTTATCTTTACTTCAGCATAAAAGAAAATCATGAGAATATTTTTTTTGAGTTTAAATTGTAAAAATTGATAAAAAACATGAATTTCAATCAGCAAAATGCTGTACAACAAAATTCATTAGCTTCTCTTATTTAAATACGTGCAATCTTAATATTTAATTGCTGTATGTGGCGCGACGTTAATCATTTAGTGCAATTTTTTTGCATCATCCACTACTCAAATTAAGGCTACATGCAAAATTCCAATTCTTATTTCCTGTCTTTATTCTTTAGGTTAATTTTAAAATTGCACTACTTAAACTGTTTACTTTATATTGCAAAAGCAACAGTTACCTACTGAATATTACAACATTTCGCTCTGATTCTTATTCATCAAGAAGTCCATTTGAAGAACATCACCCATTTAAAAAAAGCGCAATTCTGTGAAGATACTCGTTTAACTATGGCACGCGAGTCCAATCTAATTTTTGGCTCAAATCTTGAACTTTTTACTGGCGTCTTACGACGTACACAACATATTTTGAAGATAGACACCATTAACATAAATATACATATAATAGTAAGTTGCTTTTTGTCTTTACTTTTTAAACTAAGATCAGAAGTCAGGCGATATTTGCAAGAGTATATTTTGTACACATTTTTAAAAGACGGTTATAACTTTTGGGAATACAAATTTTAAATGAGTTTAACTACTTGAAACAGAACCTATTTGCCTAATTTACACCTTTTGAGGAGTAAGAAATTGGTTGAAGCAATTTGGTTTGTTTAAAAGATAAACTGCACAATCTAAATAAATTAAATCAAGTTTTTTAAAGTATTAATTTAATTCAAAGCATAAAACATGACAAATATTTTCTAAGTATTAAAATGTAAACATTACAGAATTTATTTTGCAATAAGAACCCCCTTCCACATATTCTATTTCACAATTTTTTGTCGCATCAAAATACAAAACAACATTTGATACCCGAAATTAGCGACCACCCTTGTTGTGCCGCCTATAAATAAATGCGTCCGTCATTTTTTCCGCGACATTTTCACAAATTGCATTCTGTCACAGCAAATTAGTGTCAAATTATAGAAGAAATCGTCGAAAGGGGAAGAAAAATGCCATTTATAGACACGCGAATAGTTTTTGTACACAAAAACGAATTTGAGACATAAATTTGCAACACATTTAACACCTCATTTGTCACACGCGAAAATCCCAAACCAAATACCAAGTAGTATATGATTAAGGTCTATAATTTGAAGGTTTTTTTACTTTACAAACTAGAAACAGGGAGTTGGAATTTGGTGTCTGGGCGACTCTCACCTACTGCACGGACAATGTGAGAACATTTTTTATGTGTGTGATTTTCAAAATTGATTATATATTATGTAAAGAATGCCTTAAAGATGGATACAAATAATATGGGGGACTGCAGCCACATGATCTATTCAAATAAAATTTTAATGACACCAATTGATGGTTAATAATATTGATGTTCGTGGAATTCATTTCAAGTGGCGTTTGTGAATGAAAATTAAATACGACAATACCCATGTGGAGTATAACAATAAAACCCTATGGAATCAGACTTGTATTCAAAGGACACAATTTTTATGTTATTAAAAAAAATATAACAAACGACTTCCTTTTGTCAATGAATATCTTTTTTGTGTGCTGGATTTAAAAAGTCAAATGAAAGTAAAATTTACTACATATTTTCTATACACGAGGAGGGAGTTTTTATAAACAACAAGGTCTAAGCTGGGATAAGATAATCGGTTTGTTGGTCCATGAATACAAAAGCGACAATTTTTGAAGGAGCTAATTTTCCTTTTGTATAGTTCACGGGGATTTTTTGAGAAGATAAACTATCGGAAGGAACTGATGCATGTAAACGCATGAAAAATAAAAGGAAGTAAAATTATACACTGTGTCTGTTTAATCAATGGGATCAATAGATTTTAAATTAGATAACAATTTTGTATTTTAAGTGGAGGCACTTCTTATTTTAACTAGAATTGGTTTATGAATTATTGTTAAAATCTTGGCAGCAAATAAAGGACTTTAATAAAATGTACAAGTTGAATAGAATGATTGTAATCCATCAATTTAAGTCGTATAATTAACTTAATTGCAAATTAATTGCATATTTGGATATTTTTATGAAAATAAGAGAACAATTAAAATTTATTTTTCATTTAAAAATATTTTCAAAATAATCTATTTTATTCTGTAATGAATTTTCGTGATACCAAAATTTAATTTCAAACACCACAACATAATTTTCTTTTCCACAATATTCTTGGGTATAGCAAAGCAAATTACCGAACCGGTATTTTTTACCCAAAAAGCAAAACACCGCATTGAACACTCTCCAGTCTCCACTTTGCGTGTATATTTGCCTCGTCTTCCACATTAAAAGTTTACCTTCCATTTGAAAAACGGCCACGATATTCAGAACCTTTTCGACCATCGTCGAGGGCAGTTCATTTTACAAGCTTGAACAAAAATTTATCATTTTGTTAAGCCGCTCCAAATTCTTTTAAAAGCAGTTTAAATTTATATAAATATTTAAAAAATTGAGTCAAGTGAAGTGAGTTTTTAAAGAAAGTAAAAAGAACGCATACAAAAAATGGAGACTGAATTATACCGATATTATTATGGCATCAAGGATGATTCCATGGCTTTAACAAACAATTACACCGATTTAAAATGGAATAACTACGATCCCCACCCGATAACATACCAAAGTGAAATCACAACAATGCCGTACCCATCAAATTATTCAGATGGCTGGCATTCAGCGAGCCCAGCCAGCAGTTTGAGATCATCAACTCCTGAGGAGTATCAGGATGTTAACCCATTGGCATTAATTGCATGCAATGATGAAGATTATAATATTAAATACCTGCCAAGTGTGTCGTCATGCAGCAAAAGTGAAAGCCATACACCGGATCAATGGAGTGAAAAATCCTTTGAGATGGACGTACTCAATCCTGATGTAGCGTCTTCAGACAATTCGAATTTCGACAGTGCAGAAGTGATGAAAGATGAAAGTGGTATAAGTGTTGTTCGCCGACGTGGATCAAAGCAAGTGGCGCCAGTTGTTAAAAAGAAGCGTCGACAGGCAGCCAACGCACGCGAAAGGCGACGCATGCAGAATTTGAATCAGGCATTTGATCGGTTACGGGAATATTTGCCACATTTAAGTAATGATCGACAGTTGTCAAAACATGAGACGCTGCAAATGGCTCAGACGTACATCACTGCTTTGTATGATCTCCTGCAATAAAAAGAATAATTAAATTAGAAATGTTTGTAAATATATTTATTGTAAAAAAAATTACTAGAATTATTATACTTAAACAAGAATAAAAGACTATTGTTATTGTATATATACGATTTTTATTTTTTATTTATTGTGGTCCAGCCATATGGCTGGACCACAATATTGTTTGCCTTTCAGATATTGTGACGGCTTTTAAATTGAACTTTTGATGTCTATAATTAGCAAGACCCCTTGTATTTTATTTTGTCCCTTTTTTGAAACTATTTTGATGTTTTCCTGTTAAACTTATCGGTATTCGTATTCGAAATATAAAAAAACGAGAATTTCTTAGATGCTTATGATTCAACTATAGAGACTGCAAAAATAATTCGGCAGCATTGAAATGAAACTCAAAATTTTATTTATTTTAAAAGTCCTGACCAATTTGCAATTTAAACAAGCTTTCGACACAAAGCAAGAAAATTAAAGATAAAATTTCCAAAAATACTACTTTACTATCATCTTAACTACTCGTATAACTACCTAAATCCCAATTCCCAGCTCTTGATTATCCATATCCCTTAAAGATATAATTTTACAAGTACATAATAGTTAAAACAACTAACAATAATAAAACAGCATATGCAAGACGCTACAATTCTTGAAGTGATCTAATTCAAAGTCAAGACGCCACTTCCAACTTACATAACCAAATCACTAAATCAGAACAAACTATTTTTGTTTACGTAAGAATTTGATGGACTGTAAGCATTAAAAAACCTGCCCACTACTTGTAGTTACTGGGATCGAGTACAAAACATACTGGAACAACAAACAAACAAATTCATTCATTTCGGGAGCAGCTGGGAAGTGCTGGGAGTTGTTATTGAAGAACAATTCAGTTATTTTGCATGTCAATCAAAATTTTATTGTGATAAGTTTAAGATCTGGTTATGGTAACGTTGATGCGGTGATCTATTACAATTTTAATGTTAAATCCACATAAGTAATAAAAAAATTATTGAGGGCCACCAGTAATTTCTAGCACACAACTATCAATGTACGGAATTTCCTTATTGTTATGTTTCTTGGCTTCAGCGATGCTTAGGTCAAAGTCACTCATTTCATTCAACATGTAATATGCATTTGCACGATAAATCCATGCCCGTAAATTTTTCTCATCCAATTTGTTGAGGACAAAATCGCAATCGATGATGGCGCGCTTGTAAACTCCATATCTGTAAACAAATTAAAACTTTAATTTGGAAAGGATATTATTAATAGTAATTACCTTATGTAACACAAAGCTCGATTGGTGTACAAAACAGGACTGTCCTTTACATGAGTTATTGCTTTTGTATACAAATCAATTGCTTTTTCATAATCTCCACTTCTAAGAGACTCATTTCCTAATAATCTTAAGTTTTGCGCAACTTTTTGACGTTGTTGGCGCTCACTGAAACGACGTTGCGCATCACGCTCTGTATCCGACATAAATGAAAAGCGTTTGGCTTGCTCAGAAGTCTGCAATACAAATTGTTTTTAAAGGAACATTAAATAAAAATTAAAAACAATTAAACTTACATCAATGGATTTATTAATTAAAGTCCTCTCCTCTTTTACTTCAATAATGTAATCATCAATGCTCAATTTATCCAAATACTCCGGCTTCTTAGTATATCTAAAAAATTAATTAAAAATATTAATAATGAATGAATTTAATAAAAATATAATACTTACTCTTCAGAAATTCCTCCAGCCCCCTTCTTATCCAAAGTCGGCTCCATATTATTCATCATTTTAAGAACCATCATTACCTCATTTACTTTACTTTCAAATGCATTGAAAGCCTCTTCATTTTCACCAAGATGAGCTTTTGCCATTTTATTTTTAATATTAAAATGTAAATCTTTGAAATTGAATTACAATCTAGAATAAAATTTCTATCAACAATATTTTGTTGTTGATCAAACAAAACTACTGCGTTACTATTGACAACCATTTAATGGTTGCATTTATTGATTTCAAATTCCCTTTTAAATGTAATAGCTAACTGTTGTAATAAGAACGAGTATTTTGCATCAATAAATTCAAAGCATTTAACCAGAAACCAAAATAACTGTGAACATCTTTTCAGAGATTGAAGTGGTTACAAAATTGTTTTCACCCCCAAATAATAACGAAGAGAAAATAAATATTTCATTCAAGGCAATCAAGTTGTTCCGTTAAATTACTGTACAAAATGAAGAACAGTGAAACAGTTACGGTACCTGTCAAGACATCCTTCAACCAACAACCAAACCGAGATGAACCATTCAAAATCAATTTTATTTGTCTTGTTGTTGCAACTTGTTGTTTCTTTCACGATTATAGCGGAAATGAAATGCGTGTTTAAATAAAAATCTTAAGAATAACTGTTTGATGCCAATGTAAGAAATTGGTCCACAAGAAGAAATTTAATTGCAAACAACAAAGAAACGGAATATAAAAGCCGGAACTTCGCATTTAATGTAATAGGCGAATCTTTTAGACGTAGGCGATAAGTGGATGAGCACGTCGATTTTTGGATTGAATTATATTTAAGGGATGGTTTTGATAAATTATTATTTTAACATTTGAATCAATATACGAGTTGAAATATTTTGACAAATTAATACATGAGGATTTAACATTTATGGCAAAACGATTTAAAATATAATTTTGATTGGCTGATCTCATTTTGTCTATTTCCTATTTAGGCGTTTAACAATTTTAAAATTAATAAGCCATTCAAGAATTAAGCATTGTCTCAAAATTGCTGTCGTACAATTTTTTTAATCGATCAAAAAACACTTTTATATACTTGTTAAGCCTTCAACTGGGCCCTCTCTGATCATATTTCATCTCGCGGTATTTAAGCACTTGCCATTAAGATGTAGGTGGTCCGACTTGGTGAATGGCTTTTACCTAACAAGTGCACTGGCTTGTTCAGTAATTAGATAGTCCATTGGGTATTAACATGAAATCATTTTACGCAATTTTCATACTTTTACATTAGAAGGTTAAATTTTCCCACACCAATTTGAGGTATATATACGAAACGGATACTTGCAGGGATGCAATTGAGCGTAATATTACCTTAAGATAAGGTATTTGTTAAATGAGGTGATGAAAAAGGAGCATTTTTGCGTTATCTGAGAACAATGATGCAACTTTCAAAAGATTTTTTAAGACTTTTGATTTAATCTCTTTTAAAGTGAGGCTTTAACTAACTACACTTTGATTAATGACTGCAAAGAAATGCTCTTCTATGTTTAGTGAATGTATTGGGTCTATTAAAATTTCATCAAGCCAAATAATTGTTGTCTAAAAGATGCAATTTTGACACCTAAAGCTGTTGCAATGTATTTTACTTCTACCTGCAGTATTCGGCCTCATCGAGATTATATTTTTCTATGTCTTTAAGTACAATGATCTGAATTAAATAAGAGGCGCATGTTGTGTACCAAAAAAACGTATCATGTGGTGCACCTACGATACAATAAAAAGGACCAAATCAACCCTTCTGGTTTTTTATACTTAATTAAATGTTATTAATTCGTGTATCCGTTTTTTATAGTAATGCAACATATGATGTTCTATTAATAAAAGTCACCAATTGATATTATACAATGATTTCCACTTCCTATTTTTTCATCATAAGACGTGCTGCATCCCAATTTTTTCTTTTTCCGTTTTTCTTCCTTTTTGTGAAGGTGGTTTTCTTTTTTTAATGTACTTTTAAATTGTTTCCTTTCATACTATTTTTTATTATTATATTTGGTACGATATTATGCTTGTTTAGCCTTTATGGTTTAAAGGATGATCGTGACCATATGTCAGTTAAAGCGTTATAGAAATGCAAGTGAAATTGCATTTATTTTCATTCATAAAAAATAAAATAAATTGTTTTTAAAGAAACGCATTTTATAATATAAAATGCGCTGAAAACATTTCTTCTATAAATTTAGTGATCGGTCAAATGTACCAATACATTTTCTTTTGGTCACACTGATCCTTTTTCAAGGAATTTAATTTCACGTGAATTTTTAGAATTGGAAAGAAAGTGTCAAAGGCGATTTTATCGATAGAGGTTTTGCCTTTTAAATTATGTAGTTTCAAAGGAAATTGAATATCCCTTCGGGACAGTTTTTAGTTTTCATTTATTTACAGACATTTGTTTTTGTAATAGGATATGAAATTTAAAAGAAATAATGCATAAAGAAAACGTGTCAAAAATTGCTTAATGGCATAAACAACAAGGACATGGTGCAAACGCATCTTACAAGAATGGAATAAAGGACTACAGTTTAATCAAGTGCAAATAAAGGACATTTTCCGAAATAATTTATATATATACAAATAAAAACTTTAACCAATATTTCGACACAAAATATGCTTGTGTTATTTCGACGACAATAAAGACAAAATCCCTAATTAAGTTCTCAAAGAAACAAAAACCAACTTTCTTAACACCTTTTACTTATAATCTTTAAGTAGGTACCTACTTCTTTAATGCTCATTACATTACACGCAAAGCATAATAAAATATTAACACCTTCAGCTTGCAACGTTTAAATAAATAAATTGTCGATTATTTATATCTTTATTGAAATACGATCTGTTACAGCAATGAAGAATAAGGTTTATATAAACGTGTGTGAGAAAAAGTAATCCCCAACACAGAATGAACTAATTTTAGGAAAACTCTTAATATTCGGACCCGCAATGTATTAATGCCAAATCAAATAGTCTAAATTACAATTTGAAACATTATCCGTGTCAAAGAAGTATAGACAATGATGCAGTTTGTTGTTGTTTTAATAAAATATGCCCCCAAAAAAGAAGCTGGTGGTCCACATTGTGATATTCAATACTTTGGACCTCCCGTGTTAAGATGTTGACTTTCGTTTAAGTAATATTAGTCGCGAAATATTATGAATTTTTATTGATTCCTTTTTTTTTTAATTTAATATATTATTAGACAATTAATTATTATAATAATTATTTCAAAAGGATTTATAAAGGACTAATATTTAAGACATTGAGGCTTTAAGGAGTGCTTTTATATAAATACTTTGTTGCATTTAGAAGAATAAATTATTTCTGCTTTTAGTGAATTTATGCAAAACTAAAGTATTAAGTTATTGTCCTTATTTATGCCATTTGAGCAACATGTGTGGCAAAAAGTGTCACAATCATAATCATAAATAACATTTTTATTACAATATAAAACCTCCCAATATTCACAAGCAGTATAAGAAATGAATGTACAAAAATATCCCTATCATATGAAGAAGTGAAAAGGAAGGAAACTCCTTTGCCAAATGAATATGACAATAAATCGATCACATTTTATTGAGAGAACAACCTCAAGGGAAGGAACAAAAAAACCTACGAAAAGGAGACGACAAAATTTACCGGTGTGTGCCACAAGTCTTGAATATGCAGAAGAAGGTGATTCAAATGACTGCAGAAAATATTTTAAGGGACATCTTGAATTGACCCGAGCGTGCACTCCGCACGGGACATGTGTAACACATATTTTTATTCTGAGCAGGTGAGTTCATTTTTCTTATTTGTGTTGAGAACATTTTTTTCTCATCTTCACATTTAATTTCTGCTTGCTTCTTAAAAGCACACATTTGTAAATGTTTACAGAAGCATGAGCTTTATAAAGGGTTAGGGTAACCTCGCTAAAATCTTCCCACCGACAAAAAAAAAACTGTGTATTGCCCCCAAAAATTGCATTTCAACGGAATATAGATCCCAATACATGACCATTTCCTCCCTCAAATTTCCATCAACATATTGATTCGGTAGAAGATCCCACTTGTTGTCGCTTTACATTGCATATAGCTTCCAAATCAAGTGTGGGGCGTTTCCTTGTTTGTTTTTGGCAAACGATCGAGATGTACGTGACGTAATTACCGACTCTTTTTGATGCCGATCACTTAATTCATTTTCTCATAAACCCACCACTCTTATTCGTTATGTCTTCCTGTTGCGCGCTGTGATGCACCCATGCATCATTGTTTGAATGCGCGCATCGATTGACCGAAGTTGCACGATGAAAGGGTGCGAAATGAATTGTGAGAACGCCACAACACATAACACTGGCCGAGTAAAAGAGAATTGGAAGTGACTGTGTAAGCGCCAATTTGTTCACCTGCGTACAAAATTATACGCTTCCCGATTTTGATTTGCCCTTTGACGTGTCCGTTTAATTTTATTGGCTTATTGGTTTTGCAGATTAACAAATCCCTCATACATAGTAATTCCCATATATGCGATTTATTTGGACTCCAAAATTCCCGGAAAAATCTTGTTGATTGGATTAACCACTTTATTATAATCCGCAACATTTTAAGTACGTTTTGTGAAAGAGTTTCACTTTCATTCATGTGCACACAGGTTGATTATTGCAAATTGTAATGCAAAGAAGGAGGACAAAACTGGGATCCATGTAAAATATTTTCATATTTTATTATTACGGGAGGACGTCCAACAAAAAAGGAATTGGAAGTCAAAAACTGACAACAGATGGTAATTTTTTATTTTTTTGGTTTTCTGAAGCAAACCCTGGCTACAGCACCAGACTACCGACTTAATGTTCTTCATACGATGGAGTGTGGTGTTATAAGCAAAGTGCAGGAATGTTGAGAAGGGTGACCACTCTCATTAGGCAGTGAAGCAAAGTGTGACCCGATGGCGTGTGCACTTGTCCAACAACAAGACGGAGCAAGAGTCGCGTGTCCTCCGTTTTATGTTTGTTTATGTTACCATATACCGCTAATCGGTGTTGTTCTGGTTTGTTGTTAACACACAAATAAATAAACTTAATTTGAGTTTTATCTTAATTGCAATTATTATTGTGCGAATAAAATTTAACAGACTGCAAAGTTGAATAGTTTAATTTCATTTTATTTTAAATATATAATCGAAGACGTGGATTTTGACTATAATCGAATAATCAAATTTGTTGAATGCAACATTCGTGCAACGATTTAAAATTATAAAATTTAATGGGATATTTAGGGACTTAAGGATGCGTGCTTTCTTTAATTAAAATTAGCAACAAAAAAATTATTTGTGGAAAAGTTTTATGAAACGCGACTTAAATGGACAAATAAAGTCTATTTTCCTAACAACAAAAAAATTGATATCAAAACCATTATCCGTTTTAAAATGAAAATAAAATTGAAAAGGAACTGTATTTATTTATGCAAATCGGCGGCACATCAAAAAATGTAAATTGGGTTTCAAAAACAAATAATTCACACAACAGGTGAGGCACTGAGGCCCTACCTGTCAGCACCGTTTCATGCATGCATATTAAATAATATCAATAATCGACATGATAGAGATCAGAACAACAACAATGAACGGCCCAAAGAAAAGGAGAACTAATTTGCATTCATCAGAACGCTATTTATGGAGTTGCCTTCACTTTTAAATTTGCAGAATTATTTCTTAACGTTTTTTTGAAAAGATCTTTTCAGAAATTCGTATATACTTGTAAATAATAATTAATTAAATTATGTTTTTAAGGTTATTACATCAATTTAAATGAATGTGCTTAAAAACAACATATGTAAAAAGAAATAAAAATGATTAAATGTAATCTGTATATTAAGGAAACAATACTGTGAGGGAAAAAGTCCTAAACTACTCTAGATTTCGATATCCAACTGAGTGATTAAACATTATTACCTTAAACGATTTTTAAGAATTCTTATTAAGATTAATTCATATTTGCCACCGACTTGAAATTGTAACATATTCTTTGAATTATTAAACCAATGAGATTAAATTTTGCAGAACCCTAACTTATCATCGTCCAGCAGAATCGATTCTTTAAAAAAAAAAATCCTTGGAAAAGTAAATTTATTTAATGACCTCACATCTATTGTTTCTAAAAACGTTGATGCAGTCAATCATGATTTTTATTTCGAAAAACATATTTATATATGGCAACAAAATCGTTTACTTTCTCAGGTAATATAAAGTGAAACCCGCACGTAGACTGAGAAGATCATTTGAAGCGTATATAAGCGCTTCCAGTGTCCATATCAAAATACAATATTTATAATGTCATTTAATCGTGTGTGGTATCTTCCCATATCCTTCCGTTTTAGTAGATTAGTGTTAAAAATTAAAGAAGTGCTTAGGAATGGCTTCATTAAGTTATGTAAGTATTTTGAATTTGACACCCTTATTCATAATGAAGGATTTTTTGGAATTTTCAGTGAGGTACCTGAATTTCTCATTTTATGTTTGGTATAATGCGAAAATAATAGCAACATTGATTATTGATGTAAAAATGTGACTTACCCAAGTATAGGTTTACTTTAAAGACTTCCGGTTCCGAATTATTGTCCCTATTCAGCAATTTAATAATTAATTAAGCAGCATTCCCATTCCCTAAAAAAGAAAAATTGAAACATTAGTATGATGTCTTTTACCTTACTTTATAGTTATAACGCAGTTATTAATAACTCATTGTTCTTCATGTTTTATTCTTTAAGAGTAAGGGTTTAATTTAATTTATATCTGCGGTCGCAAATAGTGCAACTTATAACAAGAGTTTCGTTGTTTAATGTTTTTTTTATTGTCTTGCAATATCTCGTTAAACAATAAGAATTTACGCATAAATAATTGGCAGATCATAGGGTGATAGGGCGTTCGCGGTTCCCTTTAACACTACACAGCGGCGCATGTGCCATCATCTCGATAAGAAGTATAAAGTTAAACAAGTAAAAAAAAGTTTGTACGCCGTCTTTGCTTCGTATAATACCAAAGGAACAGGTGAATTGTCTTACCGTAATTTTTAACACAAAAACCCCGTATTGATGTAATCTGGACGCAAAGATCGGAAGTAGGTACCGACGCGACGCTACAAGTTACAACTATTAATCCATTGACCTCTGGCACATTATATTTAAATAAACAAAAATACGAATCCTAACTTAAATACAACAACGCCGCACCGCCATCAAATGCTAAACGCTACGCTCATTTCGGGTGGTTAATCGCATCTAATGGGGGACCCCTAATATGTCTCGACCTACATAAATATAGGGACAACCTTAAAAGATTGTCAATTCCGAGTATATCTAATTTATTCGCGTTTCCCATTGCGCGGGGTGCGTCTTCTTGGCATGTGCCCAAAATCAATAAAATGAAATAAATGAATACATAACGATTAGGGTTGAGGGCAGGTGAGACTGGAGATCCGCAATGCACTTGTCTTGCATACACACAACATAGACATATATTATTTATTCAAATTGCGTTTGTTGCCTTATACTGCAACGATTTATGCGTTTCCTGACTTCGTTGCTGCATGCGGGAGAAGACGGGTTGATATACCCAAAACCGTATATGACTTACACTTATGTATCGCGAAAATACAAAATTTGAATTAAATGGGAGAGAGAGACCCTTGGGGCGAATAACGGAGTCGTGCAGTTATACTGCATAAAAAAAACGGGGAATACGCGCAGATATTATAAAAGTCGCTGACCGTAAGTTCGACGATCCTAAATAAAGGAGGTCAAGAAATTGTAAAGAAATAGTTTAGAAATAATATTAAAATCCTATGCCTAAAGATGTTCATCTTGAATTTGACTGTCGCATGACACACAAAAAATATAGAACCAATTTAAAACCTAACTAATAACCAATTAACGATAACATCTTTATTAACCAAAACAGTAAAGTGAATAAAAATATGTTAAAAAGCAATAAATGTGTCCTTACACCAGCCACCGTGCCCCCGCTTCCACCGATCAAAACGCATTCATTAAATCATATAATGAATTGATCAAAAGAATAAACGACGATTTATTAAGGAGCCGTACATAAAAGCTGAATCAACCTGTTCGCGCTATCTTTCTTACGTGCTTCGTTCAATTCTTTATACTGCAGCAACAATCAAGATACAGCAAAAAAATAACAAACTATACATTATCAGCATGGGCTTTAACGTTTGTCCCCCCGTTTAATATACAAAAACAAAAAAGAAACGCGCCTAATTAGAATACTCTTTTTTTAACAAAGCGTATTATACAAGTTACGACACCGCGCGACCGGTGCTTGGTGGTGGTCTGCAGGTCTCTCATTTTGTGTCCCACCCTTCTCCACGCATTCGCTTTTATTAGCTTGACATATAGTCACATAACTGGACGATTAACACGCTATTAACACCTCTTTACGCTTCTCGTTTTATTTGCCTCCCTTTTAGTTGTATGCTTAAATTTACCGTTGTTTTTGTTGAAAATTTGTGCGTGTCATCGCGAGTTTTAAGGCGTCCTTTTTTGCGGAGTTAAATTTTCTTGGCTGATAATTAGTTGTGATTGAAGTATTTATGCTATATTTAATAATTTAAACTAATTTTTTTGTTTTAATATGCCACTATAAAGTTTTGATAGAGTCTAGATGCAATCCTAATGCGTTGAAAATAATTGAGGGGAAAGGGGACAAAATGAAAAATTTTCTATAGCAATTAAAAGTTAAATCCACTTACATTTATCAGTTCTTTTTGCGTATTTATATTCATTGACATCTTTTTATTACTTTAAAAACAATTAAACAACTATTAACACTATTTAATTAATTAAATTTAATTTTTTCACAGGAGTTCATCTTTTTTGATACGAAGCGAGGCGTCACACAACACGAACACATTTAAATATTTATGGCAACTAAATACTAGACACCGCATTAAGCAATTGCGTACCGCTTGGCGCTTATGGTTAAATTGCTTGTGGTCTATATAATGGTATTATGCGATCGGTAGTAAAACAGGTGCATTGGAAACGTACGGTTAATATAAACAGATATATGTCCTTGCTTAAAAAAATTCAAAAACATATTTGAAATGTTTCCGAATAAAAAGAATTCCCACCACATTTTAATTATTTTATAGCGATGTTTTCTCGTGTTTTCCCTTACGGTTTACCATTTATTAGCGGCATAATTCTTATTTCTGAATGACTCCTTGCAATCAATATTCGGTATACTATGGCCCAGCCCCAGACTGGTTACTGGTTTGTATTCATGACCAATATAACGGTATTTTGCGTACACTTCTCCCACTTTTGTTATGGAAGAATTCTGAATTATAATATGCATCAACAAATATCAAAGAAGTGAATGTAAATACGCCTAAAGTTTCTTTTTTTGACTCACTGTTACTTATGCTTTGTTTTTGGCTGCGTACTTCGTATTCATATTAAATTTATTTATCGAAAATATATATTTCTTTAAATCCATGATACGCATTCACATCGTGACATCATATAGCTGTCAAAAGTCAATTTACAAAATAGGGCGTTGTTGTGATCAAATTTAAAACAATTCTCAAATGAAATTGTTTTTAAATTAAATTAGACACTTTTCAATCCTTAAATCGGAAGCATTCCTCAATAAATATGAAGGTCCTTTTGTTATTGACAGTGGTAATTGTATCAATTGGTTACTGTAAGTGGAATTATACCAAAATCATCCAGCAAAAGTTTTCATTGTTTTGTAAATCCCTTCCCTTTTAGGTTCGGCAATTTGGTGCTACCAATGTACGTCAGCGACTCCTGGATGTGCTGATAACTTTAATTGGCGTGGTATTGGGTATTTAGGGGCTCCCTGTCCCGAGGATGATGATATTTGTGTGAAAATTGTTGAAAAGAATGGTGGTATGTGTTTCTTTATTCACTTGAAAGTGTGATTCAACAAGTGTTTATCTTCTTTTTTTGTTGCAATTTCTTGTTTGGTAATGAGTTACTAATTGTTAAACTTGACACAAAATTTTAAATTAAGTTATTGTAAGAATTGATTTAAACCAAAAGTTACTACAGCAAAAGATTTCGGACTGAATTTCTTAAATTCTCAATTATTTTGTGGTGTCCAACAAGAAACGTTTAAATTTTAAAATTACACCGCGACTCATTCAAATTAAAAACAAAAACAATATTTTCAGTATCTGAGACAGTAACACGCGGCTGCATAAGTGAGCTGCGTGGTTTCCGCACTGACATGCCACCCGATCATTATGAAGGATGTCGTCCAGCTGCCACAGATCCTCACCTATCCAATTATGTGTTTCACGATATTCAGGAACACGACATTAAACGAAATCATTTTCCCAATACAACATTTTGTTTCTGCTTCCTGGACCACAGATGTAATAGTGGAGTTAATGTGAAAATCAATTGGTTTGTTGCCATTTTAATTGCAGGAAAAGCATTCATGAGTGCGCTATAACACTCTTTTATATTTGATTGAATCTCAGCGTTAGAGAATGTTTTAATTTTTTACAAATGTAATGTGAAGATTAAGAAATAAGATCAAAACCGTCCATAATTAGATGTAAAAAATCTCTTATTTTAAGTAAAATTAAAATTAGTATTGTAATGTAAACTTTGTACAAAATATTTCACACAATGTATGTGTGTTGAATAATTATTTAAAAATAAATTTTTAAAGCCTAAAAACCTTAAAAATATTTATCTAAACCTAATCAATATATGAATAAAGAAATCCGTAAACCCGATAGGATGCATAAAATAATATTAAAACTCACCTAGCAAAAGTTCAGCCACCAAAAACTGGACGCAGAGAATCCGTTATAAAATCTACCAGCATAAAAAATAGAATTGCAAAACCATCCGCAGACCACATTTACTGGTGTTAGTCAATTTTATACGTTCGTCTGCAGTAATTTTCCGCTCGACTAAAAGCAAGGGGGGAAGGGGAAGTGGTATGATAAAATGTATTAGAATCCCAAGCATTCCAGGCCACCGCTCACGGGGGAATTCCAAGTAAATCCACTTACATTTATCATATCTTTATGCGTATTTATGATTATTAATAGCTTTTTAACACTGTAAAAACAATTAAACACTAATTAATACATTTAACTTAGTTTTTTCACAGGAGCAAATTTTTTCGCGCGAAATGGTGCGACCACAATTCACAATGGCTACCGGGCTACTAAAAAGTAAAATATGAATGCTTTTTAACCCGTTCGCATAACGGTATTTTGCAAACACTTCTCTGAAATGCGCTTTAGAAAAATACGTGTAATATAGACAGGTTGTTGTCCTTGCTTAAGCTATCTCTAAAAATAATTATGAACATTTGAAATATTTGTATTAAATTACAAGATTTCAAAGTTCTTAATACAGTTACTATTTATTTTCAATTTTATCTACCAGCATAAAAAATAGAATTGCAAAAACAGACCACTTTTACTTTAGTCAATTTTACACGTTCATTTGCAGTAATTTTCCGCTGGATTAAAAGCAAGGAGGGAAGGGGAAGAGGTACGAACAAAAGTATTAGAGCATTCCAGGCCACCGCTCACGGGGGAATTCCAAGTAAATCCACTTACATTTATCATATCTTTATGCGTATTTATGATTATTAATAGCTTTTTAACACTGTAAAAACAATTAAACACTAATTAATACATTTAACTTAGTTTTTTCACAGGAGCAAATTTTTTCGCGCGAAATTGTGTGACCACAATTCACAATGGCTACCGGGCTACTAAAAAGTAAAATAGCAATGCTATTTGAACCGTTCACATAACGGTATTTTGCAAACACTTCTCTGAAATGCGTTTTAGAAAAGTACGTGTAATATAGACAGGTTGTTGACCTTGCTTAAGCTATTCCTAAAAATAATTATGAAGAACATTTGAAATATTTGTATTAAATTACAAGATTTCAAAGTTCTTAACACAGTTACTATATATTTTCAATTTTACCTGTATTGCAAATTAATTAAATAATTTATAAATAATAAATAGAAATATTGAAATTGTACAAAATACGAACTCACATTCATTTTGAGTCGCGTTTTTCAAAAAGTGTAGATTTTGATTTCCTAAAGAGACTAACCAGTCCTCCACCCCCGGTGGATGTATGCGACAAAGAACTCGACGGTCGTTGTTCCTCTTCCGATGGCCCAGCATTCGGGTCAATTTCCACCATCAAACTTTGGCGACAGAGCGCTGACACCGCACCGGGAGCATCTTTTCGTTTTCCGCGCATTTTGACGCGTCGAAATTTGGAGGCAATATTTGAAAAAGCAAACCGCCGCACATTGGGCCCAGTCAAATTAGGCGGCAAACTTGCACTGTTACCAGCTAATCCTACGGTTCCAAGCATTCCCAGGCTTGCGCTCTTTTGTATGGCCACCATATCGTCTTCATTCTCACTGCCGCAATTACTGTCAGCTTGACTCAGGCGATTGTGTGGATTACGGGAGCGCTCCCTTAATTGCCACACCTCTTCGTTAGGATCATCGTTGGGGGCACGTACCGTAACAGTGGAGCTACTCTTTGAGTCGGGCAGTCCAGTTGCGCCATAGCCACGCAGGAATTCTTCCTTTGCTTTTTTTAAGCGTAATGCGCGCTCACTAATCATTTGAATACTTTCATCTGGTGGTACCGGAGTGCATGGGGCACTGCTGTGTTGAAAATTGTTGCTGTATTTACGTGTTATCACCGGAATCGAGTTGTCTGACTTATTGTGCATTAGCATGATTGGAAATGGTTCCTTCAACGACATGATCATGTCATTTTTGTTCATTTTGCGTATTGAGAGTTTCTTGATCGTGCCGGTAATGGAAGCTGCATTGGAACCGTAGTGACTGTTGGCTTCACAGTTTTTTCGATACAATCGCTCTTTTTTGTACGCTTCATTTTCTGTAAAATTAATCCCGTCTGTATTCACAGCCTGATTTTGCACCCCGTCAAAACTATTAATCCACTGGTCCTGTTTCGCCGGTATGACACCAGCACTTGATGACTTTTGTACTGTATTTGTGTCACACTGATCGGTGATTTCGGATTTATCAGTGTCTTCAAATTTATTTTGACGCTCCACAAAATTTCCAAAACTGGCTGACTTAATGACAAGATTTGTGCTGGGTAACATTCGGCGCCAAGCCAATGGGGATGATGGATTGGACCCGCTGGGCTCACGTTCCTGAGACACTCTCTTATTGTATTTCTCAATCATCATTTGAATGGCTGGTGAAGGACTTTTCTTTTCAAGCGTTTGTCGCCTTTGTGAGCTGGGAGATTGCGGCAGTGGTGGAAGAGTCCTCAAAATTTTTGATTCCTCAATTTTTGCACTTGCATCTGTTGCAGCAATTGGCGGCATGTCTTCAACAGATGAAAATATTCGTCGTTTAGTTTTGACAAAAACATTGACATTTACATCTGTACCTTGATTATCACATCCTGCTGCAATTTCGCTGGCGTCAATGAGCTCCACACGTGTCTCTGTGGGGGATATGAGAACACCATTGTCATCAGCAGGTCCAGAATCAACAGCGACGACTTTAGGTTTAAAGTTTAGTACATAAACTATGTCATCTGAAGACAAATGGGATCCTGTTACTAATGGAGCTAAAGATGGTGCCATCGGTTCATCATCTTGCTTCAATTTAATTGTATTCGAGTTCGCTCGACTCGTTTTTCGTTTAATTCTTCTTGGTGCAGCCTCCAACATTGGTGTATTCTGCAGTGTCTCCTCATCACTACTATCACTTTCAGTTTTGCTGCTTTGTCGGGAACCAAGACGTCTCAGTTTAACTTTACGTTTGCTGAGATTCCTTGTTAATCCTTCGTCGTTATCGGCATCATTATCAATATCGTCATGAGCCATGACTTTTACTTGATTGATGACAACCTGATCACCGGCGTCATGACGATAATGAAAGACATCTGGTTGAACAGTACAGATGGCCACATTACGATCAGGAGTATCCTCATGAGTTATATTGATCTCTGGAACGGTTGGCCCTCTACGCAGTCGTGATTCAGCGAATCGGCAAACCGTACTGATTTCACGTTTCAAACAACTCACTTTCATTCCAATTTTGTTCAAGAGATCTGGATCCGACCTTTCATCAACCGTTCTTTGCATCTTCTCGAGCTGCAAGGGGGAAAAAAAAAACAATTTATTAAAAATAATGACCTCAATAATTTTGGGATGATTCAAAATTACCATTCGAAGAAGATCTATGGCCAAATCTTTTATAGAATCTAATGCAACAAACATTTTCTGAGAAGCTCGTCTGGAATTGGACCTCGAACTGATGGTTGAGTCGATCATGGATCTAATAGATTTTTTAGCGTTCTTCACATCGATTAGTTGATAACTATTCTCCTTCATGCATGTTAGCAATCTGGCTACTTCCTTCAAAACGTTTATCGATGCTGGATCAATTTCATCTCCTACTAATACTGTTTCCTCTTTTCCCGCACTATGGAAATTTAACATTTTTAATTTATAAAATGGAAAAAAAGCATGCGTAAAAATTATTACCAAAATTCTTTTCGGGATTGTTCATATCGATATACTGGCGTTTGTTTTTCAACCATTGGCGACGCTGTCAACAATGGTGCTGCTGTTTCCTCAATATCATCCTCAACTTCAACGATCACAGCCTCTGGCTCATCCTGTGTCACAGTGTTATTGTTCATCATAAGACCACAATCCATTTCTGGATTTGACGAAATGCGACGTCCATTAATTGAGGTACATTCCTTCAGATCATCCACATCATTTAAAGACATACTAGAAAGTTGATGCGAAATGGATGGCACCGAAGCATGTGGTGAAATACTATCCATTGACATGGATCTCGTTAATGGATTAGTCTTTTCCATATTGGATGCATCTGAGGGATCACCAGAGTCGTTATTTTCACCCACCACTAGTGGCATATAACCGGGATGAAGTAGAGCAAATGTCGACGCTTCAGGACCGATTCCTCGTGCCTTTTCCCATTCATACAGTTTTCGCGTAAATTTACGAGAAATTCCCTCAAACTTTAATACACCTTTTGATGTCTGGACAACAACTTCTTTTGCGGGAGGCACCATTGCCTTAAGTTTGCCTAATTTGTCAAGCTTTTCACGCTCAATGCATTTAGCCTTTTCACGCTCAAGCCGTTGACGTTCCCGCTCAATCTTTTGCAATTCCTTGTCAAGCTCTTCAGAACTTTTTAGCTTCTTGACGTTATCTGTTTTGTCTGATTTAGTTGGACTGGCAATTAGAGAGTGACGTTTGTTTTCTTGTGATGGCATGGAGGAACCGGATGCTTTCATTTTTTTCCATTCATCTAAAATTTAAAATTACATATTTTAATTTAAGATCCGTAATTATGAAAATTTAAACATACCTAATTTCTTTTGGAATTCCTCGGGTAAATCCTTTTCATCCGGTAATGGCTTAAGGCCTTGCCCTTCAAGTTTAATTTGTCCCATGCGCCACAAATTCCAATCAATTTTCTTTTCAGTTTCCTTAGTGGGAGATTGTTGTTGACTTGTGGATGACAGCGATGAGCTATCTTTCTGCTGCTTTTTGATTCTCCATTCTTGGAGTTTTTTCTTAAAATCAGCTGATAAATGTTCCTCATTAGGATTGACATTGTCATCTTTGTTGGTAGTTGGGCTCGCGAGAGATGGTGATCTGGCACGTTCCCATTCTTGTTGCTTGCTAACAAACTCTTGTTTAATCCGTTGCTGCAGTTGATTGTAACAGCGGTGAATTTCGTCATCATCCTGTGGTATGTTGCCAGGGGATTTATGGAGGAGTGATAACACTTTGGAAGGTGTTGATGGCTCCGATATATCACCACTAGATGGTTCTTCGCTTTCTGTGAATTAAGTTTAATTGGAATTAGTTCCATTTGGAATTTAATTGAATTGAATTGATAACGTGTCTGATAAAATCAATGCAATTGTTATCAGACTATGTTCTTATCAGCAGTGATTGTATTCAGTTGCATATTTGTTGTACTAAGAATAGGGCCACGTAAAAGTATTCAAATTCATCATGAAGCTAATTTTAATTATATTTTTGTTGCACACAATACAAATAAGAGTAAGACATTTCATTTCAATTAAAAGAATAGTTAAAAATGGTAACAAATTACAGTGCTCAACGTATCCAGAGTTTCAATACAATTCACAACTACTAATAAACAGTGACCTCAAATTTAATTTATCACCCCCCAATACAACCATTGGAGAAAGTGAATATAATGACGCACTTCAATTATTAATTGATGAATCAACAAAAGAACTAATCGAGTTGATAGACAAATTGACTTTGGAAGTGGATAAATTCGTTATAAATTTTCACTCAACTTCCAAAAATGTACAGAAATACTATTTAATATTATTGTTTGACGAGATGCAAGAAAATTTTGAAGCATTTGAAGCTTATGACGATGCTAAGGAACAATGTTTGTCGGACAGTGTCTTTGAAGAAATTGAACCTATCTCAAAGGCGGCTGCCTTGGGACTTAAAAATTGTGCAGCAAATGCAACAGAATCAGTAATTGAAGTATTTTACGAAATAGCAGACGTTTTTAACAAACTGTATGCACAAGCTGATACATTGGCAAGAGTATCAGAAAAATGCATGAAAGTTGGAAAACATTTAGAATCGTATAATTGCATCCTACATCTGGTGAGGTGACTAAAATGTATTATTAATCAAAAATTAAAACACATTTTAATGTTTAGCTGGATCAAATTAAATACAATGTCAATCGAATCGTTAAATTGACACGTATCCGTCTTGAAGTCGCTGCATTGAAATTGGATGAAGAAATTGAAGGAGCGCACTTAAGATCTCAAGCTGTATGGGAAGTGGCTCATAATCAAATAAATGAAATTTATAAAAAAGTTAATGATTGCATGAGTTCGAAAGGTTATACAACTTACCAAATTCCCCAAAAAATTCAAATGCCTTACAAGGACTATTAGGCATTGAACAATCACCGTAAAGGATTGAGCGTTTTGATCGTGACCATTTGGAGAACTTGTCCGAAAACTCGTTGTCACTAAAGTCCTGTAATAAATTTAAATATAATTAATTAAATTATTACTATTAATTATTGATATTTGAATTTAAATAATATAAAAATATTGTAACAAGATAATTTACCTGTTTCATTTGAAAGTTCAACGGACTTGGTGGCGGTTTTCCACTTCGTGGTGAATTCGATTTGCCATCAACAGGCACACCCTCAGGCAAGCATCCAATATCCAGGGCCATTTTATTACGCCTACTACCCTTAAGTGAACCCCGTTCATCCCCCCGTGACGCAGATGCGCCAGCAACTGGTGAATTAGCACCACTGCTGTCCACATGTGGAGTCGTAAGCGTCAAAGATGGACAATTTTTGCGTATGGGCGACGTTTGACTGGATGAGCACGATTCATGATTCATCTGAAATCAATCAAATGCATACGAGAAAATAGTGAATTAAGTCAGTGTAATTGTTAAAGCGTGTTCAATCAAATGTATTACATCAGCCGCAGAATGGGCATCCTGTATGGAGTCACAAGGACTTGCATCGCGGCTACAACCCACACTGCTATTCGATTTAACACTACGTGATCTGTTTGGTTTGCCTTTAAGTGAGCCTCGATGTGTCTGAATAATATCCTTTACCTTGCGCCATGGTGTCTTGTTCTTGTTCTTATCCAGCTGGTGTCGTGTGAACGATGAACCACCAATTGTGATGTCACCATCCAGTGAGCGACTGCGACGTGGATCGTTGTCATCTTGGGTGCGTGACTCACTGCGCGATGAATCTCGATTGCCTGCATAATTAAATGGAAAATTCAATTAATAGTTTTTCACCAAATATATGATTAATTCTGATTTTTCTACATTTTTTTAAGCATTAATCTTTGGATACAGGTTACTCGTACAACAATAAACCACTGCCAGTTGTATTACATTTTTCACACTTCTCTAACAAGTAGTGAAAGATTAAACGCCTCCCATTGACAAATTGATCGCGTCTCGATTCAACCCAAAATTGAAATCCCTTTGTAACAAAAAAAAAAAAAATTGTTTTACTGATCCGCATATATCGATGGGATGGGTTGGTGTTGTTTAGATTAAATGTAGCCAGACTTTAAATACAAGAAGTATGTGGGACATGGAAATTATTTGGCATTTTATGTTTCCTATACAACAATTTTAATTTTTAATGCCTTCCAAATTTTGAAACCATGGTGAGCGGTCGGTTGCTTGCCATGCTCTTCCAAAAATACATACAGATTGAGCAAAAAAAAAAAAAACAACCGAAATGAAGAAATATAGAAAGTTGTGCATATGCGTAGGGAAAAGGCATGTTCGAAATTGTTGGCCACTGCATGACTCACATAATGAAAATTACATCAAACATATTATATATGTTACGTGTGTACGAGATAATAATATGTAGAGATCCGTGCACATGTTGGTTTATTTTTGTGAAAAGAGAGAATGAGGAAAATTCGGGAATGAGGAAAAGCGCGCTGAGCCGAAACATAATTTGAATATGTAATAAAACATGAGAGATACATATTATTTTGTATACTATATAAAAGAAAAGGAGCCAAACTAAATAACTAGCATGGTGGTGTGTTTTACGTACATGACATCGCCAAAGATCGAGGCGTTAGAGCACATCCCATTCAGTTGATGGTGCTGAATGCGCGCACTCAAATGGACCATCATCATACTTGAATGCCGTAACGAAAAATAATCGCACATACATAAACCGTGAACGTGTGATCATTTTATTGCTTTGACAACAAATAAATCTTCGCTTTGAAATGAGGCTCCTTCTATTTAGCATCCCGTAGGCTTATAATTCAGTCATAAGTGTATGGACCATTTTGCGTCGAATTAAAGTATATGTGGAAGATTAAGAGGTGATTATGGAAAAGAATTTGGCGGTGATGCGAAAAAATGTAATGAAGAAAATTGGGCTGGCGCCACTTTAGATGGAACGTGTTACAGCGAATTAAAACACCCCCGTGCTGGCTATAAAACTTTAGAGACAACATAAACATGATTGTTTTTATTAAACGCCAATAAATTGATGGAACTCAATACATATTGGGATTCATTCAACATCAACATGAGCTAAAACAAATAATTGTAAACATTTTTACTATAAAAACATACAATACGAAAATTGTGAATGATTGTTATTTAAATTTGGGAATATAAATAAAATTATTAATAAACATTAGATTTCCCATTCAATATTTCATCCCAAAAATAAAATTTCCAAAACACATCAAGAATTTAAATTCAATTCTTTTATGAAGACTATTTCCCCACAAGGATAAATCATTATAACTTGTAGATTATGTTCGGCGAATTTTCATGTGTTGCAAAATGCGAAAAATGCACAGATTCTCATTTATCACGTAATGACTTTTGACTGGTTCAGGCTGTTGTTGAAAGCATTCAATGCTTCCCAATTTCTCATGTGTAAAGACAGCCATAGGCAAGATGAAGTGCTGACGTAAGCAACACATTTATTACACACTCGCGTACTTGCACAAATATATGAAAGAGAGACGCGCAAATTAAAAAGCAAAAAAAAATCTGAAGAAAAAAATCTTGAAATTTGCAGACTTTGCGTAATTTTGAGGATTTGTTTATATATCGTCAGAAAATTAGGGAGCGGAACAGTGTAAAATATTAAAAGAAAATAGAGCTCAAAGAGAAGCCCCCCATAAATCATTTTAGTACACATTTTAATGAGTTTATTATGGTTCTGGGCAGAGAAGATTGAAATTAACGACTTTTTATTGAAACATATAGGCCACATGAATTATAGTTGCATGTCAATATATTTTTCAAAAAAAAATAGGGAAGAAAAATGGAACACTGTGTGGCATATTCAATCAAATAAAATTTGTTTACTATTCTATGGTCAAAATTCAAGCGAATTAGTCGTTAAAAATGTTTAATTATTATTTATTTAAGGCACATGTAGGCAACTTAAAAAAAAAATTTGCAAAAAGCCTTAAAATTGTTTAAAAATATGGAAAATTGTTTAACAAAACTAAGCACATTTGTTGAAATATCATAAATCCTATCAGTTCATACAAATTTATTGAATTAAGACATACTCAGACTCGGTAAGACCCCGCTTAAATGCGTTGTTTAGTCAGATGTTTTTTAACTGCCACTCACGAGTGTGCCAAAATGCATTTAACGTCAAAACATGTTACCAATGTGCAGGCGGACCATGCTACAAATAATCACAATTATTGGAACAGCACACAGAATGGCAATTTTCAAACGAATATCCATAAATATTTGCGCAATTAATGTGACCGCCTGTAGACACACACAACATGTTTTCATAAAACTCAAAGGAAGATAAATATTTTGTTAGTGCAGACTAATTTCCAATTGGGTGCCAATTGGCGATTGCTTACGTTTTCGCGGATACAATTTTAAATTTTTTGCAAGTTTTTAACTAAACGTAACATATTCTAAATTAACGAATACATTTTAAAGTAATTTCAACTAATATAAATTAATTGTTTACAACAATTTGAATTTAAATCAAAAAGTTTTTTCCGTGGGAAATTTCTCCATCAAATAGTTTCATTCATCAGCTAATGAGAAAATAAATTCCGCATAGTTATTCCCATTTGGTGAACCCAGGAGCCACCGTGCACAGACGCACATGGATTCCTCAACTTGCATCTCCTCTCTCTACACTATTATTTTATAGGAGTCGCTTATTGTTGGAATTTAAATCCGAACTATATTCAGATAGACATGTTAGTAAAAGTTAAATGCGGGAAAATGTGTGGAAGCAAACAAACACAACAAAAACTCTCGCGCGCCGCGACGCACGAAAACAATAAACCACACGAAAATAGATTGAAAAATGCAATTTCTATTTTTGATTTCGGTTAAGCATATTATATCGTTAAATACATTTACATAATATGTTAGGTATACTGGGGTGTCACGAATATTGAACACAACTCACGATAATCCTCTGAAGTTGCGCCCATGTCTTCAATGGAGCTGGCCGAACTGATTGTGCCCGGTGTCGCGGGATTGGAGCCACCACTCATAAAGTGTCCTGAAGATGAGCTGAGAATGGAGTCCGCTGAGCTAGCCCCACCCACAGGACATGGCAGTGAGGGTACACGTAAGTAACTGCAATGTCCATCAATAATTAATAATTACAACGTGCATTAATCACAAAATAAAAAAATTACCGTGCAACTTCCGTGTTAATGGGAGTGAGGCCAATTCCAGAGTCAGGACTTTTACCAATTTCATGGAGCGTTGTGACGTTGGCACGCTCCCATTTGAATGCGGCTTTCACTTTGGTCCATTTCGAGACTTTTGCCTTGATGTCACCGATTGCACTTTGGCGTCGCAATGGATACGGCTTCAGTTCTTTTTCGACAGGTGCAGCTGGTATTTGAATGTCATCGCCAAAGGCAGACTTACTTCGTTGGCGTAGTCTTTGAGCAGTTTATAAGATACATATTATGTTAATTGACATTTTTATTACAGAAAAGAGTCAAATTGATGGAACCTTTTGCCAGTGGATCGTTTGCTACTTGCACTTTTGCCAGCTGCTAACATTGTCTCAAGCAGCGACTCACTGTTTTCTAGATCTGCCTCAAGATTTTCCCCAATTTCATCAATGTTAGATTCCAAAAATCCGTCTGGGTCGTTGTAGATCTAAAGAAGTTGATTTGTTAATAAAAATTAAGAACCATTACATTTAGGAACTCATACTTGTTTGTGTAGCTTCTTTAAACTGGTCATCGTATCCACATCTCTCACACATTTCCTCAATCGCATATTTCGCTCCTGAATGTGATTTAATTGCCCCAGCAAATTATGCAACTGATCCAATTGATCCAGTGCTCCATGGGTAACAAGTGAGGCTTGCACTGATAGTGCGGTCCGCCTCAAAAGTGGTCCCATATAAGAATCAACCTCTTCGGTGAGCATTTGACTTGTTGCATTCGCATCTTGCTCATTGTTATTTGTTAGTAATGCAGCCATTACAGTTGCACTGCCACTCATTGCATCTGTTGGTGCATTTTTGCTATTGAATAGCGTAGCCTCGGCAGCAATGGTGTCGCGTATTGACTTCAAGAAAGCCGTCTCGCGCTCTTTGAAAGTTAACAGGCGTCGCAGGGCATCGGAATGTTCTTTGGTTTGGGGATCTGGTGGTGGCGTTGGCAGATCGATACGCCGCTCCGTTGATCTTTTCCTGCTACTACTGGGCTTCTGATCTTTATCCATATATTGTCAGACTAGTTGTCACACATTTTTCGAGTTTAATTTGGTCACTTTTCTTCTTGCGACTCGTGTCACTTGTGGCGTTAACTAGTGCTTCATTTAGACATTTTGTGGCATACTGGACAAAGCACAATTTTCCAAGATAATTTGTTTGATTAAATTGTGTTTCCGTTGGAATGAAAAATTTGTAAAATTCGTAATTAGAACACTTCAAACCACTCAAAAGCACTGACTTTTATTTTTAATCAAGTGAGAAAATACACCAAAGAGATATGGGAGATGAAAAAAGAAAAATTAAATAAATTACACTCTAAATAAATCTGTGCGGAGTATTTTTAGAGAATTGATGTTATTCCCTCGGATTCGGATAGCGTCGCGCGCGCACACACTTTTCTTGCTGTTCTTTGCAGTTTTTCTTCTTTTTTTTTGTATTTTTGGTAATTTTTTACTTTATTGATGATCGTTAAAACGAGAAAAACATTTCGAGGGAAAGCAAGGAAACGAACTACTTTTCACGTGGTTTGTTTGCGTTTTTAGTGATCTGATCTTCAAATCCACTTGAGTAAATGCTCGTGCAAGCTTTTTCATTAAAAAATCAATAAGCAAAACTAAGTTTAAGATTTTAATTCACTAATAATCGTAAACTCAATTAATCACAAGAAACATATTTTTAAAATTCGAAACTACATTTTTATTTAAACATTTAATTTCAAAAGGAATTCCCTTTTTTCGTCAACACTTTTTATCAGTTTAATTTCACAGTGAAAATAATTACATAAGAAAGCTCCCACAATATAATTTAGATCACTCCTTCTATTTTATTGTTTAAAATTTCCAAAGGATCACCACTTTTGTGCACTTAAAAAAATCACTGTAACCTTTGCGGTAAAAAGAATTGTATTTTAAAAGCACTTAAACCGTTGTTAAATATCCCAGACGGTTTTCAAGACGTCCAAATGCACACGCTACTAAATACGAAACGTATATTTACACATCGCACTCGGAGTGACGAGTTACATAAAAATACACATCCTCAAATCAGAAGAAAACAAAAGACTTATGCAAATGAATGACACAGAGAAATTGGGCGATTATTGCGACAGTCATTTGCATTTACGAACACCCGCACGAGATCAGTAAAAGAAACACTCTCCACACTTAAAGAAATATATTACACACTTAAGTAGTGACAACCTCAACAATCTCCCGCACCCAGTTCAAGGATCGCGAACAAAATAATTGACAAAATAAAATGTAGAATACAGTTGTCGCGGTTTTTGCAACAACCCCACCCACAAAGAAAAACGGTCAATTCGTAACAAAATCTCGAGACAAACTACACGAATAATCTCGTGATCAGTGTGAAAAACGTTCTCAGCGTTAAAGCTCTTGCGGCGTCGGAAAAGCCGATTTTTCATTCTCAATGCGCCGTCGCAACGATATATTTGTTCACAGTTTACACCAAAACATACATGCAGATGGAATGCGTAAAACAAGACTTAATTGAGAAGAAGGAACAACAGCTTTCCCTCCCAACGCCATATCTTATTCTCTCTCAATATATTGTGCGCGTGTTTGTCGCTCCAAGTTCTTGCTACATGGCAAGGAAAATATGTGAAAAATTAAAAACTCATGGAGAAACTCATTCTCAATATAACTATGAACCTAATATAACATTTTAAGCTTTACCGGTGGCGCGGAAGCCATGTGATCGTGCTCCTTCTAATATACAATTAATATTATAAATTCTCGCAGTCTTGATTTCATTTTGCGCACGTTTAGAGTTTTATTTTTGTGTAAATAAACGATGTGAATAAAAACAGCAGCGATCATTGGAAATAATGTACATTGAATGCGTAAACATTAAACTATATTTGATGTATTTCAGGATTTAGTGTTTTTCTCTTTATATTTACAGTTATTTGATATAGAATTTTTCACAAAAAAAAACAACTAATAATTATTAATACTGTAAATAATATGTTTAAATGTTTATTTATACGAGTTGTACATTTAAGACGGTATAAATAAGGAACTGATCATGTTGATATTTGAATTTTTAAATAAACCTCCTAACTTTAAGTAAGCCACATTTTAATATCCACTTAAAAGGAATATTGCGTCTTTTGTAAACTATTGTGCTAGCTAAGCACACTTTGAATAAGGAAATAAAGGCTGACGCAAACTACACTATAGCTCTACTAAATTTGAAATGCAATGAGTGGGTGCATCATCAACAAACAAATAAATGGCCCTTTTCAGGGCCCAACAAATCTTTCCTATAAAAATTGAAAGAGTATAAACTAACCAAAAATCATAATTACCTGTTTAATCCTTGATCCTTTGCGAATTAGTAAGTAATATATGTATAAGGTTCCCTTTCTTTTCTCGCATTCCCCAAGAATCTGAATTGTCTAAAAATCAAAAAACAATAAATTAATAAAAATCTTTCTATTAAACCAGTTTGAATTATCATTTCTTAAAAGTCATTAAAATTGCACATAAAATCAAAATTGAAAAGTGAATAAGCTGCGACTCAAAAGATCTTAAGACTTCAATTCTAGTCCACATGTAATCTCTCTTTGCAGATGCTATTAAAATGTGATGTGTTGATTTTAATTCTTCGTATAAATCCATTGAAAGCAATAAACCTAATTCTACTGAAAACAACAATCATCAGTGTACGCATATTTTGCCACGGATGATTGCACCGAGAACGAATGACCCGGGCGGGCCATTTCTGCCCGATTTATAATCTAAATATTTTGATGATTTGTTCTGACTTCTGAGTGCGTTTCCGGTGGTGAGGTGCAGCTGAATATTCGAAACATTTGTAGCCTATATGATACTTGGACGGATAAATAAACAATTTCTACAATATGATGACAGACAGATACAATTTCACATTTGAGATGAAGACACAAAACAGATATCAGAAAAATAATCTTTATAACAAACTTGTGTACTGCAAAAGAAATGCAAAATTATGGGATTCTTCCGAAAATTAAAATTATTTATTTTTAAATTTGCGTCATTTTTATGAGATCGTTTTGAGTTTTTACGTTATATTTATTTGGGAAATTGAATTAAATGTTTATTGTTAAAAATTTAAAATTCGTTAAATTGGTTATAAGTACGCATAAGAACAAAATAAAGTCATCTGTCCCAAAAAGAAAAAGGTTAATGAAGTCCCAATTAGAATTTCAATCTGGAAAAAAATTGTCTCGGATAAGAACTTTAGTACACAAAAATTGAGGTTATGTAATCTGTCAAAAAAATATTAGCTAAAAGTTGAGTGTTGACGATTTTTAAGGACAGAAAAATAACATTTTATTAAATAAAAACTGCATTTAAAATGCTGTCTTGCATTTCAACATTGGGCAAACTAAGCCTTCGCCCCATGGTGTCAATAGTTGCCCAACCACAGTTTCCAGTAAGACTATTACATGCCGGTGCAGTGGATTTGGCTGCACGTAAAGGAACTCGTGAGAAGGCTCGCAAGAAGAAAGTAAAGGTGGAAGTGAAAAAAGTTGGATTCATTCCACATAATCAACGTGGAAAGGATAAGTAATAATTTTAAAAAACCTTAAAAATTCAATTTAAAATAAAAAACAATAAAATTTCAGACTGAACCTCAATCGGGTAAATAAACACATTGACGACTCTTGGAAGCAAATAACCAATGACAATGTATGGGTGGGCCGATATTACAGATGGCGTGTTTACACTGTACAGGATGCTATTAAATGTCACCGGGAGTCGCATCACCCAAGCATGTACAACGTCCCAAATGCCCCACTAAATGTTTACATTGAATTGAATATGGTGGCTGAGAAGTCAACCAAATTCCTTGATAATATTCATCGAATGGCATTGATTCCGCACAAATTTGATCACGGCGAGGATAGAAAAATTATTGTATTCACAAAGGAACAAGACACCATAAAGGAAGCGAGAGATGCTGGTGCAACGCTTGTTGGTGGTTTGGAGTTAATTAAGGACATCCAAAATGGTGATCTGTTGCTGGCGGACTACCAGTACGTTGTGGCACATCCAAACATTTTGCCAGATTTAGTACCATTGCGTGGTATTATGAAACGAAAGTTTCCTAATCCAAAAAGTGGTACACTGGGTGTCAATTTGGCTGAAATGGTGCAGAAATATTGCAATGGGGTGCAGTATGTTGCTACAAAAGATGAGCATCAACAGGATTTTGGAACAATTAACACATGCATTGGCACTGTAAGTTGGTGCTAACATTTTTAAATGTATAAACATCATTAATTTTGTATGATTAATTTGCAGATTGACATGGAATTGGAGCATTTGGAGCAAAATCTTGCATCTCTGCTAAAGGATATTGATAGTACACGTCCCAAACGGGAGGGCAAATTTATAACAAGGGTTCTATTAAAAAGTCCACCGTCCGGCGAGAAACTTAAAATTGATCCATTTTTATATGTTCCCGAGGAGAGCAAACAGAAAGGATCCAAACAGGATGTGGAGGAGGAAGTAGAAAATGTTAAAGAAGCCGTAGCAAATTAAGATTGCAGATAAAATTGTTATGAAATAAATTAGAGTTTTAAAAAATAAAATTTTTTCAATTATTTTAAAATCCATAACAATTTCGGAGATCTCTAAACATTTTAAATTTGCCGCCCCAATTTTTGACATTTAATACGAATTTGAGGTTATGAAAAATCCAAAGATAAAATGTTTGTTTTGACGTACCCAATTTTCAATATATGTGATGCAGTTTTCATCAATATTCCCAGACGCACCGTCGTAACTCCCCTCTACAAGCAATTAAATCGGTAAACGGCGTCGCTATAGTTGATATTGCAGCGTGTCGTTTAATTCACTAATCTATAAATTAAAAATTTTAAAGTGAATAGAGCAATTATGTTGAGATAAGAATTTTCAATCAATTGATAAGTGACTTAAACTACAGTAATTTGAAAGTAGTAATGTACTTGCCACACAATTCCAAAATGGCCCAGAAAGACAAAGGAGGAATTTTGTACCAGCCCCTTGAGGAACGAAATCTTTTATCCAAATACATCACAATTATCGTAGTTGTTGCTTCATATTGGTAATTATACAATAGTTTATATGAAAATAAAATACAAGCATTAATTAAATTTAAATTTTCCAGGATAATTTCAATACTAACAGTATTTGTCAACAAAGCACTCTTAAGCAGCAAAGATGTCGACCTTGACGCTCCCTTATTTGTAACATGGTTCCAGTGTGTCATATCGGCGGCAATATGCTTTACGATGAGCCGCCTTGGAAAGATGTTTCCAAACTACATTTCATTTCCTGAAGGAAATCCCCTTCATAGGGAAACTATAAAAAATGTGCTTCCACTGTCCATTCTATTCACATCCATGATTGCCACAAATAATTTGTGTCTCAAATATGTTGGCGTTGCATTTTACTATGTGGGGCGCTCCCTCACCACCGTCTTCAATGTCGCCCTCACATATGTGTTGCTGAAACAAAAGACAAGTTGGCAATGTATGGCGTGTTGTGGAATTATTGTGCTTGGATTTTTATTGGGTGTGGATCAGGAAAGTATTACGGACTCATTTTCACTGATTGGGACTGTGTTTGGTATTTTGGGATCATTGAGTTTGTCGCTATACTCAATTTATACCAAAAAGACGCTGCCGTATGTGGGTCAGGAAGTTTGGTTGCTCAGCTATTACAATAACGTGTACTCTTGCATTCTGTTTTTGCCACTTATTGTGCTCAATGGGGAATTGACTGAGGTGCTTCATTATAAGTATTTGTTTGAAAGTTGGTTTTGGGGTGCTATGATAGTTGGAGGAGTCTGTGGATTTGCTATTGGATTTGTAACAGCACTTCAAATTAAGGTAATTTAATTTTAATTAAAATTTTTTGAGTTGAATTCAAAAAATATGTTTTTAGGTAACTTCCCCATTAACCCACAACATTTCTGGGACGGCAAAGGCCTGTGCTCAGACAGTTATTGCAACGCAATGGTTTAATGATGTTAAATCATTTTTGTGGTGGACTTCTAATATGATTGTACTACTGGGCAGTGCTCTCTATACCAGAGTTAAGCAGTTGGAAATGGTCAAGACGCACAATGAGAATATGAGCCAAAGAATTTAAATTATGTTGTTAGTTTATTAAACGCACTTGATTTGATTGTAATTTTTTAACAATTTAATATTAATTTTTACAAAATATTTATTTGTATTTTTGTAGATTAATAATTTAAAATGTTTAATTATCACTTTTACAAATAAATTAAACAATAATATCAATAAATTATTATTTAACTTAAGATAATTCAACTTTTTTAACGATCAAACTTTTCAGGTTGTATTAAAAGAATAATTTATATAAATCTACTTTGCATAATATATGTATTTGCCGTCGCGACGTCAGCTGTTAAACGTAGTGACAGCCCAAAACAAAACAACATAAAAACAAAAGCTTTTATTTTAATTACCAAAAAATTCTCAAAATATAAATGAAGCAGACCACAAAATAAAAGCCACTAAGTAACAATGACGGCAGAAGAGAGGAACTTCCGTTCAACATATTACGAAAAAGTGGGATGCCGAAGTGTTGAGGAGAAAAAATCACTGAAAATATTGCTCGAAGAAAACCCACGCAATCTGAACAAACTGAAGCAGTTTTGTGTTCGATTTAATGTTCCAGGTATGTACCGAATTCACCTCTGGAACATCATACTCAATGTGATGCCAGTGTTTGTCGACTCCACTGCCTTTGTCACTGTGCAACGGCAATGCATTTACGATGACCTACTGAAGGCAGTGCATGTCATTCGCATTGTGGACGAACAAACACCCACATCCCGTATTTTCAATGCAATGTACAAACTTGAAAGTAAAAAGTTGACAAATACCTTTAATGTGAATGAGGATTCAACATTTGTGGAGATTTGCGAGGTATTGCTGCAGTTGTTTAAGTTGTGTCATCCCATGGAGGTGTACTGGATTGGAAAGTCATTTTATGCGCTCACTCTTGGCATTAGCAAGGACCTCCAACGTTTACAGGATTTGGGTTGGCAATTGTTGGAGAAACAGGATTCACAATTGTACAAGTAATAATGAACCTGTCTGAATTAATTTTATTTAAATTTAAACTAAACACCTAAAATTCAATTGTAGTCACCTCAATCAGCATACTTCAGTGAGTGCCATACCCCTAGAAAAATGGATGAAATCGTGCTTTGCAAGCCTTTTGGCGGAACCAGCATTGATTCGAATTTGGGACAAAATATGTGGTGGTTCCAAGAACATTCTTTCGTTCCTTTTTCTTGTCATATTTACTTCACAGCGGAAGCTGGTGTTGCAGCAAAAGAACTTGACTGGAATTTTAAAAGAAATTGAAAAGGTTCTATTATAGACTCTCAATAATTTATAGTACTATTAATTAAATATTATTACAGATTAAGCACCATCAGGAAAACTCCGACATCATTGTTACTCAAACAATTGATATGTGGCAACAAAATAAAGAACATGCTGAATTCTTAAGTCATAGATGAATTCGTTATTTCGCGCAACTATTAAAGACTTTTAACAATAAATATAAAAACTTTATTTAAATTTAAAACTGTTTTTAGTTTTAACACATTGCAAAATATGAACTGTCCGCAATTCATTGCCGACTTTAAAAAAAATGATTTTTAATCCCATTTTGCAAAATTGATCCCGTTATTTTCACACTGTATACATATTAGGCTGGATGAAAAGTCCCCGGTCTGACCCATAGATGGCGTTACCAGAATTTTTTCCATATGATTTTCATTTAGTACCAACCTTCAAACGATACGTGTAAAAATTTGACAGCAATCGGACAATTAGTTCGTGAGTTATAGCGATTTGAGTGAAGCTACTTTTGTTATTGTTGAAAAGATGGAAAAAAAAGAATTTCGTGTGTTAATAAAGTATTGCTTCTTGAAGGGAAAAAATACAGTTGAAGCGAAAGCATGGCTTGATGAAGAGTTTCCGGGGTCTGCACCGGGAAAATCCACCATCATTGATTGGTATGCTAAGTTTAAACGTGGTGAAATGAGCACTGAAGACGGTGAACGCAGTGGACGCCCAAAAGAGGCTGTTACCGACGAAAACATCAAAAAAATCCATAAAATAATTTTGAATGATCGTAAAATGAAGTTGAGCGAGATAGCAGACATTGTAAAGGTATCAAAGGAACGTATACATCATATCATTCGCGAATATTTGGGCATGCGAAAGCTCTGTGCAAAGTGGGTGCCGCGCGAGCTCACAAGCGATCAAAAACAACAACGAGTTGATGATTCGGAGCAGTGTTTGAAGCTGTTTAAGCGCAATAAAGCCGAATTTTTCCGTCGATATGTGACAATGGATGAAACATGGCTCCATCACTATACTCCAGAGTCCAATCGGCAATCATCTGAATGGACAGCAAGCGATGAACCCAAACCGAAGCGTGGAAAAACGCAACAGTCGGCTGGAAAGGTTATGGCGTCTGTTTTTTGGGATGCGCATGGAATAATATTCATCGACTATCTCCAAAAGGGACAGACAATCAACAGCGACTATTACATTGCTCTATTGGAGCGGTTGAAAGCCGAAATCGCAAAGAAACGGCCGCATTTGAAGAAGAAAAAAGTGCTGTTCCACCAAGACAATGCACCGTGTCACAAGTCTGGAAAAACGATGGCTAAAATTTATGAATTGGGCTACGAATTGCTTCCTCATCCACCGTATTCTCCAGATCTGGCCCCCAGCGACTATTTCCTGTTTGCGGACCTTAAAAGAATGCTCGCTGGCAAGAAATTTAAGACCGATGATGAAGTGATTGCTGAAACTGAGGCCTATTTTGAGGATAAACCGAAAGAGTACTACAGAAGTGGCATCGAAAAGTTGGAAAATCGCTATAATCGCTGTATCGCCTTCGAAGGCAACTATGTTGAATAATAAAATTGAATTTTGCAAAAAAATGTTTTTTACCATGGTAGACCGGGGACTTTTCATCCGGCCTGTTATATATACATATTTATCGCAGTTGGTAAATATATAGATATTAACAAAATGGATCAGCTGTCAACTGCGATTGTCACATTGGCAGTCCTTTAAATTTTTTGTGACCTGACATCATTTTCCTTACAATTTTACCTGAAAAAATAGAACTACAACCGTAATTATTCAATGAAAATAAATTAAAATTAAAATTCAGCATTAAAAACAAATTAATAAAAATACCATTGTGTCAAACAAATCCTCTATTTTCAGTTATTCTCAAGATTAAAGAGGTTATGTAAACGTTCGTTCCCTCTTCATCTTTAAGTTTTTGCATCTCAAAATCAATACACCCGCAAGATCGACACAGTTATGTTAAGCTTGCAAAGTTTGAGCAGACACCTAATTTGGGGACCACTAAAGCGCGCCTACACAATACCGGCCGCACCGCTGGCTGTCAGGAATGTTGCCGACCGCAAACAGGATGCCAATAGTGAAAATGTTAAGAATGCGGGTGTACCGGCCGCGGCGGCGGCAACTACAGATGCAACTACAAATTTGTCGAAAAGTAATTTTATAAATCAATTGATTTTTATAACATAAAAAGTGTAAACAAAAATGATTGCATTTCAGATCCCTTAGTGATGGCTGCCTTTCAATCACTTAAAGAACCAGACGATGTGATTGGCAAGCACGTAGAGCGTGAGTCAAATCCCAGTCAACTGGATGAACAAATATTAAAGGCCAACACAACAAATGGATTGTTATCCCTAGTAGATGGCAACAATGGAATAAACCGGCGACATGCCTTAAAAGTGGTGTCAATACTGGCCGAATGGAGTTCAATTGGACGCGTTAAGTTGATTGAGTTTGAGAGTGATCCCCGTTTTTTGAAGTTGTGCCGTTTGCTTGGGCGTGCAGTTACCAACTCCAAGACTAATGGATTTAATAACAATAAAAAATCATCGTCATCCTCAGCTTCATCATCGTCAATTTACCGCACGGATGACTTAAATACTGTTCTAGCAGTGGCTGGTGACGATGAAGCAGCCAAACTAATAGTGAGTCTATCATTGCCGCAAATGATTAAGGTGACAACACAATTGGCACACAAGAAACGTCGCAGTACACCACTACTGAGGGCATTGTCCTTTAACATTGGTAGTCATGTCCAGACATTGGATTTGAAGCAATGTGGAGATTTGTTGTATGCTTTGAGTGTGCTCAATTTTCATGATAGCATTCTTATGGAGAAGGTGTGCAATGACGTGCAGTCTGCTGTAACAGAGACGTTAGACAAATCGGCAGCCATTGGTTCGATTCTTACCAGTTTGGGATTGTTAAAATATAAAAACGTGGATGTTTTGGAGTGTCTCGCCAAATGGACACTTGAGCATGTAAGAATATGTCGTCCACAAGACACTGCCGCCCTTATTATGACGTTGGCCGTTTTGAATTATACACCCGTTACATGTGACGTTACGAAAATTTCATTGAACAAGGACGATTTTGCAAAGACACAGGAATGGTTGAATTATGTGTGGTCGTGTGTTATTCTAAATATAGCAACATCAGAACAAATCGCATCAGTGTTGAGTGATGAGTTTTTGGGTCAATTGGAACCAATGCCACCTAGTGTTAAGAGAAAGTTAGTGAATATTGATGCTGCTGCTAAGCATCTATTTAAGGATAGTTACAAGGGACCCCACCTTTCGTCCAATGATGTGTTTAATGTGCCTCTAGTGCATAATAAAAGCAAACAATTGTTAGTGCAGGGAATGTTGGATGCTTTGAATAGTTTGTTGTCGGCGAAAGGAAACTGTTGTCGAACGAACGTGGACACGAGAATGGGATTTGTTGTTGGTAAGTTAGCAAATTTTGAAATCCCAATTGGATAATTATTATACGTTAAAATTCCGTTCTTTAAGATGCTGAATGTGTACTAGACAATAAGCGCAATCCCTTACCAGTCGATGAAGTCCATAAAGACGCAACCAGGTAATTTTTTATTTTTTTTATTTATAATAACATTTTTTATAACTACAACTATAAATTTGTAGGGTGGCTATAATGGTTCTTGATTATCATGACATTTGTCACGGCATCAGCCAGCAAGGATCAACCGGAATTGTTGCTTTGAGTTATCGATTGCTTGCTAGTGCTGGTTTCCGGGTGTTACCAGTACCATACACAGAATTTACTACAAGCGAAAAACTGTTAAAGCGTGCACAGTATTTGGAGAAAAAGTTGAAAGAAATTTGCAAAAACTAGAGTCGTATGCAATAGCCGTTTTCTAATTATTGTACATTGTTAATTATTGCAGAAGCTAATTACACAGATATTTTACCAAACATCAAAATCCTGAATTTTTAATTATTTAATTGGAATATTCTTCCAATCAGGAAGACGCCACCATTCACCAGATTCCACAAGCTCATGATCGAAACTATGCAATTGACCAAAGACTTGTCGTGACATAAACAATTTGCTCTCAATGACCTTAATCAAGTGCTCATCATATACAGTTTTCAATTCGTTCTTAATATTTAGGTGGTACCGTGTCTCCTTGTCGGTGAGCAACACACAATTCCATGGAGACCAATCATCTGATTTCCACCATCTTGGTAGTCGCAACTTTTGCAAATCACTGCACTGACTGATCACAGAATGTCCATGAAATAGTGTTTCCACAATGAGGCGAATATCCTCCGCTTGAATAACAAAGGCGTACGATGAAAGTGCACCACGCTTTCGCTCATCACGTCTTATTGAACGCAAGATGTTACGATAACAATTCAAATCGGGATGCTGTTGATCACCCATATTTGCACAATTGCGGCATACGGTGGCCTCACCTTGCCGTGTGTCCAACTCAAATGATTTTATGCTGTCACGACCACGACGACATTTTGCGCACATTTTTATTCTTGGTTGATTTTTCTCCACAGCTAATGAGGGAACACTGCTGGATCTTATGAATTCAACAAGTAACATTTTTTGGCGTTCGCGAAGACCATCTAGTTGACCCTTTCTGTTGAGACCTCCTTCGATAAAATCAATTTCCCTTTCAAATAAACCCAAAAGCTAAAAGGGATATAAACAATTAAGAATATTAATTTTGGTTGTTAAAATAAAAATTACTTTTTCCACTTGCTCCAAAACATTAATTCGCCTTTTATCATTTCCACAAAATTCACAAGGATCATTATTAAGAACGTCCATTACTTTCTTTATCAATAATAATCGCGATTCCAAATCAGGAGATGGAACCTTCAATTCCTCGTAGAGTTCTTTTAATCTTCTAGCACGTTGAGTGCGTAAAAGATCTAACTCCATTTTACAGTCTGTGAATTTTATATATTTCCAGTTTAAAATAGTCGAGACTCCCAAAACAATTCTTACTTTTATTATTCACCCATTTCACCGGTTCAGCCATTGCGACAAGACTCTGCTCCACCCGCTTTGATTCCAATTTATTTATTAATAAAACTCTTTGCCTCTCAATGCCATTAAGAAGAACAATTTCTTGATCCAGTAATCTACCAATTTCAGATATTCTGGAAGCTCCGATGTACTTGCTTTTAATACGGTTTATCTTAAAGAACAATTAATTTCATTTTAAACCAGCAAACCAATTTATTAATTTATAGAGACCTCCGCTGACTTCCACATTTGCAATTGTGCATATAGAAGATCAAAGTCCGCCTTGGTTTTTGGGAAAAATTTAGCTTCGCAATTTTTAATGGCTCGGCCCCTAGCAAACGCATCAACAGTTTCCTCACGTCTCCGTTGTTCTTCACAGTTTGCCCTACAAAAAGATGAATTCTTCCATAATTATTATATTAGGCCAATACCGCAATACCCATAGCAGAAGGCATGATATTTCCCAACTGCCCACTAAAAAAATATAGCAAAACATGAAGCGCCTCACATTTTAACATCTAAATTCTAACGGACACATTGGATTCAATTTGAATTTTCAATTAATATCCCAAATTATGATAAATTTGATTTTAATGCAAGTTAATCAAATTAGTTAAAGGAACGATCTTCAAGACTATCGATCTCTTATGATCATGCACATCACCATGATTGTGTTCATATACATAATTTGATTTAAATGCGCAGATGAGTCGTCGCCTAACAGTCAAATTCGTCTAGTTCAGCTAATCTATTGGCTAATAATAATAAAGATATGCGCTTTGAAAGATGAATGATGATGTCGAAATTTATGAAGATTGATTGCAAAGTAATTGCCGTACTACACTACAGCCTCTCCATCTCACCTGTGTGTCGTGACGTTAATACATACAGTGGCCACTGGGCCACAAGCATAATATTATCTCTGCACATAAATCGCCGAAAAATGTTTCCAGCCACAACTGTTAACTTTAAGAACGCGCGGATTTTCTTACACAATAATAATAAATAGTATAACAATTCTTTAATGAAGACGCGTCTTAAATTAGTTCTGCTCTGTTTTTTTATGACTCTGCGAATTTTATCGCAGATCTTTTGTTGTGTTGTGTGTGTGTTTTTTTTTTATTAAAACAGTTGTCGCCGGTGTAAACAAGATGATCTTGAGGCTAGTCATTAGATCACTCAGTTACAGTATAAGAAATGAAGGAAACACCAAATGGGAGAGGAGACAATATAAAAAGTATAGTTTTATGTACAAACCGCCACTTTGCTGCCGACTTCTTAATGAATCGTTTGAGAATAATTGTCCGCCAAACGATTTGCAGCAATCTGGCAGCATCTTCGCGCTTTTGAGTATCATCAAATTCTTTGTAAGGACGCGGTGTTAGAACATAATCAGAACGTAGGGGTGCTGGATCAATGTAGTCGGGCTCAAAGCCAGTATGTTGGACAGTGCGATCGTAACTGGTTGCCTTGGGTTTGATGCACAATTATTAAAATGAATTCATAATATTTTCCAGATGTTCAGGTTTTTGGGTTGCGCAAAGAATGGATTCAGGTTTGCATTATTATTGGGTTGAATCCAAAGATTATGTAGATTGCAGCGAGAAAACATGTTACATCAAACAATTGGGCCAAGTGAAACCAGACAAAAGAATCCACATGTTTTTATGTTAATGAATCCAATGGAAATATAAAAAAAATTAAAAAGATTAATTAATTTCATTAAGAATTTTGGTAACTATAATAAAACAAACAAAAAATTACCGTAATCTCAGATTTTGTGTGTAGTCCAATTGTCTGCGTGGGACGCGTTAATACGCCATACGTTTTGATGCGCTCTTCAGGTGGGCCAGTCTGTGAAAATGCATCATGATACTCAATCTGAGTGCACTTGTTACGGTAACCACCCAAAAATGGTTTAGATATGGCATCATTAACAATTTCAACAATGAGTCGCTTTCTTGTAGTCAAATCTTCTCCTTTGACAGCTTCCTCCAAGGATGGAATGTAAACGGTTATCATATCGGGTAATTGAAAGTGACTACAAAAATAAAATTTAATGTAATTAGTTTAAACATAAATAATTCAATTATAATACTCGCCTGTAATAAACATCCAACTCAAGTCTAATAAATGATGGCGCCGATGGATCAATATCAATGTGAATCTCAATGATACCAAACTCATTCTTGGGCAAATCACCCAAACGCATTTCATCACTGAGCATCAACAACTGCTCCCCATCGTGATACAAGCTTTTTGCCAACAATTGCAAATACATTGGGTTCACTTGAAATTTGCCAGCAATATCGGCACGCATTTCAGCCACCGAACATGTCAGTGGGTAATTTTGTGCAACGCTTTTGTCTTGTCGCGCCAAAACAAATTTCACCGTAATTTTTTGTTGTTGCACATTATCATTGAGCTCTTCCATATTATTTGTTTTGCGCAAATTTGGATAATATGAGAGGTAATATGTAGGTAGGTGCTCTTTAATTAAGACGTTAATTCAACAACGGTTTAAATTGTGCTTCAACCCGAACGATATTTTTTATTATAAGTCAATAGTTACTCAATAAAAAGGCACTGCAAAATCGACACACAAGAGTTGACGTTCCGCAAATTTTCTTTCTATTCTGCTTAAGAGTATTTTTAAATTTTTCAGAATTAATTTTTGCACGAATTGCGTTTGATCGATGACGACGAAACAATTTATTAGGTTACTTGGATGAACATTGTAGATTTGCGTGACATGGTTCCGCAAGTACGATTCGGAATTGATGGCTGATGCGCGTATTACCTGTCTAAAGGTGCACACACCGTCTTTATGGGCTATGGATTTTGTGGAGTGTACGCATTTTTAACTTACAGCGTATTTTACGAGCACCTTGTTATGCACTCACGTTGCATGGTGCTGTTAGTTTGATCGATATTTTCACTGTAATTTGATTTCAATGAAAATTCCCACACTTTTTATTGTCTGTTAAATAATTTAATTTAAATATTTTTAAACAGCAATAAAGTGTTGTTTTTATTTTTAAACCAACATTTTTTGTAGGCAAAATCGTAATTATAACGGCCCTTCTTAAATTTAAAAAACAAGAAAAATTTAATCTGGGTAAAACCTATAAAGAAAAATTATAATTTAACAAAAATCTTAATAATAATAACATCAGCTGCACCTTTCTTATCGTTGCTGCACCCTATAAAGTCACATGAAAAAAAATGTTGAAAGATTCACAACTTTAAGTTGCACAATAAAAGACAAAAAAAAAAAAAAACAAAAGCATTAACATTATGTTAAAACGTACAATTCGTGGTGTTAAGTATTCACTGGGCGGTGAATGGAATCCAAATTATAGTACATTACGTTCTTAAAGATGTACAAGTCTTAATGAAACTTTAAAGACGTGCATCATGAAAATCCTATATCGTTACAAAAACGATGGCAGTGTATCGCAATGACAAGATTTGTTTCACCAGCATGTCTGTAAGTACCACACTTCTCAAAACAGCCTACAGCTGATACCGTCTATCAAATTATCTAACGTCTTCGTGCTTCTAACACACAAGATGTAATGCACGTAATTACATGTAATTTAAAATATAACTACTGAAGTAGTGTTTAAAATTTTTGTATAATAATTATACAAGTAGGAATTAAAATAAAATAAAAACCGATAAATATGTACAAGTATTTATATATTACTAATATATAAAAATCAATGTTTATTTGTTTGGTTGCATTGGATGGACGCCATAACTACTGGACCGATTTTAAAAATTCTTTCGCCAAAAGAAAGCTCAATAATCAGTGATGTGCCTTTCAAACGTTCCTCACTATAAGTAGATCCACCAGCGCAGCAAAACAAAAAATATTAGAAGAGAAAATAATAAAAAGACTGAAGAAGAAATTAAAGAAAAGGAAGTTCCTGCTGCAGCATCATTATTAGCAAAAAAAAAAATAAAGAAGAATAATGAATTTGTATTGTATATAAAAATAATAATAATTCCTCTATCATAAATTAATGCCGTGGCGAACTGCGAAGCACAGGCTTGTAATAAAATAACTAATAACTTTTTAAAATGCATCTGTTTTCATAAATGTTCATAAATCATTAATTAAATACTTTATATAAATACTCGACTTAATTACTGTAGCAATAAATATTATGGTTAAGTGATTCACTGCATTCATTTCGATTTCCGATCAAAGATGGAAAGTTAATAGGAAAGTAAAGTTGAATTCATGAGAATTTATTTCAAGGCATTAAAGTAAAAATTAAAGTTTTGGCGCTGTTAGCAAAAAATGGCCTCATTGCGGTGCGTTGTTTATTCTACTGGCATTTTTATTATGGTACATTTCAACCAAGAAGAGTACAAGTTAATTGTAAATAAAACAAATAAAACATGTACAACACAATTAATTAGTAACTATAGTATAGAAAACAATTCATAATGCATTTCATTGTCTTATTTCCTATACAACTATGAATTACTTTGATTTATTTTCTTAACGATGAGGTGCGCCTTTTATTTTTGTGAATTTTTGCGTAACATTGTGCTGTAAAGAACTCAATTAAATCGACATTAACCAACTACACATAAAATGTGCAATTGAATTGAAATGGCAAAAAGCATTTGCAGCTTTCAACAGCACAATATAAATATGAGTATCAATGGTGCAAAGTCTGCACGCGATGACTTTTTAGTATTAGCTACATAAATTGTTATACAGAAATGAATGGAGTTGATAGACTAATTATAATTTTACTAGTACAAGAGTGATTAAATGGAGTTTAAATGAAAATTAAAAAATGCAATGTAACTATAGTTAATTGATTTTTTAAATGGTCTAAATTATTGGGGCAGTTTAAAATTTATAGTGCACTAGCGATACCCTGAAAGCGTTGCTACACCTAAGAAAAAACATGTTTTTAATGTCAAATGTGAAATTAAACTTCTTTATTAAATAATATTTTTGGTTCTCTCTGTCAAAAACTTTAAAAATAATTGTGAACTACAAAACAAAGTGCTTTAAAAAACTGAAAGTAAAGTTTCAAAATGGTATGGGCGAAAGGGGATCCACTCGATCGGCAATACGACCACACAGAAACCATCGTCGGACTAAACTGTATTAACCCTGAAAATTTCATAAAAACCCGTTGGTTTAGGAGTCCATACCGGACATATAAATCAACAACCTTTTAAGTTTAATAATGTGACTCGGCGCCAAGCTAGCTTGTGGCCAGCTTTTTTAATTTTCCCAATATTTCTGCATTTCCGACTTTTCGGTAAAAAGTTTGTGATGCGGAATCACGCCACAATAACAACACCACAAAAAACGGTCCTTTTCAGGACCGCAAATATCATTATTATTTACAAAGAGTATAAAAGATAAATTTAAGTTAAATTTGAGCTAAATTTAAGCTTAATTTAAGTTGAACTTAAGCTAAATATAAGTTAAATTTAAGCAAAATTTAAGTCATAAACATACATAGAATCAATAAATAAAATTCTCATAAAAACGTAAAATCACAGAACATGCGATATCTACATACATATGAATTATAAACTGTGTATGTTAACTGTTTCCCACCGGTTTGCGAAATTCACACCAAATAATTGGGATTAACGAATTAAAAAAAAAACACAATTCTGAGGCACTCCCTGTGGCGCTTCAATTTTCAGACTGAATTGTTTTTTCTTGAAGACTGATTGATTAAAGAGTCGTATCAAATGTCGTTATAAACTAGAAAGTCAACATCCATGAGCGATTCGCGGGTTTTTAACAGCATGTTGAATTGCTAATTTGAAACTGTGTCACAATTTACAACTCCTTCACTGCTTCACACACTATTAAGATTGTGATTTGTAATTTTAAACTATTCAAACATTAAGGAAGAATGTTATTTACAAATTTCACCGACAATTTTTGAAATTGTGAGATCTCAAAGATAAAAAACTTTTTTTAATAATTTTAAATTAAAAAACTTTTGAAGTTAAAAATTACTTCAAAAATTATTTATATGTATAAATAAATTTCGAAGCCAAAGTATATCGTTTTTACAACTGTAAGTATGCAGAAAGTGTTCAAAATATATAAATGCTGAAATTAATAAAATAGCAACTGTGGTCCTAAATAAAATATAATTTAATAATAGATTCTATGGAACACCATAAGTAGCCCAGAACCATTATTTTATTCACAACAAACCATTAACTAATATTCAAAGGTCTGATCTTTGACTCATAGCAAAATTTAATTGAATTTTATGGAAGCACTTTTCCACCATTATGATTTAAAAGCAAATATTAAGCTGCAACAGTACTTTTTTTGAAATCTGATATGTATATTATTAAGAATCGTGCGTACATTTCAATGCAAATTTGAGGCCATTAAACATACCAATTTATGTTCGTTATGGACTCCCACCAACTGTTTATTTATTTATTCTGCGAAGAATCTTGCTGGAGGTACTATAATACGGAATGCCCCGTGTGCACAGAGTACGTATATTCATTGAGCTTTAACCAACATAATATCAAATTTAGAATCAGATTTGGAGAACACAGTTGTACAATATCACGCACTGCATTGTAATCATCGTCTTAGTGGCTTGTGGAAATGTAACCCGTACCGTTCGTCGCTTAAGTCTTTTGATTAATTTGTTGATGAAGATTATTTCATTGTGCCCTATTCTTTTGAAATGTGCTGGAATATCCTTACATTTTGCAACACACATATTTTGCAGCAGAAAAAAAATGAATGAATGAATATGTATTCCGAGTGAGTGCAAAGCGGGAAGATTTTTGCGTATTTTAAATTAGCATATTATATTCAATTTTATAATGCGGAAGAATTATGCGCTTAAATACTAGTGTCTTGATTTTACAAACGCTCACACAATTCCATTCATGATTTGGAGGTAAATAAAATCAAAAACATGAACAAAAATCAACAAAAATGTTTGTTTGTGTTTATGCAAAATTTATTTACAATTATTGTGTTAATTATTCGGACAGCTGTATCACTTTATATGTAGACCATGTGTGATTAACATAATATGCCAGATAAAACACATGTGAATTATGATATGCAGAGAAGTAGCAATTAAATTAGTTGAAATATAATACAAAATACTTCATAATTTATGTGCTTCAACGTAGCAATGTTTACTTAATGCTAATGATGTGCTTTTGATACGTCATATTCTTATGTGTGTACCGACATACTCGAATATGAGTGCGCTATCGCAGATAATTCGCTTTGTTGTGTAAGTTGGCGTTACGTTAATAATTGTTTTTCGGTATTTTGGATTATTAAAGGCTTACCATGGTATTAACCCAATAGACAGACCGTAATGCGTTGGGCTTTAATTAATTCAATTAAACTATAATCTTTATAAATAGGCATAGAAAAAAAAAATATTCTAAGACAACAATTCTAACTATTGCTATACGCTCGCGGTTTTGTAAGAATTATGTGCATGGATGGCCGTCAAGACAACCAACGTCCAAATTGCACTTGGATGTTCATACACGCATCGCTTAATGTGATTAATTACCCACTAGTTTATGGGCTGCATCAAAAAGCATAATGCTACACAATGGTACATTGACGAGTCGTTATCAACAAAAATGCACTACCGGAAATCAGTCATAAAATTGATGCACGTAAACATAAGAACCTGTTAATTGTTTAAATTGCATTTAGGAATGGGAGGTAAATATTTTAGAATCAACAATAAAGTAGTAAATTTAAAAATGCAACTGGCTTTCAGTGGAATGGAGATTTATTATACGATTGAGGATTATCAACTGGAATCTTAACTCTATCTTTGTATAATTAGTTAAATAATTCGCAATTAGTAAGCATTATTGAAGTGGTCGTTAAATTAAATAAACAATTTATCACATAAGAGTACTTAATTTGAATTTATTTGTGTCATTAAAATATTATCGTCGATTATTTGGAATTACGGTAATTAATTGGAAAATATACCGTTCGAATTAATTTAGCGTTGTTGGAAAATAAGATTTTGCTATCCAGCCATTTTTATTGGGCGTGAAACATTAAATCTTAATGTCACCTAACAAAACTTAATGGCAATCTTAATGTCTTGCATAACGGTATAATTGTCGAAAGAATATTACATATTAAAATAATATAAACAAACAATATGTACATTATATAACTGGACCAAGTGAATAAGGCAATGCTTTAACTAGACATTTGTTCTAATGACAATTGTCTCTTTTGAAAATGTTCACACATTAAAAACAGCATCACCCAATTTAAAGCCCCAACTAAATCGTGTTTTTGCATGCGATTTAAATCATAATTTAAGTACGTCATAAAATTCGCACAAAACCAACTAACTAAACTAAAATGTACAATACAGAAACAACTTAATACCATAATTCATTCTACATAATATTTTACTTGTTTTTTTTTTTTTGTATAAAATCCGGCTACTTTAACATTCTTGTTCCTATTCGCCTGATGCGTGCACAAAATTTGTTCACCCCATGACCCCGCAGCAACGCACCACTTGTATTTTTGTGTTGTGTGTCGTGTAATTGTTTTGTCCCAAAGCCCTCAAAACAATAAGAAGGAAAATGTTCTTTATGGTTTATGAAGTGTCACAAATTTGATGAATGAATCGTTAAACATTGGTCTTTTGGATGACCTTCTGGGTTCACATCATAATGCATAGACATCTTTGGCAGCTCGTATTTTGAATGTTAACAAAATGTGCTCCATGAATGTACCTTTGACCTATTTATGATAACTATAATATTAAGAAGTTGTTAAACTTCTGATGGAGGCTAAAAAACAGTCCCTACATCAAAAGGTGTGAAACAAATAAAGCCATAATATTGATTGTTAAAATATTATGACGAAAAGCTTTATTATGATCTGTTTATTTGCGTGCACAAATGAAATGGACCATAAAATTCTTGATTAGATTTTGCTAAGTTGTTTTGCTTTGTTTCAATAGTTATTTAGAGTAAAATAAAGATCATTTAAATGAAACGTCTTACTTAAAATGTAAACACCATTATTATAGGAATTTGCTCTTTTGATGAATTAAATTTTCAGCAAGAGTGTTTTTTGTATTTGTTTGCCTAATTGAGTGGAAAATTTCCTTGAAAGGCCGTCTGATATAAGAGTAATGGCAAGACTTTGCATTCTAAATGAAAATGTTATGGTAGATTGAATAAATACGTTTAAATGTTCTTATATTTTTAAATGTACAAAAAAATGTGAAAAATGAAGAGATGTTAACTTTAGCCATAATAAAGAGACGCGAAATTAGGTAAAATCTAACTAACATTATTGTCAATAAATAAATCCGCTTCTTTATAGTAAGTACCGTCTGTTTAATTGAAAAGACGTCAAAAAGAAATTGTTAAATAACAAATGAAAAAATCTTTACTACATTTAATTTGTGCCAAATTCTCAAGATTTTTTTCTCGAATATTGACAAACCGTAATTTTAAGAGGCGCCCAAATTCAATATGACCGCATGTTAAATATTTGAACACATTTAATGTAGGAGTTTGCCCAATTTGGAACCATTTGTTCTATATTTTGAACGATTTTATTTTGTTTTAAAATTTAATTTGTCAGAATTTATCCAATCTCATATTTGTTAAGATTTCACACTTATAATTTATAAGTTTCGCTCAAATACTATTGGTAAACATAATTATGTTGACCACTTGAAGCACATTCTGTCTCATCTCAGACATCTGCGTTACTGTTCAGTGTTCAACGAACTCAAATTGGCGTGTGTGTTTTTTGCTCTTCTTTTTTTTACTCGCAAATACTTGATAATGAAATGTGATTTATAAAAAATACGAGCGGCATGGGATCAAGAAGAATATTGACCATTTATATAGTTTTGAATTAAAAATAGAAGAAATTAAAGAGAAGTTTGAACGGAGTTGGATTTTTCAAAAAATAGAAAATAAAAATACTTGGGAAATAAACCAGTTTTTGTGACAACCTAAATCTTGTTTTATTTGCTATTTTGTTACGTTTTATTATAATGCAGATTTTAATTGTGATGTTGTATGGGAAAAAATCGAAATTCGTTAAGATTTTAATATTGAAACATTTACAAATTTATATCTATTGATGAGATTTTCTTACAAAACAGAAAGGAAATTGCAAGTTTTTTCTAAATTAAAACATTATTGATTTTTAAGAATTTAAATTAACTGAACTATTTCAATTCTTTAATGCAATTTTGTTATTTTTTTCTATATATTATCTATATCGTTTTAATAAGTTACCGTCTTCACACAATTTACTGCACGTGCGAGATTAACAGATATTATGCCCTTAATGACCTCAATTTTGAAACTGAGGTGTAATTTTAACAAACTACAAATTCAATTGTTAAGACATGGAAGCCTACAATTTAAGTTGCAAAATGTATCTAATTAATCATCATTCTTATACAGAAAACATAAAAAAATGGAAAAATAATAATTTTAATTGGCAGTAAAGAACATATTCTAAATTAAATTAAATTATAGACGCACAAATAAATAGAAGTAGTTAAATTAAATAACAGACAACTCGCAACAAATAACTGCTTTGGCTAGTAAAACAATAATTCAGACCCAGACACCAATAAAAGTCCACATTTATTTCACATACAAACTAAAAGCATAATGTACGCTAATATATTGTACAATGTACACATCTTCTGGAAGCTCTTTACAGCGCACATGTCGACCAACAAAAGCTTAATGAGTAATGATTCTCAAGATTAATATTTATTAGGTTAAAATAAGCGTACCTGTGCACCCACACATTACAATATTTCATTAAAATCGCATGAGGATTTATGAAACGTGACAGAATTATACAGAACAATTATTATGGGTGAAAAAAAGAGAATGTGTTCGATGCGGCTAATTTTAATTGTGTACTTTATGGATAAATTATGCAACTTTTAAATGCAATTGCATTTTTTATCCTAAAGTATTTCCATCGCTGCATTTGATGTTATTGCTATATTTATGTAAAATTTCAGCTAATTATAAGTAATTTCAATTAAATTTATGTTAAATATGAATAATAAAAATTATTATAAAGAACAAATTGCGTGTAAAAAGTGGTTGAGTAATATTTATTGGCGGCATTTTTAATGCACGTACAATGAAAACTCGTCTAGCTACTTCCGGAATACTTTTAAAAAGCACGCAACTATAAAAAAAGAAGTTAAACACCCCTTTTTCAATTAGTTGTTGTATTTATAAAGCATGAAAACATAAACACAATCAAACAAATAAAAAATAAACACTTAAATAATTGCAATACGTTTAATCAATCATTAAAATGATTGATGAAAACAACAAATCAACAGGAATTTGTGTTTGATTGAATGAGGGGAATGTGTGTCGGTTGACCCAAACTTTGGCGGATATTGTTACAACTTAATTATCAGAAAACAAGAGATTCCTAAGAAATGATCCAAACAAACACCCATAAGGTATAAAAAGCTTATACATAATCAGCAGGCTAGCTGGTTCATTTTAACAATAATTGTTAATAAAGCTTAAATTGCTAATCCGTGGCGGTACATAATCAAAAGAGGTGTTATATGCAGATGGGAAAATGCATGCGTGAAAATTGTAAAAGATGGCCATCATATAGTGAGTGGTAAGTAACAAGGAAGTAATAAAATAAATTGAAATTGTAATTTCTCATCGCAGCATTTTAAACTAGCTGTCAGAATTTTGTGCGTGCAAAAAAAAACAATACCATAATTGAAATAAAACTTGAAAAATTGCAACTACCTAAATATTTTATAGCAGTTAAATACAATAAGAGTTCTTAGAAATTCATAGCAATGGGTTCAATACTTAATTTCTTTCATTTAACAAAATAATTAAGAGCACAATTACTTTATACAATTTTACTTGTAAAAATGAATAATAGGATTGCAATTTGTCTTCAATTTATACGTTTTCTGCGAATTCTTAATTCAAATAAAAATTCAAAATTCTCACTTAAAGTAAATATGTGAAAAATTGTCGGTCATAAAACAAATTATTTGCTGATTAAACCTATTCATCGTTATAACTGATACAACGCGTAAATTGATAGGTTTTACAGTTAAAGTCTTGCTTAACTAACAATATTAAATAATTATGCAAAATACTTTCCGTAACTTTTATACTTAATATGCAAACTTAAATCATAAATTAGAATCACCCTATGATCTTAGTAAATCAATTAACGGAGAAGTTAATGTCGTATTTAATTAATTTATCAATTATTGGACAAAGAAGAAGCTACGTTGTCTCAAACGGAAGTAATTTTACACACGAATTTGATATGGGTTGAAGTTTGATCATCATTTTCTAATATTCGCAACATGCTGCGGAACTAAACAATTCTGAGAGGTTTTTAGTTTGACTTTAAAAGAGGCACCAAATGTGGCTTAATGGTTAATATGTGTACTTAAATGTAACTATATAGGAAATACCTTTTTTTATTGCTTTTTTTTTAACGGATTTTATATTTCTTTTATAAGCAATATTTTTTTAGTATTATTACAACTTGTTCAAGGATTTTTTTTTCACTTCTGTTAAGGTAATTTGTTTCTAATTTGGAATTTTTACAAGCCCTTACATACATTCCAACTTATACGCTAGCATCTTCCCATTTCTCAATCACTCATATTAACAAATTGGTAATTTTATATTGAAATAATATAAGCTGAGATTTTAATTCCAATACAATATGGGATGAAGGAATCCGGCTTTGCATGTCTCGTGATATTGCACTGCGCTTTCAAATCATCACGTTCCTCTCATAAGCTTCATGATTTACCACCCCTTTCCATCACTATTAAACTAATAAATCTAAGCGGACTGAAATTAAGTGAAATGAAATTAAAGTAAATTATAAGGTAAAGTGTAGCAAATAATCAAGAATAAATTTTCCAAAACAGAAATATGAAGAACTATCTTGATACATATTCTATATCTATGAAATGGAAGGAGGGAAAATATGAAGATGCAAAAAAAGAAGCGTACAAACCATCGACAACGTTGTCTTTTTATGTGCTCTCGCAGCATATATACATAAGTATGGAAAAAGAAGAGAATTTCAAATAACAGTCGCACTGGCCGTTTTTATATTTCTGTTTGCCTCGTCCAATTTCTGGTGTGTGTATTATACCAACCATCATAGTGAACGAAAAATGGTAAATAAGAGATTTGCAGAGGAAAGAGGTAGTGGTTAAAATTGATATAAATAAGTTTTTTCCATTGAACTCAAGTTCACTTCGCTTCCGTCCGTTGTGGTGCAAAGAAGTGTGAGCGCGAGAGCTTTTTTATTTAAACTTTTTATAGAGGAAAGAGGAAATTGTTAAACATAAATTAGAAATTTTAGTTTTTGTCAAGAATGCAGATTTAATAAAAAAAAAATTTATGTGAATTGTTGTGTGCAAAAACAGTTGGTGAATTTAAAAAATGTATTAAGATTATTTAATTAATAATAAAAACAAAAACAAAAAAAAATCATAATCTCAATTTAAAAAAAAACTTTTTAAATTTTAATTTAACAAAAATTGTTGCATAAATTATTGTACAAAAAAAACAATTGTAGTAAAATGAAAATTAAATTACAATAATCTCAAAGTGGTAAATCAATTAAATTATACACGATTAAATTTAAATCCATTATAAAGAAATATAAAATGCAATAAAATCAAACAGCGGCATTAAAAAACGTGTGAAACGGTAAGTTCTTTAATTTAATTTTCCTTACACATATTACGAATAATCTTACCATGCAATAAATATCAAGTATTAGAATTTCTTAAGTGCCGTTAACACGGGTGTTTCAATTTCGGCAAATAGTTAGTTATTTAATTTGAGACCAATCAAAATTCTTTAAATTACATTTTCAAGATTACAGCAGCACTACGTGTGTGAATCAACAAAAGTCACATAGATCAATAATGGCTGTTACTACTACACGCATTAAAGTGGGATTTTATTTCCAAAAAAAAAAAACAACAACAACAACTAAAAAACAAAATTAAAAAGATTAAATTATATGTATTAATTAAATTGACTTGGATTCTCGCACGTCAAAGGTCTTTAAATTCATACCACTAGCAAATTATAAGTTAGCCTGATGCCGTTCAGCGCTGATGAATTGTTTTAGACCACAGCATAATGCTTTAAATAGTGTCTTCTGTATTTATTTCTGTGTTTCATCTTCCATTTGCCAGAGCACACATATACTTATATAATTAATTCTGAAATCATTATTTGCATTTGATTTATTCGCCGCAATTGGCGCAACAAACCACGCACGAGGCACGAGTACAATACAACAAAATCAATTTCACTTTTTATTTTTGTACATTATTTTTTCCCTCGTAAGCGCCTTAATTTATTATCGATATTCAGAACACAAATATGAAGTACGTAGTTGCACATATTAAGTAAATGCAGTTCTAGATATTTGTTGTGCCCAAGGGGGTTGTTTCATGCGTGGCGACCGTTTGTATTTGTCTCTTGCGGCGCCGGCCGCTGCCTGCGCTGCCACTTGTTGCTGCGGTTGGGATTATATCCACACAGCACAAGGCGCATTACTCTCACATCCAGCATATTTACTTTTTCACTTAAGATCGTGTGGTGATTCTTTGCTATAAGAATGAACAACATGAACAAGAAGAATAAATGAACATCTTGGCAAATAATTGCAAGTGACACCGTGTTATTTACCTTTAATAAATTAGAACAAAAGTGTCATCAAATAATTAAGATGCTTGAGTACTTGTGTGTGTTCAGACTATGGGAGGGAAACAATCAGTAAATATGCGAAGATTTCAATTGCTTTATTAGGAAAACACTGATGACACAGTGTCTTGCCTTGTTTTTAACGTGATGGCAAATATTTAATTTACAATGGATATTATGTAGAAAATAAAAAGGCTTTAGAAATGCGATTTTCGTCTGATCTTCGTCTTGTAAGAAATGTTCTTCTTTTCATATTTCTCCAAAAAAGAAACAAGAATAAATAAATAATTGTTGAATACGTCATAAGGGTGGGAAAATTTCATGTTTACATAAATGTTTAACCGTTTTACAGCTAAAGACAAATTATTATTTAAAAAATTCTGATTCTTTTATATATTTGCACACTTTTAAGTACTTAACTGAAGCACTTGAGTGTCGAACATCAATAACACCTACAAATGAGCAAATATTTAAAAATAAAAATTGCACAATAGTTAGAAATGACATCATAGGAATTGTTGAAATAAAAAAAATTTACGCATTTTAAAATGTCCTCCTTGTGAAGTACAAAATAAATTCATAATGAAAAATTAAATTACTTAAGAAATGTATTTATATCCGTTTCTATAATAAATTAACTTTAGAAGAAAATCATGTTTACAGACGAAATTAACGGGATTTAACTAAAGAACTCCTTACGTATGTACTCATTTTATTTAAAAAGTCATAGCCTGACGTATTAAATTATGAAAACTATAATAATATAATTTAAATGCTCTGATATGTGAGCAAATATGAAAATGTTGACTAATAAAAATTACCAATGTAGGTTTAATCTATCAAATGCAATAGCTGTGTGCACAAGAACAAGGCGCATAGAAGCCTCAAAGGCATTTCACGGTACGTGCAGGAGAATTGTGTAACTAATATGCAATTGCAACGAAAAGTGATAACATTAGATTTTATTGAAATTGATTGTATCTGATTATTGTCCATTATGGATAATCTTAGCTCCCAGCTGTATTTTCTATCATCGCAAGGAAATAACAGGTATTAGTGTGGATAAACATGATTTAGTCATTTAATGTGAAGATGTAAATTGATTTAAATGAGGTTTAAAAGTTTTGTATACTTAAGAAAAGTATTGAGTATATTTTTAAAGAGATTTATTTATTAGGATCAAATTAGTTTAAAAACTTTTAACAAAATATTTGGAAAACCTACTTAAGAACATCAATTAATGTAAAAAAAAAAGACCATTAAAAGCCTCCACATAAAGGGTGATCCAATCAAAGCTTCCAGATGTTTATTTTTAAATAATAATCAATGCATTGTTGAAAATCTTTATTTAAATTAATAATTTGGTTTATACCATTTAACGTTTAAAGACAATTTCCTTTAAATGTTGCTCACGATTTACTCTTAAATGGTTCATTCAAATTGCCAGACCACATAAGAACTGTTAAAATAACTCTACTGTATAAATTACCTTCAATTAGATCACCCTTTATTATTATACTAAGTACACACATTTATACTTAGTTGCTAAATCAAATTAACGTTTGATAAAACCGCACACACAACAAATGATAGTAAAATAAAGAACAAGATCCCATTCGAAAGCATGTAATCACAAAAGTACATATGTCTGTTTTTTCTATCCACTCAATTGTGCTGTACAAAATATTTTGCAAGTCGTTTCAATTTCAAACACAATATGCTTGAAATTCCGAAAAACCAATAGTCTATAAAGCCAATAATCAGCATAACAATTTGCCTCAAAAGCTCGCCAATAATTCTGAAGTACCATAATTCTATATGTGTAGTGTCTAACGGTTCTAATACATCAGACTGAAATCATGTTGGTCAATATGTTGCCGGAGATATAAGAGAGCATATTTACTTATAGGAATATTCCATATGATTTTTGCTCAGCTGCACAAAATGTACACGAAGAAAGTTGAGATTGGGCACACGTCTTAGTGATTCACCGAACCGCATCCTTTCTTTAGAGTGTAACGCCTATAGGCGCAACATTGTGGGCAACGACAATGTAAGAACTACATGTGAAATGCATTTGCAATTGGATGGGTAATTTTAATCGTAGTTATACGCGTGCATTGTTAAAAAGCATGATTAAAACAAATAAGTGCTAAAGAAAAAAAATTTATAAAAGCAGTTTTGATAAATGCAATTGAATTTTGAATGAGAATTAAGAAGAATTAATAGTTTTATTCATTTTATTAAAATTGCAAGGAAACAATAATTTTAATGGCGTTTCCACCAATTAGAAAAAAATTAATTGCCTTCATTTTATCAACATTTTAAAACAATATTCTTTTCAACTCATCTTCTGTACCATCTCACATTATATACGTTGAATGAATAAAAAGACTTTAAACTTTTAAATACAGCTGTCCAACTCCATGTTCTCATATCAGTAATGAAGCTACCACATTAAATCTATAGACTCAAGTGCAAAGCAAACAACTAGCACTAGTTCCTATTGAAAAAAAACAAACAACAACAACAAAATACAACTTTTGTAGTTGGCAAATAGCGTGAAAATGGTTAAAGCGATTATGCTTATTGTCTACTGCAGGAGGCACACATACGAGCTCATGCATTATTATAGTTAGGCACAGCATAAAATTGAGATTGAAAATCGGCACATAGAAATGCATTGCTTCAATGAAATGAAAATGCATAACAAGCAATTAAGAGTGTTAGAGAACATACATGAAAGCAGTTGAGTTGAATGCCAAAAACAGATATTATCTTAGCGCACTGACTTTTAATTAAAATAAAAAGCTGAGCAGTCTTTTACATACACACAGTGTTTGAATATGGTAACTTAACAATAGCAAAATAAAAACAATGTGTCGAGAGATTATAATAATATGCAAAAGAAGCAAAACACTGTACAAACATAACTATACTTGTCCCCGACAACAACATAGAAAAGAGCTTTAAACAAAAGCAGTTTGTAGAATTTAGAACATATGTGATGTGTGATGTGAACAAAAATGGGGAGGTAAACACTATGTAGGTACAACTAAATAAGCAACGAAGTTAAATAAGTTTATAGTTGCAGAGTGAAGACAAAAAAAAAATTGGAAATCAGAAGGAACTAATTTAAATCTATTTATTTCCTCATTGTTCTATGCATTTTTTTTGCTCCACCTCTCTCTCTTTTATTTTGTCACTATATTTGGTTGTATACTTAATATTTTCCATCCCATATAATATAATAAAAATTTCTATTTTATTTCAATTTATATCTCGTGCTTCTGAAATTTACTTTAGCATTGTTTCCGTTATCAAATATTCAAGTGCGAGCTTTTTCAACGCTTGCAGCAACTTAACTTAACACACTGCGCAGCGTTTGTGCGCTTCAAACGATACTATATATAAATAAACAACATATAATTTCTGCACTTTCTATATCCACCGCGATCTCTTATGACTGCAACTAACGCAACCGCAATATAAAATGCAGCAATATGCAAGTGAACGTACATTGGTTTATACAGAAAATGATAATGACAGAATTTAGAACGTAAGATTACGTTTTTAACGAGTCCTGACGTCGCATCGTTGAATTTGGCTGAATAAACTAACGCCCGATAAGCAACTGACACCACCACGCGCAATTTTCCTATTATAGTACGAGTTATTTGAAAAGAATTGCGCCAATAACAAACGAACTCAAAACGATGCATTTTAATATACACTTTGCATGTTTGGGAAATATTTGATCGAAACGATGTGTTAAATGTTGTTAATGGGCCTTGCGGTTTTTATACAGAAGCTACAACTATTTTATATTGCAATATGAAATTGATACTCTTAAAGATGTTCTTTTATGTGGCGAATGTAAGTGTTGAGACGTGTGAGAAGTTGGTAAATTATGGAACGTGGCCAACTGAAACGTAAATAATAGCGTCGCGATTGTACTTATATACGCAGAATTAAGAACTTCACACTGCTGCAGTGCTACTGGTTACAGGTTAATTAAATTCATTAACTTTTATTTACATTTTTATTGCGAGATTCGAACTTAATAGGTATTTTCTTATCGAAAGAAAATAAACAAACATAGAATGCTTAAGTATTTTGTTTACGGAAATTGAATGTACTTATAAACATTTTTGATGCTTCTTTTTGAATTCATGCTGCAACTGTTTTGTTTACATTTTTCAAAAAATAAACAACAAACGGATGCACATGTGATTTTTGCAAAAACAAAACGATTTTGGGGTTAATATGAGCATTTTGATAAATTTAATTTAATATTTCAATTGACACATTTTCGCATATTCATTTCATTCACTTTCTCCAATTAATTATTATTGGTGAAAATCCGGCAATGAAAAATATATTCGATCAAAAAATGGTACAATAATTTCAGGCATTAATTAATTTAAAATTAAAATTGTTATTAATAAAAAGAATTATTTCCTCCAACAACAAAACAATCTCATGAACTGATTAATTGTACTCGTGACTTGAAACTTCGTACTTTAAAACAATAAACTTAACAGAAAAGACTCAATTTGTTAATTTAAAACATTTTAAAAATATTAACGCAAGTAAAAAATGGATAATTAAAAAAATGTGTTATTAAAAACAAAAATAATTTATGATATTTAACTGAAATATAAAACATTGCACTCCATTTTGCTGCAAATTTTTCCCAAATAATAATTATCGTAAATCTAAAACATTCAGTTCTTTTTTGGAACCAGCCGGTTTAAAAAAAATGATCACGAATTTAAATTAATTCCGCGCACATAAAAAGAAATGGTTTGTTTAAACATTTGTACATCTCCTGAGAATTTGGTTAACACGATCGTTATACATATTACTTAAGTGAACATAATTTTGTTTAACTGCATTCAATTAATATAACAACGTTTATTAGTTAAGTACGTTTTATTTATTACGTATCTTGCAGGACCATACCCCTTTTAAGTAAGTTAAATGTTTAAAACCACACATAGTTACATTTGTTGCAAAATGCTTAGATGTAGTTAGTTTAGATGCATTTATCGCGTTATAAAAATGTGAGAATTTTATCGTTATGCTCAACCTCATGCACTGCAATGTGCATCAATCGTAAAGTTTATAAGTGGGTGTTTCATTTATTTTAATGAATTACTCTATGGGTCTGTGTTTTCTAAGAAAGGGGTCGCAACATTGCACATTGAAATTTCGTGCAGTGTGTATAATGCACTCGGAAACAAATCTTTTTTATATATTTGATCGTTATCTTGTTGCACAATCTTCAACTGTTGGAAGTAAATTGTACAGCAATTAAAAACAATATGTGCAAGCCGTACAACTGATGATCTTTAACTCTCGTGAGATCAACTTAATTCATTTGAATTGAAGCAATGCCCGTGCATTGAACTTGCGGGAATACAGTAGAAAATTATAAATTATAACTATTTTTTAATTAGTTAGGTTAATGCAAATATAATTAGTTGTTTGTGCGATTTAATGCTCATATTATGCGTTTTGTTAATTGAAATGCATTCTGCACAAACAATTTGCGTTACATTCTCTCTGCTGTACGCATAATTGCAATTATTATTAATTTGCAACTAATAACTTGAATAATTTGCACGTCAATAAATTGAAAACAAATTGTTACATCTATGTATTTCTAATTAATTTGATAAAAAGCCTGAAATTTCAATTCGGATCGGCAAATTCAAATGAATTCTTTTTATTCTCTCTATCCATCCTATGTGTAAATAACTATTTTAATGTTCTTTTATTTCAATCTACGTGTAGTTACAAAACAAAAAAAAAGAATGATTTTTTGGTACAACTTTCCGCTTGGCACCAAAGCCTATAAAGCGTGAAGCATTTCGCGGTGATGGTACATAATAGCATTTTCTCACCCAACCGCATACAACGCAGGCAGCAGCTTCTTTCTTAATTGATGATGTGAAATTAAGAGGTTCATTTCTGAATGGCTACAGTTTATTAAATTCATGCTACCGAACATAATAATATGCAAAAGATGTTGTGTATAAAAAAAAACTATTGAAAATTCATTTATCTTCATTTTATATTAAATGCCTCTTTATACATTAAATGAGAGAGAGAGGTGTGTATTGAAGAAAGGTTCAACATTCAACTGTTCAGCCGCAATGTAGTTAGCATTTTGTGAACAAAAACTGATGAGTGTGTAATGTGTACATGCAGCTTGGTATTATGTAAGGTACTCGCACGTTTATCCAATTTGTATATTCCTGTAAAACTTTGAGAATTCATGCCATTAAACATTAATCACAATATGTAATCAATGATGTTCTAAATTGTGTAAATGCTGCCCTAAATTCAGGTCCTAATTTATTATTCTGTTGTATTGTAATTGGAATTTTATTTTGGGGGATTCAAATTGTTAAATTGTGCAAGCTTTTGTATAATTTCTTTCCAAAATAGGGCCATCTGCCAATCATTTGTAATCTTAATGCATTTTCTTTTTAAATCATTGTAAAATTTAATTTAAATTAATGAGATTGTCCCTAAAATTGAAACAAAAACAAAACAATTGATAACTTTAAAGACCATGTTATTTTTAATCTACATCATTAAATATGTACAAACGCAGTTAATTAAAATCCTCACGCGGAATTGTATTTAATTCACAGGTAACAAACGCACACACAAAATTCTCGCAATAATAATCTTCTCAAATGAAATATAGCGGTCATATATAGGTACAATAAAAGAAACTTATTTAAGAATAATACAAGAAAGGAAAAAATTCTCACAGTAAAAGCGCATTATACGAGGTGCCGTACCTACTTGATGCCGCAAACTGGGCGAACGGAAGGCGATATAATTCCGCAACAGTTGAACCTTGCATTCCTCTTATATTGAGTTCAAGCACATTCTCGGTAAAAGTGAAAACTGTGAAACGTCTCACCATAATGTAGCCACTTTGATGTATAGTTATATGTTGTAGTAGATCCGTTGTAAGTTCATGGTGAACGATGGTATAATCGGACTTGTACGGAAGTGAGATGTTAATGGTAACTGAATTATTGCGGCAATGCATGCTATGTAGCAGCATTCGTTCAAGTGTTGATTTTTATATCAGCATTTAACAATTAAGTACATTTATAGCTCTTCGTGTGATGTTTATTAGATTGGTCATGAACAGTGTTTATTGTGGCTAATTGGGGAATATATTAAAATGGTTTTATTTCAAGGTCAAAATGCTTTTTTCCTCAACATAACGCACAATTTGTTTTAAGGAATTTAAACTTATTACTTGATATATTGTACTAACTACAAAAATTAATTATACTATTAAAGTCAACAAAAAATATATAACATTTACTTTTTGACCTTGAAATATTTAAAATAATTCGTTGAATTTCATAACAACGGATAATTGTTCCAATAAAATTTGCATTAACATTATTTTATAATAAAAATATTTCACGGTCAAAACATGCACCAATTTTGATAGACAATAATTTATTTTGACCTTGAAATTTAAGGAAACATATTGTTGAAATCATTTTCATAAATTTAAAATAAATTATTTTGTAAAAATTTTAAGGTCAAATAAATCATTTAAGTCGCAAACAATTTATTACTAACCCCTATTCCTTTTAATTTCCTATAGTAGATCGATTGGTAAACATTTTATCAAATGTATTCAAAATCCCACACATAATATGCGCAGTTTAATTAAATTTCATTGCACAATACCTTAAACTGATTATAGAACTGACTACTATAAAAGAAATAAAACTGCATAAAAGCACTGCAACAATCTCAATGCTCATGTTATGCCATTTAGGAAAAAGTCTCAAACATAATGCATTATTTCACTTGTCTTTAACTCAATCAATAAAGAAATGAAACAGCAATTCACATTACTATATTGTGTATCAACGTTATAGAACGTCGTCTTGCGGAAATGGTCCATGCAGACGATGGATGCCTGAGGTGACTTTGTTCGCCTTCTTTGTACAATGTAACAAAAAAATAAATAAAAAACAAATTCTTTAAGTGCATCATGGCGTGGGTGTTTGCAGCATTTTGTGAAAAACACAACAATTCAAAGCCATGGCACAACCGTAAAGCGATATGTTTGTACTTATAAAGTTTATAGAGTAGTGCAAGAAGAATAGTGCAACGGTTTTTATTTGGTGTTTGCTGTTGATAAGTACACGAAACTATTATGCAGGCGCTTGTACCATATCTTTTGCGAATTAAATGCGCATACAGAATGTGGATGGAGGATGTAGCCAATACATTATGTTAGGCATATGTGTGTGTGAATATAATAAGAATTTTCGTATTAGCTGTGAATGGAATATGCAAGTGAAATCGTTGCAATCAGTATAAAATGTAAGGTTGGCGTCATAAAGTGCTGCAGCAGCAGCCGCGCAAGCGTAACCACTCGCGGGTGCTTTAAGTATATCCATTAAAGTTATTAAAATTTTTGTTGTTTCTCCCTTTTGCGTCTTCTTGTTGGTACAAACTTCTTTTTTCACCATTTTTTTTTTGTTGTTTTTGTAATACCAATGTATGTTCTACTGATGTCTTGTTGATGCCCATAGGGGGAGGAAAACGATAGTGTAATTTAGCATGAGCGCACGCTTTATGCGTAATGGACGATATCCGTTTAAATATTATACACACGTTATTCGCATTTCAAATGTACTCCACGCTACATACGATTATATATGCATTAAAAATTGAGAAAACTCTATCATATTGAAAGTTAGAACAAACCAACATGCGCATAACTATAATAATGTGTGCACTATATTTTATTGCAATACAAACATAACGATTTTGTTGCAAAAAGATGTAGAAGCCCAGATAGCTCCAATTATAATATATTGTTGGGCAACCAATTTATATGCATTGTATGTGCTTTAAAATTAATAATTTGAATTTGTTGTATAAAATATGGTCTGCATACCAAGGAACATGCTGATATACTTAAATGAGTTTCGTATATGAGATGTAACTAAAGTCCCAATAGAAATATTGTATATCATAGTTAAAAACATTGCGGTTATCTTTAATGTAGGCTTAACTATGGGCTGGGGCGCATAACTTCCGCTTAAGAGTTATGATTTCTGGATTGGCCGATTTAAAGTTGATAAAGACATTATTTAAGATTTTATTGCTTCGTATATTATGAAAATGTTATTGGAAACAGACAGTTATTGCAGATTGTTGCATTAGAACATGTAAATTCAATCAAGGGCATTACATAAATTGTGTGTGTTTTTTACTAAACTAACTGCCATATTATGGCTTTAAAAATGTTAGGGAATATAAGTTATGACTTAAAGCATTTTAATTATATTTTCAAGGTCATTCAAAAAATTGCAAATCAAAATTTAGTTGCTTTTGAAACCTACATTAAAGTTTTAATTTTACAAAAAATGTATGTAAACACCCTCATTTCCCACAAAAAAAAAAAGGTTGAAGGTCAAACTTAAAAAAATTCAAGGTTAAATCCAGTTTTATTTTAAACCAAAATTATAATTTAATTCTTTCAATTCTCTAGACTCGCACACAATTTATATTTAAATAATGAAGTTTTAAAGTCACGGGAAAATACATTTAAGGTCACATAAAATAAACCTAATTGTATAACAAAAATAACAATTTCAAGGTCATAAAAAATAACACCAAATATACACGTAAATTAATTCATTTAAAATTTCATTCGTAAAATTTTGGATTCTATTTGGTCTAAAAATGTTGTATTTATTAAATTATTAATTTATTTAACCCTCATTGATGATCATGACTTAAAACCTCACATAATTAAATACAAATGACCAAATAAATGTGCAAATTTTATTTAGCGGTGGCGCTTTTACTACTGCTTTTAAATAATTCATTAATTTGTACAACAAAATCGTGTTGGCCTAATTTTAAACGTGTGACTTATTTGGTCATTTTAAAAATGCAGAACGTTCAATCCATATATGTAAAGATGGTGAATAATGTAAGTTATAGTAAAGCCATCTGAATTCTATATTCATTTGACCTAATTCTTAATTTATAGAAATAATTAAGTATTCCATTAAAACTCCTTAATAAGAAATCATAATGAAAATACGCGGTAAATTATGAAATCAATAAAAAGTTAACTCAGAAAATTGACAAGCTGTTGAAAGCATCATATAACATATCGCAACTATTGAAATGAATCGAAAATCATTTAAGTATATTGTATACAAAAGGATCAACTTACTGTGATTGTTCTGTCAGCAGGATTACGAGCGAAATTATGTATCGGCTTAAATGTTGATTTGTTGATTGTATCTGCACAGATTCCATTGATTTGCACAGTTCACTCAATTTTTAAGTGATTAGATTTCACATACTGCGCACGAGCATGTCCATGACTTTGCTAAAGTGAGGTTGTTAACATGCGTGGATGCCTTTTAAACTAGTCTGCAAAATGATTTGCAATCATTTCACTATGCGGATCTCACACATATGCTGTTTTTTCTCTGTTGCGTCATTTGATGGCTGAAAAACAAATAATAAGTAATGGATCGAATGAGTTTTGGGAAAATAAAACAGTTCAATAATAATTGTAATAAAGAATAAAATATGTTAAGCCTATCAGATCACATGCCTAAGATTATATTTTAGGATTTGTGAAGAAAAGTGTAAGAAAAAACGAGTTGAACAACCTCAATGTAAAGGGAAATTGTAATCAATTTCAAATAATTAAAATTACAACCATAAAGCAAATTTTAAAATTTATTATTTGTCTTCATATTCACGCACAACTTTCATTTAATAATCGTTTTAAGTCACTACTCAATTAGTGTTAAAAAAATCAATGGTTAGTAAACGATAAATCACATCTTAAAGTGACCATCATCATCATCATCACAGTGATAACCTTTCGCCTTAAAGCTCTTTTTCAGACAAACTGTTGAGTTGATGAGCACTACTCATGTTAACGTTTACATAAAAAATACCGCCTTCTATTTAATGACGTTATTAAATCTAAACGGCTGATGCTTACATTTGCCTAAGCTGTCTGGCAACAAAAAAAAAACAAAACATAAACACAAGGTGAACACAATAAACAACGGTGAAGAATGTAAAACGCATTACACCAACAACACTATAAAATTAACAATTCCCATAAGATGCACGCACATACCACACGAGCCACCACGGCACTAAACATTTTGTAAGTGGGTGAGTGTGTAATGTTTCCACCTTCACCATTGCTTCTTGCAACAATAATACACAAAAAGATTTCGGTCATTCATAAGACGCGCGCATATAAGGAACGAGAAACGTCTTCATTACCATTTTCCACTCACATACCAAGCGTATTAACATTTTCAATTTTCGAATCGCACATTTGCACGCGTTTATTTACTGTTCTAACGGTCAACAAAAAAAAATGTGGTGATGAAAACAGAAACACAAACATATAAGCTCGCTTATTCATTTTTTATGTTTGTAAAATTCCCTCCATCCATCTCTTTTTGTTACAGTTAAAAATGGATTCAAATTAGAATTTTTGTACAACAGAGTTTGTTTTGAAGCATTCACACATGCGCCAAAAGTGGGCAATTTAAGATGATAAATATATTATGTGAATGAAAATGAAGATGAAAGAAAAAACAATAAGCATCCCATCCAGACACTTTGAGTATTTTTTTTCTCTCTCATTTATTGTAACTATCAATTTAAGTATTATGCGGGCAATACCATCTAATTAAAATTAAGACGTTTGTTCTTCAATTTTATAAATGGCGTTATTTTTCATTTCATTATTTATTTACCACTCAACACAATTCCGTTACACACATACATTATGAGTGTGCAAAAATTGATCCAATAAATCGATTAAAAAATAAAACGGACTTTTAAAAGCTCCAATTTTTATTGGGCGAATTGCCAAAATTTAAGGCCACAACAAAATAATATGACCTTGTGACTTTTCGAACATTTTACGATTTAAATTACCAAAAAAAAAAATAAACAAATTGCATAAGTGCACAATTGCGGCATCACACTTTAACGCTCCTCCGTCTATGCTCGCAAACAAATCAAACAGTACATACATAGTGCAGTGCAGTGCAGCAAATAACCACAATGCAATTTATATGCACATCGATAGCAATTACATAAATATATGCATTTAAACGCAAAGCACGTCAGCGTATATATTTCATGCCACCCACCTCATTTCCATGTGAATGGGTTGAAATGTCTATCCAGCGCAGAAAAATGCTGGAAGGTGCATATATTCTGCATTGTGTGCACTGCACCACACGTCCATATGCTGCAGTGCAGTGTTGGGAAGTGGCAAACTTCAACTTGCCCGCATATGAAGAGATATGGCTGTGTGATTGCAAACGCTTGATATGAAATTACGCGCACTTAGTGCTGAGATATATACGACACATTTTCTGTAACATGCGTTTAACTTATTGTTAAGCTCGATTTGGCCTTATTTATTGCGTAATATCTTTGAATCAATTATTCCAATTGCACATATTGAAGTGGGAAGTGAGTGGAAATTGTTACACGAGTACAGATATTTGTGCATAATTCTTAATGGAGTGCATATTATATGCATTTACCGCCATTTAACTACAGTCGAGAACAAGAAGATATGTCTTGTAATCAGTGTGGTTGAATATTTTTACTTGAAATATGGTTTATGTAAATGATAGCTTCTAGCATTTGAAAAAAAAATGCTATTTTTGCTGATAAATTGTTTGCTTTAATTTTTATTTCCGTAGGGGTTTAACAAATGGGATGAATCAAGATCTAGTTGTTTATTAGCTGTGAAGTTGCATAAAATGCAGATAAATTCATTTAAATTTGCATTTATTGAATAATTGAAGTTATCTCTCATCTCCATTAATAAAATTTATGCTATTGCAATGTGGCGAAATATTTCAGATCAACTTACTACCTTGAAGTTTATATTGATTTTGAAATTAAAAAACAAAAGACTTAAGTGACGAACTTTTTTTTCTAAAATTTTGATAAGCAATGTAAGTGAAACATTCACTATAGCAGCAACTAAGAAAAACCAACTTAATTTTAAAATAATTATCCACTTCTAAAATTTTACATTATGTACTAAACAAAATTTACGAACAATACTTTTCCATGAACAAAAGACTTAAGTGACGAACTTTTTAAATTTTCTAATTGAATTTTTTCCACTGTTCGTGCACATCATTTTATTCCAATAAAAAAACGCATTACAATAAAGCGATCTGTACTGAATTAAGTAAAACTTAACTATACCCAATGAAGCATAGCAAAACAATCAACTTTAATTAAATATTATTTATTGCCCCAGTTTTAATGCCTTACAATCCAATAATTTTTCATCTCTTTAACAGCCTCAATCTATTATTACTACCGCACTAATTTATAACGAATTTTTTTAACAGCATCAATTGCATTGACTTTATACAGTCTAGTCTATACCCATAGGTTTTCTGAAGTAATAATAATTTCAAGAACCATCTTAATTCTGCACAAGAATATACAAAGTAACTTTATCTGTCGAACGAGTACTTTATAATATTAAATGTCGGCGAAACGTATTACATACAATTTCATAATTTCTATGCACATGATGTGCTCGCGATAATGTATAAGATTAATGTCAGGCAATAATCTGCAATCGATGTCTTGTATAAATTGTAGAAGAATTTCCTGCACTTAAATCAACACTAAGTATATGAACTAACTATATGTGCAGGGATATTAATATGTGAATGTTACAGATTCAATGAAATCATGCTGTTAAATATACTTTGTATGTTTTATGCTTTTAATGGTTGGTTTAGGTGTTGTTGAGAAAACAGCGACACCATTATTTTAATTATTGATTGCTCCTGTTATTTTTTTCGCGTGTACTTAGTATTTAAAAGTGGAATGAAATAGAAATTTCAATAGAATGTTAGAAAATAAGAAATCACGTTTATTTTTATATCATTAAAAAAAATTTAAACAATACTAATTAATGCCCCATAAATAGATTTAAAAATAAAAAGGATGAAACCATTTTAAAATATTGTAAAAGTACATTAATTATCTGCCTGTCAATCACTATCATTTCTAATATTGACGCGTGCCAAATTCGGAATCAATATAGAAAGTGATAAAAGTCCCATAAATTAGAACTCACCCATAAAAATGCAGCATCATCTTCCAAGTACTTGTAAGTTGTACCTACAATAAAAACAAATAAAATATGTTTGTTGCTTTTATTGTACAATTACACAAGACATCACTTGAAGTGTATCAATCAACTGGGCATCATTTATGAATGTAATACACAAATATTTATCATGCATGCAATGCGAGCTCGTCTTCTTCTTTCATACGTGTATGCTTTATGATTCTCCGCATGTGCAAGACAAACATATTCATTTAATTACAGAGCACACACTGTTTTATTCAAGACGTATTTATTGTTTAATTCTAATGCCATTCCGCCCATCCAGCTGTGACTATACATACATTAAATATTCTTGTTACAATACAATAAATACCTCAACATTTTATGTTGGAACCACAATAAGTTTAAGTACCGAAATTTGTCAAAAATGTAGACACAAAAATTATTTAACCAATTCTAATTTAGACATTTGTGTGAAATGATTTTAATGAAATTCTGCACACGCTTGTTTTTCTTTAAGTGACCTTACCATTCCCAATATTGGCGCTTTAATACCATATATACCACACAACATTCTTATGTAACAAATTATAAATACTATCGACCATCTGCACGTACATTTTATAGCCACATTATCTAACTGTACATATCAAAAGCAGCATCAGGCACGTCCCATTTAAAATATTGTGCGCGAATTCAGTTGCGCTGTATTTACGTCATTTTGCGACAACCAACAAATTCGGCATGGTTTTAAGTTTAACTTCAAAATTTCTTTTACTTTGCATTGGAAAAGGGGGATAAAAAAAAGTTTAAAAGAATCCACATTAAAGTACAGTACACTGTACAAGTGATCGAGATTACATTTTGCCCATATAAGCATAAGAATAAAGTGAGATAAAATTGGGCCACCAAAAGCGATTTAACAAATTTGCATTATACTACAAAAGTGGTAATTTATAATACAAAATTGCAAAAAAAAAGGAATTTTTAAAGCTATTACGGTTTAGTGTAAATTCATACATTTTTATAATTATTGTAGTTGGTGATTGTCCCACCATATCAAAAGCTTCTAAATACCAAACACGCCTACCGTTTTTCCCGCAAGTGTTTTATACAAAACAAGACGCGCATGCGTCGCATGCTTAATAAACATCATTTTAAAGATAATAGAATTACTTGCTATATTACATTGAAGTATGAAAGGCGTTGGGAAAAAATGAACCGTTTAAATATAATAAATAAATTTACCAGTCATGTCATCATCTCAATACTGGTAATGCACTTCACGTCTTCAAGTATTAAGAAGCTGCTGCACCAACACTTCTACCTAATACACGTTATAAGTGTAAAATACTTTATCCCCACACACATGGATCACATTATCATATATGTTAAGGCAATTATCCCATGATCATCACAAGATGTGATGCCAAAAATAGTTACACGTTAAAATAGTTGCTGCTCAGTCATAGAATTAATCTCACGCCGTTATGACGAGTATTTAAAAAATTGCTGCATTCTGCGTAACAATTAGTGTAAGTAAAATGCATTTCTTTGTTACAATATTAATTTAAATTAATTATTACTGCACGGAAATTGTTATTTCTTAATTTTGTTAAAACATTTTTAAACCATCGTACATGTAAAAGTGCTGCACACAATATATCGGAGCTTATAACAATTAACGTAATGGTTTTTTAAAGTGCATCTGCCTGCAGCGCGCATTCATCGCGTTCCATACATAATTTATAACCCTTCGTTTGATGCAGACAAATTACCTTGTGAGTATAAAGTTGTGCTGAGCATGGTGGTACCATATATATAATAATGATAGACGTTGATTGAAAATTGATTATGTATTTAGTTGGTTACGACATCGTGAAAGGAGGTGATTTAATGTGTTATCTTATGGATATGCCTATTAAGTGACGCTTGCACTGTGCAATTAGTTCGGTTGTGATTAATTGGGTATTCCGTGATATGTGAACGTGTGAAAAAACGAGAATTTTTAGAAAAGTGGTTTACGCATGCGTGTGGGGTTTGTTTGAATTGAATTGAATTTAATTACACAAATATTAGATATGTAAAGAATGTTAATTGATTCAAGTATGTAAATTTGCTGAATAATAATTTTAAACAGAATTTTTAAAGCCCTTTTAAATCTTGGAAATGGCGTTTAATCAATTTAAGTTAATTTGAAATAATAATGCAAATTTCCATCATTTTATTCATTTTTAACAATAATTATAAAAAACTATGAAACCCCACAAGCTTCTTAAGTTTTCATTTGTATTGACATGAATTCGGGACAACCACATATTTTCCATCCGCATTTAAATAAAATACTAAAATACTTAGATTCATTCAATTCCGCGCACAACGATACGCATTTATTATGTTGAATATCCAGTTATATTTCGCGTGAAACTATTTGGTGAATCAGCCGAGACGTTTCGCTGTCAACTGATTGACCTGGATGTGCACGACAAACTTTTTGATAAATATACGTGAAATACTTGAATTGAATTTTTCGTACATAAAAGAGATAATAATAGTACACGCGTATGTAGCGACTGTGCGCGAAATAAATAGGAGCACATTAGTACATTGACACATAATTGTTATTATGTATATTATTTTCTTTATTCATGCGCCATACATCATTTAATTTAGCACTGCATAAAGGTAATAAGAAGAACAAGATTTTTTAAATACGCGTGTTTCAAGAAGGAAAAACCGGAACACTTTGTGCAGGTTCATTTGAAACATGAGGTGACTCAAAAAGGTTGACGATTTATCTGGAGACTGAAAGCTTTGCATGAGGGAATTGACATGCAATAAAGCAACGTGTGTTGTTACATAAAAGGGCATGGAACTTTGTAGATTATAGTCCTTTACATCTTTATTATCCCCTATATTTATAGACATTTTAATTAAACATCATTTCTTATACAAGTTTATTTCATTTTAAAACATTTCTATATTAATAGACATAAGAGAAGATTGAATCTATGTGATCATAAAGGGTTTGTCATTCTTCATACGAAAAGGACAATTGTAGTTCAGAAAAAAATGACATGTTAAAAAGAATTTTTTTGTTTAAATTAAATATTTAAAATCTCAAGAATCAATTGATTCTAATTTCTATAAATTCATATTTTTTTATTGAGCCAATTTTTAGTCATTCAACTTTTCTAAAAGTGAATTTTACACTATTATCATAATACAATAAAAACAATTTTAGACACGTTACAAACTGTACAAAACAATTTAAATTTTCATTCTTCTCTTTCTCTTTTTATTATGCAATTTAATAGATTAATTCTAACGCAACTACTTCTAGAAAATAAACGATACATAAAGTTAGCAATTAGTCAAAGCAGCAGTTATGCTAAATCTAAAACAATAAACATAAAAATTGTTATTTATTTGCACAGGAACATAAAATGTTTGCATTATTAAAATTTAAGATGCATATAAATGCAGCATATGCATTAAAATGCATTTTATAGTGTGTGAAATGTGCATATAAAATTGAGATAAATGCTAAATATAAACAATGTAATACAGCCGGTGTATTGTTGCAGAAGATGTAGAGCAGCACAGTGTCAGCATAAATAATGAAAATTGCTAAAGAGAATTTACACACAAAAAAGAGTGACAAGAAAAAGCACGGTTACGAAATAGATTGGAAAAGATTTGCATGACGAAAATATTTTACACAGAACGGACTTATGTAAATCAACGGCTTTAATCTTGCTTATGTAAGCTTAATCTTTTTATACGTACGATACATATATTTGTCAAAAATTATCCTTGCTTTCCTCCCACTTACAATTATTGTCGCTTATGTGGAGTACTAAAATTGTGATTTGTATGCAAATAAACATTGCGACTAACATTTTATTTGAAGCCATAGCAAATTGGTGTGGATGTTTAAAAATGTGCAAACAAACGTTGCATAATAACGCACGACTTTGCAATAATTTAAAATGTAAAATAGAAACTGCATCGGGTTGACCGTTAAAAATTGCTCTTCACATATATAAATACGAATAATTGCACACGTTATTATTAGTTAAAACCAAAAACCGATTCGGTAGAAATAATAATTTCCCTAAACATCGCTTAAGACCAAATCTGATTATTAAACACATACTATTAGTTGAATGGTATGGTTTATTGTTCATCCATTAATACCTTAAATGCACATCCATCGTGCAGCATTTGCCCATATAATTTCAACTGTTAAGCCAAACAGCGATATATCGAGAGAGTGGATAATTTCCTCTATATGATGCAACCGTACATTTATTTGTCTACCAGCCATTAAAATTAAGCCGTGAAATGAAAGCACAACGCGCGTGCGCGCTCATCTTTGCAGAACAAATATCGGCATCAACGCAGAAGACATGCGCAACTGCGTTTTAATTCATTTCAATCTATTAACTAACTGCGCGACTTTGGTGCATCTTTTCAAGTTTATCTCCGCCAACTTCCACGCAATGCCCGCTCATTTTGTGGCAAATCAAGCCATTCTTCTATGGGTAACAGGAAGAGAATGCTACGAATGGCAAGCAGTTATATCAGGCGTAAATGAGGATGGAGAAAGAATTGTAATGCTCGCGTTGTTGGTATACCATTAGAATAATAATATGAGAGACGTTAGATGTGACTGACTTCTTTACTTTAATTTAAAAATGCGCAATTTCATGCGGTATGAAATTGAAAATGAGAGTGGAGAATTATCTTTGCGCTGTGTTTTTTAAGGGAATTTATTTTTGTGAAGCAAAAATTTAAAAAAGAAAAGAGTTGGTTGGATCAAATTCGAAAAACTGACACACGAGATCAATCAATTCAAAATCATTTCTCATGATAATTTTTTTTATTCCAATAAAATGAAGAGCATTCCACTTAAAAAAATGTTTGCTAACTTTAAAAACATGCTTTTAGCTTATTTTAAATGAAATATTGGGATCCCTAAATATGAAAGACTTAAGCGACGAACCCTAAATTTGTAAAACAATTTTTTTACAATAATATGGACTTTCTAACCAATTATTTAAACACATAAAGTTTGATTTATTGAAATAAGAATTCGATTAAAATATAAAACACATAAAACATCTAAAGTAGATATTAAAATGTTTACATTTAAATTGATTTAAAAATAATAATTTATTAGCAAAAAACTGCTTAGTTATTTAAGTAGCTAAATGTAAATTCGCTATTAATTTAAATGAATGGTGATCACCATAATTAAACCATAAATCATCGCTACCTATGTGCTTCTAATACGCCCTATCTATTTCAATCAGAAAATTTTAAATGATCACATAAATCAAAACCTGATCCTACGATATATTTCTAATATTTATATATGCAGTCAAATAAGGGTAGCCAATTACCCAGCAATTAATTAAAATGCGAATTCCCACATAATATGATCGGCAATAATTCGAATGATGATCCCCATGCATCGTTAGAATTTCTTCTTTAAAAGTGCGCCCATACAAACGATTGCAATAAAAATATTAATGCGAAGAAGTTGAATAAAGTATAAAAATGAACAAGGCGAGTGCACTCTCGAACAAATGCGCAAAACTTATTTATAAGGCGGATACCAAACACTTTAAAGTGATGGACAAATTAATGGCACAAATTAACGGCCTCAACACTTGACTACCACACAATTCATTCGTTGCCTTTATCAATTCATAATGTGTGTGCATCGTTGCTTCCATCCGTTGTGTCCATCTTTGTCATCATCAAACGCAATTAATCCGAACTAATGATAATTTATAACTATCTGCCGGACAAAGCAGCAACCTGCACTACTGACACGTTCTGAAATGAATTTAGTTTTATTCTTTTAAACGAATAACAACAAATAAGTAAAAAAAAAAAATTGCAATAATAAAGTAAAAAGGTTGATCATTGCACTTATGCACCTCATATACTTTCAGTTTTTTTTTGCTGCACAACAAAATATATAATAGTTGCAGTAGTCGCAAGCAATCAAATTAAAGATAAAATCAAAATTGCTATTGTAGTGATGATAATCGATTAACAAGTGCTCATAAAGATTCATTTAATGTGTGCCTTGTATGCTGTTTTGTTAAAGCATTTTATAATAATAATGTTTAGTGTAAAAATGGTGTACAAAAGGGACATGAAAAAACGTTATATTTGCGATCTAATAAAAAGGTTTTCAGCCTCATATAAATGAAAGATGCATTTATCAGGCGAAACGTACAAAAAAATATACATAGGTACGTTCACATAATATATTTTACTCCTCACCCATAGGCTATATTATGCGTTTACATTTATAGTTACAATAAGCGAATGCTCTTTCCCATTTATTTGTATTTAATTTCAACCAACATTCTTTTAAGCTATACGCTATTATTAGATCAGATGTTGTGCTTTTTGCTTTAAACGGTGGCCGTACGTATATATTGTGCAGTGTCCTTTCAAGGCCGTACGGAAGATGAATCACAACGGCAACAACAACAACCACATTATACAGCAAGGTGGCTCATGTACATATTATATTGAGTAACTTGTAAACTGTACGTATATAAGAAAAAGCATGTTGCAAAAAGTGCGATTTTCTTCGCGTGAATCTTTACGCTTATTGCGAGCAACACTCACTTTATATGCTATATATTATGGTAAAGCGGTTTTTGTTTCGGAATTGTGTTGCTTGATGCTTCTTAAGACTGTTTTATCTATTTTTATTTTTTGCATCTTATAATGTTTGTTTTTTTATTTTCCTTTATTAATAAATTGTTTTAAAATCTATCATTTTAAATATTTTTACAATGCCGCAGTAAAACATTTGGTTACCATAAAAGAAAAAATTAATTAATTAAAACTATCGCAAAACATTGACAATACAAAATGCTCCCATTGACAGTCATAAAATGTTGCAGCAATTAGCAACTAATTGCCCACACTCACATCCAGCTGCACTGATCCACTGATTGTTTTTTGTAGAAGACGTACACACCGAGATAAAAATGCATATTACATAATTCTGCAGACACGTCAGTCGTGCACTTAAATTACACTGCAACAACTTCCTGTTGTCATCCCCATCCCCATAACTTAACACTGCGGCCGCTTCACTATTTATGAACGGCAATCGACGCCATTAGCTACCTTGTAATGCTTAGAGTTAATGTCCAAACCCACACATAAAGTCAAACGCACACACCACACACTCGCACAAAATCAATTCATTATCATCCCAACCTTATAGCGATATAAAACCGCAAATTATGTTCATTAAAACCTGGAAGCCAACCCAAAGATAGAAGACGTATGGATGCGTCCCAACTCCTGCACATACAGTCACACACTGTATGTATAGATAATATCTATAATAATAATTAGCTCTATCTTCATATACATATATAAATATAATTAATTTTTTCTTACATCAACTTCCTTATTACACGCATTTTTATGATATCAGCACACCCGAGAATAAGCCTAAATTATCATTTTATCACATTACTCCACCATGTTATTAATCCCCCTCTACTACTGCAACCCCATGGTGCATAAAAAACACAACATTTAATATCCCTTACTTGTATGTGTACATATAAATATGTTTTTATCACGAAGCGAGTGTTTCCTCTCAACATACGGATGCGTATCATGATTCCTTTTTTTTTAAACTTTAACAATATAACGTAAACTTCCATCTTTTCATGCTTTAAAGAAGATCTAGTTAATTCACTCTTTTTTATAAGAGTACATTTACGAGCAAGCATAAGTTGTGATGCATTCCAAAGCAACGCAATCTTGACGTTTGTTAATCACCTTTTAATTACCTCCTAATCAACGAAGAAAAGTGAAAAAATAAATATTATTTTGTAGTTAGCTTAGCGCCTTGCATTCAAATAGATGGTGCAATAGGGCAATTGCATTTATGTTTTAGCGTTACATTTCATTGCATAAGCCTTCATAGTTAGTACGGTTTAAATGATCATCAAGAATAATATAGGGGAATGTGGGGTATAAAAATTTAATGCGAATTTTTGTTATAGCAACTATATTTAAAAAATATTCGTTTTTACATTCTAGCAGACACAATCAAAGTGAATAAAATATTTATTAAGAATATTTACAAGAAGTAGAACAATATTGACAATACAATTTAGGTCAAAAAGAATACCACTGCTTTATTGTCAAAATTAAATTTAAAAAATTCGAACTAACTTAAATTTAATATGTCGAAAACATAATTTTAATCGCGATTGGGCTTTATTTATTTAATAGATCAAAGTTTTAACTTTAATCGGTTTTAAATATTACTTCCTAACTAAATTATTTATTATTAAAACGATCAACAAAATTCGTTACAATAAAACGCCAGACCTTAAAAAACGCCCCATTAACCCACCACTCCCTTAGAAACCCTACGTTGTTTACACTGCAACAATTATTCAACGATGCTAACGACTCCCCTAGTCATCACTATATGCCCTCCAAAGTGTATATTTGTATATATAATTAAACGTCTTGGTTGATTGAAAAGCGACACATCTTTCAAGATGCATAAATGGCATGAGCCATGCTGAGTTTAACAAATGCGTTTTGATGATTAATGGGAGGATAAAAAGATAGTTAATATTAAATAACGCAAAGTTCAATTCCTTCGTCTTCTTATGTGTGCCTATATCGTTATATTCTTTGTGGCGCATGCGCTAAAAGTTAGTTGTCACTCCAGAGTACTCAAGCAGTGTGCACTATTAATAAACTATAAAGTTATAGTTTGTAGTTACTTTAAACTCCATTGAGTAAATGAATATTTTATGTAGTTTATCTTGTCCAGCAAAATGACTGTAACTGCAGTGTCATTTCCCATAAATACCATCGTTGCAGTTATATGTGTCACATGCATAATGTAAGCATTTTACAAAAATGAATAATTCGCCTTATTTGAGATGTTAAAGCGGCGCCAAAAATGGGCCTCCAATGAAGAAGATGTTGTCCCGTGAATATGGTTTTAATGCAATGAGTGACATTTAAATAGAAATTAATTCAACATTAAAAAGCAATCTCAATTCCCACTGGAACATAGGGATTGTGTACAAGATAAAGAGGCGCGAGGGGGATTTATAAAATTCGCATGTAAATTGAAAATTTCCCAACCAATTGGAAATTAACGGAATTTTCGGACGAATTTGTATTACAAATTAATTCAATAGAAATGTACTAACTTCCCACGAATTAGTTAATAATTATTATTACTTTAAATTGTTTTAAATCATTTGGCCAATAAAATTAAATATAATTGCTTGAAATCATAATATTACTGTTACAACAAATTGCATTGCACTTCCCTTTAATAAAAACATTTTTTTTCCTCTCATTTCAGATCAAATTTGCAGAGAGTTTCAACTGATTTCAATAACTGAGAGGAAATGATTAAATGGAACATAAAACAAGACAACTAATTTAATTAAAAAATTGAACAAGTTTACTGCGACACATTTCAATATTTAAAAGCATAACAATAATTCTCAAATTATGGCTTCATCAAAAAGCAAAACCGCCTTCTCAACATGCCTTCTCGCCCAATTTCTGTTGATTGGCTTGAGTTCCGCCGCACCGACGACCGCTTCAACAAACCCAAATGAGATAACACCAACACAATCGCAACTGCAAGATGCTGACCAACAACTATCAGCTGACTCCCAATTAACACCAACCCAAGACACCACAAGTCGATCTGATCGAGTTATTATGAAACCCGATTTAACAGCACCAAGCAGTGAAATGATGCGTCAAAACAAAATGATGGGATACTTCCCGTCTGTGGCACCATTCATGGCGAATCCACAATTTTACCCACAATTCCCCACCAACTATCAACCGTATTACTATGGCGGAGACACATCCGAATCGGACGAAGAGTACGGTAATGACATTTTCGGGCGTGCCAACCATCGGCGTCGTCCCACTAATGGGGCATACGAGAACTCACCAATTTACTACATCCGACTGCCACCCACACCGTACATGTTTGTGCCCGGATTCGGATACATTTCGCAGCCCCCACAAATTCAGGCACAACAAATGTTCTCACCGCAGCAACAGCAACCACAACAAAATCCGTTCATCAATTTGCAAATTCCATTTGTGTCTAATGGAAAGCCTGAAAATGTTTACAACTTTGGACCACAATTTCCGTCATATTTGCCACCACGTCCTACGCCTGCAGTGAAGCCAAAACCCACCTATGTGAATGATTCTAAAATTCATCACCTTAAGGGACAATACTTGTTCAATGGACGCCCTGAAAATATTTATCTTATGCCACCAAATCCATTCAATCCATACGCAATGAATCCATACAATGCCAATCCTTACAATGCCAATCCGTACAATCCGAATCCATTTATGCCACCACCAATGTTTCCCAATTCATTTTATTAGGCAACGAACCTTCATATTTCATCCCGAGCAAAAAGAGATGCAGTTTTTTTTAAACTGGAGGTTAACTGCGGCGAATAATCCATCAGTAATTGCAGATTTTGATATATTTTAAGATCCTTTATACATTTAAGAATAATCAAAATCAAACAATTAGCAAGAAAAATAATCGTCATTAGGTTTAAGTCAATATCACCAACTCACTACTATCAACATATTAGTTAAGTAGCAATTTTAGATAGGACTTAATTAGCGCATGCAACATTTTAATTTATCGCTGTATTAAGACTTAATTTTTAAACAATTTTTTATTTATTAATTTAGATATGGAAATAAAAGACTTGAACGTTGAATTGTTATAATTATAAACATTTTATAATTGTAATCAATTCAAATATTGTTTAACATTTTAGCAAACAATTTTTAAATTATGGAAGTGCAGTGTTCAATAAACGATGTACTCAATATTTTCTGTAATTTTTAAAAAATGTTATCATTTTAAATGAAGCCTTGCAAATTTGGTGAAAATTGATATTGTTGAAGTAAAATGTTATTGAATTCTGTATTTTTAAGTTGCAAATTAAATTATAGTCAATCAACAATGATTATGCTTAGGAATTCATAATATAACATTTTATCACTAGTTGTAATAAGTAAATAAAAATACTTTCTCAAGACAAGTATGCAATAATATTTTTAAGACATTTTAACAGTAATCTTAAAAAATGATAATTTTATTTATTTTAACTATACTTATAATATGTACGATAACGTAATAAATTAAATAATATTAATCGACTTGTTTAATTATTTTAAATATTTAAGAATATCCCTCATGTACCAACACAGTACTATGTATTTGGAATTAAGAAATGACAGCACGACAAGTTTTTGAAGATAAATGGCGATTTAAGAGAATTTTGAAAATCATTAGAAAAAGGTTAAGTATAAGGTTAAGTATAAAAAAAGTTTAAAGAAAGAGTATTTTCAGACAATATTGAAGTAGATTTCATAATTTAAAATACACGTGTCAAATTGATCTAGGGGTTCCGAAAATAAATTCTTAAAGTGTTTTTAAGACAATAAACATGATCACTTTGTAGACATATTAAATTGTTTTATTTAAAAATAATCCTAATGATCCTTAAATTTACAAAAATTCTGATAGAAATTACTAAATAAGTATAAGTATTAACTTCACGAAGGTAGGTAGGTAAGTACTTACATTTAAAAGAAATTTGACCAACGCCATTAAAAGCACTACGCCTTTTTGATTTAACTTAACACTTAATAACACTTAAATTAATCACTTCTATTTTAATTCATATTTTTAATCAAATTTAACCACGCAACACGCACTGTATCATTATACTAATCGTTCAACATGAAATTTTCGCTAAATCATGCTACGCCCGACGCCGCGCCATTTGCAATTATGTTTAGTCCCGTTATTTCGGCGTTCAATATTTTTTCACTAATGTGCTTGAATTGTCCTAACATTTTCCAAAGTACAGTAAAATATGCGAGGCATAAAATTGAACAATCATCGGCGTTATTTTGATACATTTCAATATTTAGATCATAGTTGATGTAATCAAATTGTTTAAATCTTTAAGAAAACAACGACTTTAATAATTAAAAACGACTTCTGAAAAACGGCCTGAACGAACTGTTGAATTTTCAAAGACTTCTTTATTAAAAAATGAATTGCAAAAGAAATTAACGTAAACACGACATTTAGGATTTTCAAACTAATATCCAAGATGCGGGAGGCAAATAATTGAAATTATAAAACCAATTAGAATTATTAAATCAAGGAAAAGCTTTTAAACTTATTTTTTCACTAAATTTTTACTGAGAAACTGTTCTTGTGTAAAAATTGAAAACATTGGCGGGACACAAATGAACTTATTGCCAACTTCGTATTCATTTCATTTCCAGATTAAAAATTTCCCTCAGGGTTGTCACAGAAAGAGGTGGGACTTTATTATATAAACAATTTAGAATTAATTATAATAACAGCCAATAATTGCATGAAATTCCATTAAAATTATTTTGTAAAAATTCTGTAAAATAAATTTAATTTAGAGTTAATTAAATCAATCAAAATCACTTTTTTCACCTGATATTATTCAAATGAAAACAAATCAACAATAGATGAAGTTGGCACCAATTTGACAGACTGAGTTGTCAAAAATATTATCATCAAAAAAAAATTATATGTCATCAGTCAGAGCGCAATGTCCAATTAGGAATGAGAAGAAACGCACGTAGATGAAAGATGAAATGAAGTGTAAAATCACAGTACAGAGTTGAGTGTCGACGTACGTACGAGGGAAGCAGGTGTCAAATGTGTGTTTTAGCTTTTGTTTTTTTTTTCTAAATGCATTTATATACATTTAATTAAAAGAGGGTATCGTTAATGTTTTTATTTACATAAATCAATACAATTGTAATAATTAAGTCAGTTGTGTCGGTTGAAGCGTAATTCCAAAATTGGTGCCCTTAAGCCATAGTGTTTAGCTGCAGAGTGCGTGTGCTCCTCACTCAGGTGAGGGGGGCCAGAAAATACTATAGCCAACATAGCACCTTTAAAGTTCCATTTAACATTAAATAAGCCTCCCAAATTCAATTCAATTATTATAAGCTGTACAGTGCGTGTGGTGTGTGGAAGTTGGGATATGTGTGAGGAGACGCAATAATAATAATTGACGTGTGTGATTTCATGTATATTTGCATTTTTACTCGCGCCTCACCATTATTATAATATATTGTGGTGTACCTACATACCTACATGAAGTTAAATTATTATAATATAAATATGTGTGTAAAAGAATGTGTATTATTTTGGTGTGCGCGCGGATGATGAGCGGACTTCCCCCTCTGATACCCACAAAATACTGCGGACGATGCAAAGTTTATATTATTAACTTAATATTATTTTATCAATATTATAATTAAGCAATGATGATCCGCGCGATTCTAAACGCCACCACCCCAATGCCACATGATTTGCGCGAAACTGAGTGGGGTCATTTAATCTGTACAACTGAGTGGTGTTACAAAAATTAATAATAATAATAATAAAACACACATTTTGGGTGCAGACAATATAGTAAAGAAGATTTCATTGAAATATATTATGTGAGGGGAAGCTGACAAATTAGCAATAAGTAGAACAAACATGCACGAAACTTTACTAAATGGTGCTGGTCTCAGACGTGTCATTTTTTTTATATTTTTTGTGTACCTATGTAGTTTAACGAATTCTCAGTTGAATTTAATTAACACATTTTGATTTAAAATTACGTTAACGTCCTTCATGACTTTGAAACTTTGTTTGAAAACAGGATGGACGACACCGAAGTGACATTTTTATTCCAATTTGGCAGCTGTCGGGATGTGGTGGCATTACCAACGGGCGCCTTGAACTTGAAATCGCTCAAGGACAAGGCTTGTGAATTCATCAACACAAAGGTAAAACACGCGCAATAACGTTATAGTTATTATCTTTGTATATTTCAATCTGAATTCTCCATGTCGGTACTGACTATTGACTCCGCGTACAAGAAGCATATAACAAGCAAGTGACCTCATTTGCTGCATATATGCAACTGCATAAAGAGTAACACAACAAATAGCTGTATACCTGTTTACAAAATGACGCATATTATAAAGCAGAGTTATGTGCACCAATAAAAATTAATGTTAATGAATTATTTCAGGTACCAGACAATGGTATGTCCCATCTTCCTGAGCGTTTGCTGTTATTCCGCCATGACTACAGAAGCACCAATGTGCTGCAGCTGGTGAATTCCGCTGCGGATGTCGTTGATCAAACTCTAATTGAGATTGTCTTGACAGCAAATCGTAAGCATTCCCACAATAATAGAAAGCAGTGCCAATCAGATTTTGAATTTGCATTTTTCACATTCACCCACTAGTTGTGACCTTTAATTGATAAATTAAATTACATTCCGTGGAGTGCATTTTTCTTATTATTCAATCCTTTCCTCTACTAATTGCATTATGTTTTCTCATTTATTAGCGACCACATACTCCAACAACGATGACATACCGTTGATACGACCCCACACCCTGATGGTGCACTCATACAAGGCACCTGCATTCTGCGACTTTTGCGGTGAGATGCTGTTTGGGTTGGTGCGCCAAGGCCTAAAATGTGACGGATGCAATCAAAACTATCACAAGCGATGCGTTGTTAAAGTACCCAACAATTGCAGTCGTGTCAGTAGTAGCAGCAGCAACATTGGAGGTACGAACAGTGGCAACAATGCACACCATAGCAATAACAGCCGTCCAACGATTAATATTCATGGCAGTCATCAGTTGCGGAGCGCTGGTGTCAGCAACTCGGCTGAGAATGCAAGTCTTATCACATTGGATGAGCAGCCGAATCAAGGATCGTCTTTGGTAAGAAAGATGGCGCAATTAATGAATGATATAAGGAATTAGGATGATTGTCCCGTACTTAAATGATTCCGTCCAATTGTTTTAAAAACATATTTTATTCAAGTACTTTTATTCCGTCCAATTTTTATACGTATACAATTTTTGCGGTTTTTTATTTTTAAATGCCTTCGTTATGGCAATTTATTTGGTTGTGGGAATGATCTGGTAATTTTAATATTAAAACAATTTTTGTAGTTTTTTTTTAAATTTTTTAATAAACTCATTTTATTTGATCACGAGTTTTTTATCATTTTTTTTATATTTTAATTGTCAGATCTTCCCAATTCCTTCAATCCTTGTGAGTCATTATTTTAAATGAGATTCTCATTGAAATTGCAAGTTGCAACTGATCCCAATTGGAATTTTGGAGAGAGATGCATTTTACTGCATTTGATTGTTTGTTAATCCCCCAATGGTAGTTTATTTTGACATTCAAAGCCAATCAATTTGAATAGGAATTTTGTTGTATTTTTCATTTGATTATTTTTCTGCAGCATCACCTAAACGCAGCATTTAGAAGTGTTTGCAGATTGACTACAATTGCAGTTAAGTAATTTCCTGGTCGATTTTAGCCTGTTGTTTACAAATGAACGCAAATGCAATGTGGATGTAGAAGTAAAATGCATCACACTTGCATAATATAATCAATATTATTTATAAATAACTTTAACTTTGTGGTGTTGCGTTTGCTCTTCTTATTTGGAGACAGAAAGTAAAAAGGGGTGGATATTAATTTCGCTATGTCGAGATCTGTTGCTTGTTCCTTCTCAGCCGTTGTTTGTGTAATTATACTCTGTCTGTTTCATTTCAATGCATAAAATCATTAAAACACATTATTTTGCTTTATAAAATTGAATCATTTTTGAAAATATCAATGCAGGATCCCCTTCAGTTATTATTTCCATTTTGTGAAATGACAAACAAAACCCATTACACATACATAAAGTCTTATTATAAAACTGGACTCAAAACTAATCACCATCATGTTATTTCCTTAAATGTTCGTCGTTGACTTAAGTCCTATCTTTAATATTTAAGTTATAACATTTCTCTATATTTGTTAAAAATTTCAACAACTCTATGCTAATTAACAATGAAATTTGACTTAATACCAAAAAACAAATTTGCTAAACGATGCTTAATAATTTGTTATTTTGATTCTCTTCCACAACAACACCAACCCACAAAAAAACAGTCAACATCTTCCAGTGGACAACAAAGTAGTTGCTCACCATCAAACAGCAGTCGCAGCTCCTCAACTCTCAATAATTATGGTGGCGCCATGAATCGCATCCGCATTCCGCACACGTTTGCTCTGCACACCTACACACGCCCTACCATGTGTCACCTGTGTCGCAAGCTGTTGCGTGGCCTCTTCAAGCAGGGTGTCCAATGTCGAGACTGTCACTACAATGCCCACAAAAAGTGTGTGGAAAAGGTGCCTAAGGATTGTGCAGGCGAAAAGGATTGTCCCACTGTGGACAGCAACGATGGCAGCGTGTGCAGTGACCGTGAGCCACTAACAAGTCGTGCCGACGATTTTGATGACAGTGATGATCACGATGAGAACTCCTTCGGTGCGGGTAATCGTCATGATTTGAAAAATCTCAGTGCACGTGACCATCAGAATTTCTGCGATGGTCAATTTGTGGCACAATTGGGGAATGAGGCGGCGTGTGTGACATCGCCGAGTAGTAGCAACATCCCGTTGATGCGGGTGGTGCAATCTGTGAAGCATACGAAGCGTCGTAGTGGACAGGCGATGAAAGAGGGATGGTTGGTGCATTTCACCAATAAGGATAAAAGTGTGAAGCGTCATTATTGGCGGTTGGACTCAAAGGCGATCACTATGTTTGTGTCGGATCAGGGTAGTAAATACTACAAGGAGATTCCATTGGGTGACATCATTACCGTGGATACTGCGCGCAATTTGACCGGCAATGAGTCGCATTGCTTTGAAATTAGAACATCCAATGTGGACTTTTATGTGGGACAGGATCCATTGTTGAATTATAAGTCTGGGGAACAGTTGTCGTTGCCACCGCCAGATAGTGGCATTGGAGCGCATTTAGCTAAAAGTTGGGAGACTGCTATACGACAGGCACTAATGCCCGTCACAAGTAATAGTAAATTAATCCATAAAATGTTTTATAAAGAACTAGATTTTAATGTAAATATTTATCTCATTTCAGTGCACTCTTCTGGAGATTCATCTGAGGAAAATGTTCAAGATATGTCACAAATATATCAAATATTCCCAGATGAAGTTCTCGGTTCGGGACAATTCGGAATTGTTTATGGAGGATTCCACAAAAAAACTCATCGTGAGGTGGCTATTAAGGTCATTGATAAATCACGCTTCCCAACGAAACAGGAGGCGCAGCTTAAGAATGAAGTCGCAATTTTACAGGTATATTTCAATGAATTTTTGTTAATAAACTGTCTCTATAGATCAGTTATATTACAGAACATTTCACATTGTGGTGTTGTCAATTTGGAGCGCATGTTTGAGACCCCTGAACGAATATTTGTGGTCATGGAGAAGCTCAAAGGCGACATGTTAGAGATGATTCTATCCAGCGAACGTGGCCGGCTGACTGAACGCGTCACTAAATTTCTGATAACACAAATTCTAATTGCACTGAAGCATTTGCACAGTAAAAACATTGTGCATTGCGATCTGAAGCCAGAGAATGTGTTGCTGTCGTCGGATTCCGATTTTCCACAAGTGAAATTGTGTGATTTTGGGTTCGCCAGGATTATTGGTGAAAAATCATTTCGTCGTTCTGTTGTTGGAACGCCTGCCTATTTGGGTGAGTTATATTTTAATTATATTTTTTTGAATTATAAATCAAGTTTTAAAATTTTTATTTCAGCTCCTGAAGTACTTCGCAATAAAGGCTATAATCGCTCCCTTGACATGTGGAGCTGTGGCGTTATAATCTATGTTAGTTTAAGTGGAACGTTCCCGTTCAACGAGGATGAAGATATCAATGATCAAATTCAAAATGCTGGATTTATGTACCCACCAAATCCATGGAAGGAAATCTCTAGTTCTGGTAATTTTTTTATCAATATTTTTTATTATAACATGACGTAACTGTTGATTGCTTTAATTTTCAGCAATTGATTTAATTAACAATTTGCTGCAAGTGAAGCAAAGAAAGCGATTCACTGTTGACAAAAGTCTGCAACATTCATGGCTGCAAGATCCACAAACATGGCACGATTTGCGCCGCCTTGAGGCCTCTGTGGGTGTCCGCTATTTGACGCACGAATCCGATGACTCGCGCTGGGGTGCATTGTGTACCTGACCATCACAGAAAACAAACAGCACTGGCAATGCACCGGCCGCCGTTGAGCAGACATTGCAGCAGTGGATGCGTGGACGTTTATGTCGGATCATTCGAACGTAAGAAACAAACAAACAAATCTCTTCGCTCTAATCTCTTTTTAACCTAATATATGTATGTAATATTTGTTTTTAACTGACAAACGATACAATTTTAATCGATTGTTGATACAATATGTATTTATATTAAGTTTCTATAAATAATATTCCTGATAAAACGTAGTCGGACAACAACAAACAACAACAAAACAAACTTCCACACAATTAGAATTTAATAACTCTTGTGAACATAACTAAGAATATTTTTTGACAATTAACTTTAACACGTACACCGTAGAATCAACACAAATGTTTTTAAATGTTATATATAATTATTGTTGACAATAACACATTTAAATAGATTCAAATCAATTCACAAACAAGTAACAACCACATAAAAGCAAACAATATAATTAAGCTCTGCTGATGATTTTATCCGGATCTGATTTAATTATACACACTACTAAAAAAAAGAAAAAAAAAACTTAAGAATACTCATGCAAACGAAATGCCACACTTGAAAGTTTCTATTTACTTAAAGAATCATGTTGGATTGGGACATATTTTGAGAATTAAAATTAACACAATGTTGTGAGATGTAACACAAATCTTAATTACACATGAAATTAGAATTTATATTGTCTGCGCCTTGCATCATGGAAGAATCTTGCAATTATTATTAATTCAAATCAATTATTACTTGAACACACGTATCCCATCTTAAGAGAATATACATTTACACTTTTTAATTAATGACATAACGAATAATACAAATAATCTCAAACGAATGGAACAAAGTGCCAAAATGAAATGAAAGGAAAGGTCGCATTGAAAGTTATTGCTTATTACACATATGCACATATTTGTTGGGCTCCTTCCAAGACACCCAATCAATACGTACATATGTGCTGGCATAATAAATACAATTAATGGGAATAAAACGTGACAACATTTCAATCCAACATGCGACATACAAAATGATGATGCATGTGAAAATCATGAGATTAATTTAATGCATTACAATAATCTATTATTATTAATTACTATTATACATCTTATTTTATGTTAATTAATTTTTTGTCGTGATTGTGTTTTCCTGTCATGTAATATTTGTATATTTTTTAAATTCTCTACATGTTTTTTTTACGTTCTGTTTAATATTTTTATTTATTGCTGGCTTTACTTAATCAGCATTAAAACAAACCTTCATTCCTATACTATATGTTATATTGCAGCTCTATGTATAATTATATTTTATTTATTTAACTATAATCAATTGAAATTATCATCCAAAATGAACAACAATTAAACAAATCAATTAAATTGGTAAACTATAATAAAATAATTCAATTAAATTCGATTGATAAAATATTGATCGTGTTAATTTTCTTTTTGAAATTCTATTTAAGAATCTCTTTTTTATTTTTTATTTATTTAATGTGTCGTCAAACGCGCACACACCTCTCTGTGAACTATTGCACTTTGAACAAATTCTTTAATTCGCATGCGTTGCGAATTCAATACTATTTTACTTAAAACTACTTTATAAATCAAATGTATTTCTTTTGATAAATATTTTTTATTATTTTTGTAACTAATTTAACTTGTAAACAATCTGTGACTCTTTTTAACAACAAATTTTCATGTTACTTACTTACAACTAGCTAATTATTAAAATGATTGAGGTATTTAAGTTAAACTTGTTGTAATTTTTGCAAAATATGCTTCCGTACAATTGAAATGGACAAAATAAACAATTATTTTATGTAATATATTTTATATATTATTGTTATTTTAGTCTATCATGTGAGATGAAAATTATTGTAAATCAGGAACTAATTGCTCATTCCAAATAACATTAAAAACTATTTTTTTGTGTTAATTGTAATCTGGAAATCTCAAATAAATAATATATTCTATTGCTTTTTTATCAATATTTTATTTTTGTGTTTAATTTTTATGAATGAAAATGTTCGTCATAGGATTTCAGAATTTTTTGCAGGACGATCCGAATAGAAACTTATCCAAGGAAGTAGTTACTCCAGCTTCAATTTATTTTTTTAGGTCGACTAAAGCAGAAAGTCGTCCCAAGAAATAAAGAGTACCGCATCTGAATAAAGATTTCTCAGTCCAATCATATTGTTGATATACTTAAATTCTATTACAGAATTTAGGATAAATTCCATCGATTTGTAGACTTAAAATGGGATTAATGTTTAAAGACTAAAATTACTTACCCATTTCATTAATCCAATCTGAAAAAAATAGTACTTATAATGTTTCTACAAATCTTTTAATAAAATAGAATAAAAAAATTTGTTTTTAATTTTCATTTTTTTTTCATATTTGTTTCTTTTGGAAAAATTGCACATAATTAAACATGTTTTCTTTAGTAATCGTATGTTAACAACAAAAGCCATTTTACAATCGGTCTGTTTCGTTTATAATAATTATTTGTATATGAATAAAAACATCGAAACACAAGAAGACTTTTTCTAAAAAAAAAAACCCTATAAACAAAAACATCGTTAATTTGAACAAGATTATTGCAAAAAAAAGTAGAGAATAAAGTTCCACACCACAAATTGATTTCAAAAATATATAATATATATTTAAAATTGAATTAAGACGTCTTCAGCAACGCTTAAAAAACCGTTATCACTCTCTTGATCAATGCTTTATGTATTATTAAGTAATATAAGCTTCAATTGATATTTGTTTTTTTTTCTTTTAGTTTATATACTTAATTATTTTCACTCCAAAAATAGAAACAAATTAAAAGGAGGCCGTTTTATTTAAGATGATCGCCACATTATTTCCAGTCGAATCAATCGCACACACTCAAGACCTTTCTTTATTTTTAATTAAATTGGTTTTTAATTGATTGATTTTTTAATAATAATAATAATAATATACATAATATTTTTTTGTCTCAATTTTTTTGTGTTTTTTTTTTTTTGGTTTTTGTTAGTAATAATTTTTGTGTTTCATTTTTAGCCTTTGTCACATTTTTTACCGTTTTTTGTTTGTTTTTAATTCACTAAATTATTGTATAATTTTAGTCTTACATAAGCCTTACGAGTCGATCGCAAACGAATACGCCTACAATTAACAATTTTTTTTTGTTTGTTTAATGATTAAAGGATCGTATTTAAATTTTTTAGTTTAAAAAAAATTGATAATTAAATGGAAATTATACAATATATTGTATTTTAGCAAAGTGATAAACAATATAAACCAAAAATGGGGGAATAAAACAATTATTAATCAAACAATCTACTAGCCTTAATAAATTTGGACGAATGACCATATACATAAACCGTCTAAATAACTACAACATTGGCCAATTTTATGTTTTATGATTCGATACAACATATTATGCTTTCTCAAAGTAACTAAATTGGTATGTAAACTGTTATTTTGTTTTTTTTTTATTAATTTTCATTTTTATCATTAATTATTTAAAAAACATTGGTCTGATAACAATTTAACCGTTACATAGCGAGTGATCTCATATTATTATTTTTTTACGGGCAAAAGGACATCTTGTTGTCTATACACACATATTTATTTTCGATTTATCCTTAGCGATCTATACATATTATGGGAGAGGTGGTGTCAACAGTAACAACGTTCGTTCATTACGACAAAAATTACAATTAAAGTCCCCGTTAATTAAATACAATTGTTTACTCTATTTAGTTGACGAAGCGTAATTTTTAAATTTAATTTTTCTTGACGAATTGCAATTAATATATTTACGTATAACTATGTATATAATTTGAATTGAAAATCAACCCAAGTTCGTAAGTGATGTATGTTGTCGTTTTTTTTTTTTTGTTTGTCGAGTGTGTTTTAATTGCGGCAGTTTATATACTTTAATTTAATTGATTCAAAAAATTAATTTAGGGAAAAAATTAGCTTTTTAAATAAAGGGCTTAATGATGCACAGTTGATTAATGCCTGTGTGGATTTTTAAACTTACCTTTTAATAGATTTAATTTAACATTAGTGCATTTGAAAATTAATGGCAATAAGCAACGATACCAAGAATATTTTCAAATAATTATTAATACAAATAATGTAATAAATCAGAATAAGTGGGTTTTGAAAATTATTACACAAATCACGTCTACAACTACTCTACTGAAGAATTAATGGTCATAATAGAGGCTTTTTTAAATATAAATTTAGGTGAATTTTCAAAAGGACTAGAAATTACAAACATACATAATGGGAGAAATAATCAAGTACATATTTACAATAATAATAATTTTAGTTAAAGCTTATCAACTGTGTTACCAATTTCCCATTAATAATGATAGGAGACATAAATAGAATTAGACTTTTTTTGTATAATAGTGTGTTGTATAATGCGTACTCTCACTAATTACAATAATAATTTCAAAAGGATTATTTAAATCTTAAGGTTTTCTTTGTTTCAAATTTATTTATGATTTTTTTTGTCGTTTTGATATTTTAATTTTTTCTCAAAAAATATTTATGTACTTTTTACATTATAACACGTCTCTGCGTTTCTAGAAAATAATAGTTTATATTCTTTTTCATTAGTTGTAGTAGTATTACCATTTTTGTGTTTAAATTTATTATCTTATAATTGTATTACTAATCATCAGTTGTTTGTTGTTTAGGTATATCTCATCAACTTGTTTGTATGTGTAAGTAAGAAGTTAAGAGCAACGAAAATTAGGGTACAAACACACCCTAATGAAATAAAAACAAGAAGTTAAAAAATTAAGAGAGAATAAGTATGATCCCTTCCACCAATAATTAATTAATTATTAATAAGCGAAAGAGCTGTACAGCGAATCAAATTTATGTATAGTAACTATTTAAGTATGTAATAATAAAATACGACAAATGTTGCGAGATGAATTAAAATAAAAAAAAGAAAAAAATAATCCGGTACTTTGTGAATTTTTTATACTAACTGCATATGAAGATGGTGGCAAAAAAAATTAATGACAATTGCAATTTGTAAATGTAATTTAAGTCAACTCATTAAAGTTTATTACTTTATGAAAAAAAGTCTTTATTGTTGATGTTAACTTTATTTACCACCACCTAATGCAATATAGTTATTTATTTATTTGCAATAATAATAATAATCATATTTTACTCATTGACATAATTAATTCAGCAAAAATATATGTGTTATACTTTTATATATTAATATGTATGTATATCCTCACTAGTGATTACCTAGATACACTCTCGAAAAGAACTCCTTGAATTGAATACAATACTATGTTGGCTTTGTTTTTTGTTTAAATGTTTTTCTTTATTTAAATATTCCCAAGGGGTTGTGTTGTTTTCCATTCACAAATCATAGATGTTTTTTTTTTCAGTTACATTTTGTGTGTTTTCTTTTGTCTCTTGTTATGTTATAACGAGCTCGAAATAATTTATAGCAATTTAAGGGTTTGTTCAAGTGATTTTATCGAGTCCGAGTATACTACACCGTCTATAATAATATTTAACATGCAAAATTGCTAAACAAAATAATAAAATTAAACAAACGAAAAATAATTAACTAAATAAAAATATTATACAGTTAAAACATGAATTGTGGAAACTAATTCATTTTACTTTTTTATATCAATTAATTTAAATATTTCGTTCAATCAGGAGTTGACAGAAATTTCACAAATTGTTGGGAAGCCTGTGTGCTTACATTTTAAAATTTATAATTTTTTTTTTAATATTAATGCCTAATATATTATTTAATTCAATCAAAAATTCACCTATTTATTAAGGATAATTGAATAAAACATTTATCAATTATTGGTTTAATATACGTGTAATCTGACTCTTGGTTTGATATATATTATTATCTGTTTGTATTTAATTTAAAAAATTGGTCTACTATTTTGTTGCAGCGTCCCATTTTATTATGTTTTTTTTTCATACAGTGGCTTCCATTAATATTTAGCCAGCCAAATTTAATGTTAAGTCCAAGTTTACATAATTAATCATTATTATTTAAGGTTTCACACAACCCGGTATTAAGGAAAGTCACTGTATTCAGACGAGGAGGATGTAGGTTGTTTTGCTTGTTGAAGAAGAGGTGTTTTTTTTTACTGCATTTTTTGCTCTTGGTTACATTTAATTAAATTAACAACTAAAGCACAAAACCAATTAAATTTAATATACAACTAAAAACAAAACGCATCTCTAAAATGCGTAGTATAATATAGATATAGAATTTTAGATTTTTTTTTTTTTGGGGGAATAAGGAAAGAGAAAAAACAACAAAATAAAACATTAATTAACTTTAGCGCGTGTGTTCGTGTGTGTGTGTGTGTATTGGTGTGATAATTAAACGTTACATACGGTAAATTAATTCAATTTTTTATATTATAAATTAAAATTAATCAATTTACGAGTTTTGTATTTATTTTCTTCATTTTTTTTTGTTGTTTTTCATCAATTTTTCTCAATTTTTTTTGTTTTTCATTTTTTAATCATTAATATATCTTTATATTTTTAATGTGTTTTTTTTATGTATAATTTTTATAAAATGAATGGCACAAGAGTTCAGATTTTTTGAATTTTCTCTCCGACCACGACTGGATTATTGCGTCTGATTTCCTGGGCCCCATGCTCTCTATAATCGAATGTGCAGTCGTGTTTGTCGCTATACCGATGTACGGAGCAGAAGAGACCACCGCATCGACATTCAAAGCCTGCACCAGCAACAGAGCGTAACACAAAACAAGAAGTAAACCCATGAGAAGATCATTCATCGTAAATTTTTTTTTGCAAAAAAACACACACAATCCACCGGAACCGCCATAAGCAATCATTCAACCTCACAACATGTGATGTTACTCAAAATGACATAACAATAATTGTCAGTCAATGAGTTGTTGTGGAAGATTTGTGTATGCGGTGGTCCGGACGTTTGGGTGTGTTTTCTAAAATTAATTTTCAACTCACCTGTTAATCCAACCTTCTTGCGGCATACGGCGCAACGATTCTTCTTCTTTTTGGCGTCTTTGTCGCCATCTTTGTCATCGTCTTGTTGGCTTGCCGGCGCCGCAGCGGATGGTCCTGCTGCTGCAGCACTTTCAGTGGGAGATGAGCATGTTTCTTCAGCTGAGAATTTCTGCATAAAATATACAAAATTAGTTTATGAAATCATTTATGATGCATTAAATAATGAGACCTTGTCTAATCTCATTCTAAACAAAAGTTTAAGATGACACTTAAATAAACAATCAAAATTAAAAGCAAACGCTGTTTAATTTTTTTTCTTAATTCCAAAGAATACTACAAATCGTGTTAAATTATGATTTTTTAAATTTAATAAAGGAAATGAATTTACCTCAATGTGCTGTAAACTCTGAACTGTTGGTTGTGCTGTATTTGTTGTGGTTACTGTAACTGAGGATGCTGAGTTGTAGTTTTGCACTGCCTGTTGTTGCACCACACTGGAACTGGATATGGGTGTGCTGTTGACTGGAGGCTGTTGTCGTTTTTTGATTGAATCCTAAAATCAAATACAATTAACACCACCGATTTTTTTTTTGTAAATAAATTAAAAATGTAAAACATACTTTATAGCAAACTGAACAAAGTCCATCTGTTGCTGGATTTCCATAGAAGCCACACCCAGACCGACACATCGGTTGCATTGGATTCGATTCGCGTTCCATTGTATTTATGATTTTTGTTGTGTTTTCTTCTCCTGATGGAATATTGACAGACGCAAGAAATCCTTTCTTTTCGTCCTTAGGTTAACGTTGATTTATTTTTTTGAATTAATAGTTCGTGCGGCAAATTAGTAAATGATTATTTTTATAACACTTTTAGCATTGAATTTGGTTGGATGGATGTGATCGGAAAATGGGATAAAATGTTTAAGTAAACAAAAAATAATATGTAGTTGGATCAGACAAAAATAAATATATCAGAGGTTGCTTTTCTGTGTTTTAGAATTCGTGTAAGAACTTCTTTATCTTTCTATTTGTGAGTCCCCAATTTAGGTATTTTTTTTATATCATTTATTTAATTTGGAGTACTTTGATAATAATCACTTTTTTTTTATTATGTCCGCTTTAATCGCGACTCTTTGAGTTGAGTGAAAAACAACCTGCGCCTTTTTTATCACTTCTTTTGCTTTTGTATCAGTTTTTTTATATGCACTTGATTTTAAATTTATTGCATTAACAATTTTGAGTTCACGTGGATGAGTGTTAATTGTGTAGTCACTTTCCAGAGCTGCTTAGGCGAGCTGGCAGGGTAGGCAATGTCAATTCTGCTCTTGACGAAACAAATAATGGACCTGAAAAATAAATAAAAAAAGACGTTTTAGAAAAATTGTTTAAAATAATCTTTATAAATACAAACGTTCTTAATTCATTTAGAACAATAATAATCATAAAAAGAAATGAATTATTCATAAATAAAAGCCCACATAAAATCAGTTCTACAATATCACAAACCGGAATACCTACAATTTTTTAAATTTTCCCATTAAAAAAAGAACAAATTTATTGTTGTTCTACCACTTTTATGTTGCCTTTTTTATATCAAAAACTTCTGATTTTTTTCTTCTTTTTTTTTTGGCAACAACGTCAACAAAAATCTCTATGTAACGGCGTTCCATTTTGTTTTCATTCCTTTACGATTGGGACCAACCTCTGCTTTGCACATTTCTCTACACAGCAGCTAAACATAAGCAAAGTTGAAGAATAAAAAGTAGGTCACAAAGCGCGAGGCATTAAAAAATATATGCTGCCAGTTGTATGAGCATTGAGCACTGTTGTGTTTTTGAATGGGAGAATACGAGCTTAGATCTGAAGAGTCACAACATAAAAGCCAGCAACAGATTATAATAAATATAATTGTGGATGAAAACAACACAAAAACAGCAACAGTGGGTGCTATTGCTTTTGTGGGTTTTAATTATTGTTAAACAAAAAAATGTGTGTCAGCGCAGCCTTTTCTATACAATTTATTGTGTTTTATTGTCCCAAAAACGAGAAATGCTTAAAGGCAGGCTTTAATATTTAAGACAAAAATGAATGAACAAAACTTAAATAATTGCACTCAAATCTCGATTATCCTCGAGATTAAAGACAATGTACAAGAAGTACATAAGTAGTTCATTTTTAAATGTTAATGCCATTGTAATCAACTGCCGCAATCTTAAAGACTGACTCTACTCATACCGTATACGTGCAATGTATGTCCTTCACTGGTGATGCGATGCATGTTTTAGTAACTTCACGGCTCACACGAGCGAGGAAGTGTATGTACATAGTGTCATATGTTGGATCAACAAAAAAAAAAGTCGATCAGTCTCGCCAATGTTGTATGTAACATATTTATTTGTTGACGTCTTTGGGTTTGTCAAGGATAAGGAGTAGTTTGTCAATAATCATTAATTATTAACGTTTGTGCACTTTTCAGACGAAACAACATAAAACATATCCAACATAATTCCACAAAGAATGTTCAATTTTAATGAAAGGCAGATTAGCCGCTAACTTTTCTTTGATAACTAAGCCAATTAATTTTTCTGAGTAGGAGTAAATATTACGTGTGCAACAATTGTTTGTTTGATGTGAAAAAGAAAACATAAGTATGTACTTCATACTGCTGCTGTTACCTTCTAATTTCAACGTTAACGGTGATCACAATGCTGAATCTTTATAATCATATGATTACGAGCGCACTAATGCACTTCCTCAATACAACATACACCTGGTAATGGTGAGTTTAGGCGCAACACGCAACAAATATAGATCATATTGCAATTTTTCTTCTTCGCTTTTTAATGTGCAGTGAAGTTGCTTTCATGTTATTACTCACACTTTCGCTTCCGTTTAAAATTTACATTCTTTTCCGCAAGATGCATATACTACTCGTATGTCGAAGCGTGTGTAACTATTGTATTTTATGAAATTATTATAGGTTTTAAAATTAAGTACAGAGTAGGACGCGACTCAATGATGCATTATTTGAAATAATGCGCCAAATATTTGAGTTGGAGATTTAAAACTTCAAATTTTCGGTTTGCAAACAAGACAACTGAATCCACCTAAAATGCAAGGACGTTTGTTATTGGTTTGTGACATTTGGCGGAGGCTATTGAATACGGAATTAGGTGAAAATGCAACCTATTTCAAGATATATCAACCTCACCTTTTAACTGTCAAAAACCTAACTGCATTTTGTGTCTGGTTCAAAAGTTTGCAACAAAGTATCCATTTGTAAAAAATTCCCCACTCCTTACATTAATTTAAATGAGGGAAAAGAAATAATTTTAATTTTAAAAATATGGAAAATATGATTTTAAAAGAAAAATACTTGACAAACCACTGAATTCAGATGACCAACATGTTTCTTTTTAAACTTTAGGCACATACATACAATGAATATAAGATCACAAGACGTCTGAAAATAAACGCACATGCTGACCAAAATCTATTGACCCCGCAGACAAAATGTAATGTACATTAATGTATAAATAAGCGGCCAAACTACACAACAACAACAACAAAGTATAACATTATTATATACAAAGTAAATGTATGTACTTAATGCAAAAGAAAGACAACAGCGACAATAATATATAACTACACGGACGACGATCTGCTGTTGATGGTTTTAGGTGAATGACCTTGATGACGTCGTCGTCTCTTCGACATAATAATGTAGTATACTACAACAAATTTAATATATGTATGTCCTTGTTGTTTGACTAAACCCGCTTGCATATTTGAAGCTATGCTTGCTTTTTTATGTGTGGCAAAAACACAACAGCCTTGAAGCAATATTTAATCAATATGCCTTACCTTTATGCATACATTTTATTATGGTAAAGAGCATAATACATATTAGTTATTAGTTATTACCCAATAGAAGTATTAATATGAATTCAGTAAAACATTGAGCATAAAATGTGATACGAATGTGTGTGTGCATATCAAGGAAATTATTTAGTTATTGTATATTGTGGCCCGAGACTTAACGTTTTTATTTTTCCTCTTGTTGTATTTTTTATTCTGTTTTTGTTATGTGCGCAATTTAATGCTGACATGGACATGGCGGTTGTGCGTTCGCATACCACATATGGGGGGAGACGTACTAAAGTAGCAGGCCGCTCACAAGTCACAGCAGTGTACTTCCATACTATTAAATTGTATACGCGGCATATAAAATCCAACAATGCAGACATCAGACAGATGGAGTGGAATGCGAGCGCGACTACACTACACGACTTTTTGGACTGGTGTGGTCGTCTTTGTATAATGTGAGTAACAGATGTGTATGACGATTAAAAATCAAGACGTTTTATTGCTATTAAAAGTGAATTTTGTTTTAAGTCTGGCCAAAATGAGACGGCCTTAAGTGTAAAAACGAAAATAATGAACAATAGTAACTACAAACTTAATAAGGATCATCTTTGTTTTTTAATCATTCATCAGACGACTTACTTAAGTAAGCTTTAAGTGACTCTTTTCTTACAATTAAATGTTTTCACAGTCCACACAATAATAATAATTAATATTGCCAACATATCATTGCAAACTGTAAATAGAAACTAATTGCGTAAGGTAATTTGAGTGACTAATATGATTATGTTTAAAAAATTAAAACAAACACACAAGTAAGCGTGATCTCATAATGGCAATGATAAGTCTAAAAAGTCTGGTAATACATTTACAATATTCCGATTTATCGATGCAACAAAGATAGGATTGACGCAACCTCGACTTTTTATTGTATACACGTTTCCGTTCACGATTACACCTTAAGAATTCAATATTTCTGGTAGAAAATTAATGCAACGTTTTACAGTTTCTTATATTGATTATTGTTCTTGGGTGCTACCTACTTTATTGCAATTTAAATTAATTATAATAAATATTAACGATTGGTACACCTAACAGCATTAATTAAATTTGCATTGAATTCACAGAATCGATTAGTTGCATAGTTACAATCGATGTAAATTCGCAGAATGACAACCAAGCATACAATTAATTATTTATTGGGTGGATTGGATATAAAATATTTACTATAATTTACAAATGGATTAGTAAGAAAATAACTTTATTGTTAAAAAATACCTAAAAATTATTAAAGCGTAAAAAGTGTCAACAAAATTAAATTAAATTACTCATCGAGCTCGCATATTTTCAAAAACAAATAGAAATGTCACTGCATTAAAATAAAATGTAGATAAAAGCTCTTACATTACTACATTGCTGATAACTGATAACAAATCTGTATGCGGTAAAGAAAATGAAATACAAACGGATTACACGGTTATTAAGATTTGAGATAAACACCACCAAAATGTCTTTGTAAACCTATTATATATATATATGAAATATGTACGTGTGACAAAAAATACTAAGAAAACGTGTTGCATCCATGCAAAAAGATAACATAATTGGCACGACAATTATAATTATTATTATTATCTAATGCGAATACTGTGCGGTTATTGTGTTTATACAATACCTGAGTAGGTAGATAGGCGCATGTAGTTATTATTAGAAGAATTTGCAATAGCCTTCAAGGAATATTATAATTATGTAATAAAAGAAAGGTAGCTATGGGTAATTCTAACATTCAATAAAGTAATTCAGAACCAATTTAACAAATAATTAAAGTTTAAAACCAATAAAAAGCACATAAAATAAAACTTAAATTGCAATCAATGAACATTACGGATTAAATAAATATTATTTATTACCCACACGCCATTTAAAAATTAATATTTTATGACGTCATGAATATAATACGATCATGTACGTCGACAATATGACATCTGTCATTGTCAGCTGATAATAATTTGCGTGTGCACACACTAATTACCTCTACACAAGTAAAGCACTTAAAGTTCATTATTAAACACGTACATATTCTCTGAGGGGAGGAGTCAATTTATTACTGTTGTTTAAAATTACATTATTATTCTGTTTTTTTTTTAGCTTTGATAATATTTATATATTTTAATACCTTCTAATAATAAATTGAATTAAAATTTAATACAAATGATTGTCCTAATTCTATAAAGCGTATAAATGCATTTGAATGACGTCTTTTTATTATTGAAAATTGCATTGCGCTTGCGATAACGTCTGCATACGAACCAGTATGTAAATTGAATGCAAGAAAATTTAAATGCAAGCAACAACAAATAAATGTGTGCAATTAATGTGCTAAATAAAGCCAACAACATGAGCTCCTTTTTCTTTTGACAATCACTATGTGCAACAACATTTTAATAATGTAAGACGTTTATTTAAGACGTAGAGCCAAGAAATGACATGAACATGCGCAAATAGCGTGAATTGCGCGTCTGCATAATTTTTATTTTATTTAATATTTATTGTACTGTAGTCAAGAGTATTTACAATAAATATCCTTAAATTCTTGACGAGTCATTGCTTCGTCAGCATATTAACCCTGATGGTATGACTCATATAAAAAACTGATCCCAATATATGTAATTACATATTTATTTTTGCGTACACACATAACGATAGTTAAGATTTTTTTTTTTGCAAAATGATCAGACTCAGCATTATTTTGCGAAATAAACGCGTATTCAATTCAAGGAAATCATTTTATTTGGAATCCGCCTGGGGAAACAAACTGTAAATAACGACTCATCGCATAATAATATAGGTTTAAGAAAAGAAACAACAAACTGCTGCCTTTATGGCATATAAATACCTATATACGCGTAGTAAATTCGCTGCTTGAATTAAAAATAAAATAAAAAAATCTCAAAGAAAACGCAGTCACACACAATGAAACGGACACAACATAAATGTGTGTGTAAAATTCCGAATGAAGCTGTTTTCGACCCAAAGGTATATAATTTCTCTTTCTCTTTCACTCTCACTACAATTCTCTATGCAATGGTCTCATGTTTTCGCATTTCAAAAGGGGAAAATGAACTCTGTTCATTTTGTATGATATTCTTTTGTTCAATTTCCCCTGCGTGTGCGCTTAATTTTAAATTTATTTGTGCTCTTGTGCTTGTGTTAGTTCTCGCCTCGATATAATAATTTGTATAAGACGTAGTTTCCTGTCTTCAAATGAACTCAATTAACGCAAATAAAACGTTTATATATTCCATTTATTGTAATTTATGACACAATTCACCAGTTTTCAACAATCACTATTTAGTTTAATCGCGTAATTCACGAAAAAAGTGACATTATCAAACAAATACACACACATAACGTTGCCATACAAAATTGAACACTTTCAGTATAATATATTGTGATGTGGACTTTTTTTCTTGTTATTTTTTTGTGCCACAAATTTTTCTAAATTTTCATTAAATTACAACTTAATTCGTGTTTAAAACTTGCTCCTAAATATATATATCCATTTGTGGTGGTAAAGATGTTAGAATTAATTTTTGTAACTGTACTTTGTACCTCAATTTTCACTGTATTCCGTTTGTGATTTTGCAGTTCAACTCAACTTTCTTGTGTGGATTGAGTTCAGAGGGAATTATAAAAGCATTAAGACGATTATTTGCCAACCACTGAATTTCAACAAAACAATTGCAAGAATGTAACCGAACTATATTATTTTTAAACTAATTTACGTCAAGACATTATGTGCTTTTTCTTTTCTCAACTTTTCTTTTTTTAGTATTTCTTTTTTCCTCTCAGGCTGAATATTCAGCCAAGAATTAAGCAATAATTGTCTTATATATTATATAAAAAAATAAAAATTTTGAGGGAAAAACACACACACAAACACACAGTGGTTTTCTATACGCTTAATTTATATTACACGTACCGTTTTCTTTTGCTTCTCGTGATATTGCACACACAACAGTATGTTTGTAGTATAATATTACTACACAGTACACACGGAGGGAGTGAAAATTTTTTTAATTTATAGGAAAAATCGACATAATCATATTATTTAAGAAAAACACACACTAATTATTTTACACAGATAAATATCTTCGATTTTTTTTATACAATAAACAATTATTTTGCACGTACTCAAGCAAAAATTCAGAACAGAAAAACGAAATTCAAATATATATTTTAACTCAAGTGTGAAAACTTCAAAACTGCATAGCGAGAGGAGTCGCGACTTCAAGCACTTTTCAATTTCATTTGAACACAATTTTCGTATTTCGGAATTCACACGGTATACGGCAGCGGCAGCGCCAGCTCAGCGAAAAACTCACCACGGTATAGCCAGCCGCACGCACACACACTACAATGCATGACAATTCAACGTAAAATGAACGTCCTTCGCGCTCCGACACACTTTTACTGTGCAGTATTTAAGGAGAATTTCATTTTATTAACCCATATGTACAATGCATGACAAATAATTACGATTTCTACGATCATGATACAATGAATACAAAGAAGCTCGTGCATTTTTACTGCGTACAATAAAATACATTGATGAAAGATTTATTAATTTAAAATTATGTTATGTATTTTCTACAAGAAATGCTTAAATTAGCGCATACATATTAAAATATATACCACACGTTTCTATTTACAGGCAATTGTCACACATAAAACATACCCCTCCCTGATATTTTTTTGTTTATTTTTAATGCGCATAGTCACACAAAAGAACACCATGTAATGTCATTACTGTCGTGTTTTAAAGGCACAAATACATTCGCATATGTGGATTGTGGATCCCCTTGTTCATTCTATGATTGACATTTGTTTTCGAAATATATTTATAACAATACAAGCACATATGCGCATTAAAACTGAATTACAATGCGAATAGTTAATTCATACAAAATGTATTATTATTATTAAATGTTGTTGCATGAGTGTAGGTGCATGCGTGATCTCGATTTTAAACGGAGAACGCAGTAATAATAATAAAAATAGTAATGAGCAAAAAAATATGTTCATATTATTCATGATTATATAAAAGCATGAGCAAAATACAGTTCACTTTATTTGTGTATTGTGGGTGAACAACAATATGTATTTTTAAGGGGAAATGTGATGGTGTTGCGTGGTGAGTTTGTAAGGCTGATATAATCCGGAATCCCACATATTGTACTCAGCTTCACAAAAAAAAAACAAATATTTTATTGCGGTACAGTGAGTTGATCAATTTTATGAAAATTCAAGTATTTTAGGTTTAAGCATAAACCTAAAATTATTTTTTACAATAAAATAATGATTCATATTTTTCATTTAAAAAGTAGGTTTTCAAATTGACTTAAGTCACGAGACTACTTCCAGCATTAAAGCAAATAAATTTTATAAACAAAACTACTTATATTTGTTATTCGGAAAATTTAAATAAATTACAACAAAAACCACCAGAAACAATAAAAATGAAAATCATTTCCCCTATAAGTTGAAATGATCTCCAATCTCCATGCATGTTACCACAGTTCTCAATGACGCGCTTTAATTAATGAACATAAAACCAATAAAACCAAGATATTGCAAAGCAGCAGCAAAAGCGCATCCGATACGAGACAACAAAGTGCTTTGTGTGAGGAAGACTTGCACCATCAATTTTGGACAAACACACTAATACAATGTTATATGCGACCAGCAAAGCAACACAAGGAATATACAATATATAAAACGTATGGACTCTATGACTGCATTCATTCGCTCCCAACGTCGTATTATGTTTATTGTTTTCTCGTGAAAATATCTATAGAACATCATGTGTACGTCGAATGGAGGGAGCTGACTGCTTGCGCTGGTGCTTCAGGCTTTTGTTGCTGCTGTTCCCCACATACCCGTTTCAATATAACACATTTTACTGGTGGAATAGTGTGCAGCAACTTGTGCGACGTTATATTATATTTTTCTCCCCAAACGTATTATGTACAACGCAATTGATGCATGTGTACAAAATTTAATGTGTGGCATGTGTAGACGACAAGGACAGGTGGACGGACTGATAATAATAAAAGTATACCTACGTAAAATACGACGTTTACATATACACCAAAATTGTGAGCTTCTCGTGGAGAAATATTCACTGCCATTTGCTTAAGCCACTTGAAATGGTTGTTAATCGCAATTTCAATTTAGCAATTTTGGTACAAAAACAACATGAAAATTTAGGGTTTATTCACGCATACATTCATGCATTTATGGCTTATTCAGCTTATTATAAAACAGTGATATCACATTAAGGCTACGTCACAATGACGAAAAATGACATTGGGAATCAACGTACACACATATAATATAAATATGTTTATAGTACGATGTAATAACTAGTACTGTAGTACTCTAGCGTAAATAACGACAGCTGATCCAATACGCAGTCTAAAAAAAGCATAGTATCGTCTGTTCGTTGAAACGTATGACTTCTTCAAAGCCTTGAAATTGTTCACGTGATTTGCAATATGCGTATGCTAAAAATCTCTAATCTCACCATGGGACATGTGTGGAATTATTGGCCATATGTGCTTAGACGCCTCTTATAACAGACTCGCTACATTTTCAAGGTCCCAAACATATTAAACACAATTCAGTTTAATAAACTTTAATCACCCAATAGATATAAAAGTGTGCGATAATGTTTAACCCCAATAAATGTTCAAAACAAATATGCAAAGCAACAACACAAATAATTCATAATAATTGCGGTTATATTCCACGTGCAGGTCAAACTTGGAAGCACTCCTTCATGGCCTCTGGGTCAATATTTTATAGTACGGAGTATATGTTATCGTTATCTCGGTTACCCGACGTATAGAAGTGAATATATATTGAGATAATACATATGTGGGAACACAAAAATTGTGTCAAGTGTGCCAAGTGCCAACCCCAATCCCCCCCCCTCACATATTATAACACACATATGTGTCGATAATGCGCCGCGAGTATATGCACGTTCTCTAATATGTGTTACATTTTATATTCTGTAGTGCTTCCTTGTTTCTTAACAAAGGTATAGGAGCATGTAGTTTGTCTTTTAGGCGCGCATTGACAATTGCCTTTTGCGGTTTGTCATGTGTACATTTGCTCTTTGTGTCAGTAACCTCCTGAAGCTTCATGTATTGCGTCTTTTTGTGAAATTATGAATCCTGTTTGCAGGCTTTAGATAGTCAAGAAACTCAAACAAGGTTTTTAAACTTTAAAGACAAAGCCGCAGTCTCGGGCATATTATTTGTGATTTTCTCAATGAATTCTAAAATAAGGAACAAATGACACACATTAATTTTAATGGCGCGCATATTAGTTGGTTTACTATAGCACGTAATAGTTTTATTAAATATTTTTAACAACATCTTACTTAGAATATAAATGCACAAAAGTGCAATAAAGCAATGACCCCATCTTTGTTTGAAATGCCACAGTCGCTTTATATATTAATATAAAGCTTTATGAGCAAACTTATAACATTAGGCAGTTTCTGTTATAATTAAGAGGAGGTTATTCGACACGGAAGGACTTTTTTGAACGTAATAAAAAAAGAGTAAAGGGTATAACAATCGGACAAAACTAAACTGAATGCAATTATAATTATTTTAAAGGAAAAATGCGGCTTATAATTCCCTTTTCAAGATTGTAGAATGATTCTTAACTATGATGACATTTGCCTTATATTATAGATTTATCTAGTACGCCACTATCACCTGGGATCATGATCCTTAATTCGTCTGTTGATTGCAAAATGGAAGTTTGATGAATTTACACTTTCCGTTTCTTCTTCCTGCTTTTCACTTGTCAAAAATCAATGAGAACGTATAATAACAATTGGGCCGTTATTCTATAGGTCAACGTACCTATTTTGACATTTCAATCTTAAAATTCCTATCGTAAAATGTTAAAAGTATAAAAGAATTCACATAAATAATAAATATTAATTCAGCCTTTCTCTCGAAGACTTCAAACATATCGCGTGTAGACTTTCCCACCATGATCTTGCAATTACGCCGACCCTGGCAAATATACTTGGAAGTAATCCTTTATATACAAAGTCGAATAAAACGAGCTCGCAATTATTGGTACAACTTTAAGATCATTAATGTTTTGCAGTTCTTTGTCAAAATAATTACACCGAAACGCGACGACTCATCGGAGTTTTTTTGGTCTGTTTTGTATTAAGCTGCGTACACAATGAGGAAGGGAGGATGCTGAGTGAGTACGAATACATTTGCACTTGCAGATGTGGTGAGTTTGGTGAAGAAAATTTCTAGAACAATCTGCACTGTTTTAAAGTATACCCATTAGAAAACAGCTGATAAGTGGTGACCCTTTTTTTTTTTTAAATATTATTAAATCTACAGATTCTAATTCTGAAATGTGTTATAAGTTTCTTGCCCCAAATACAAAAACAAACGGTATTAAAATATGTATTTGAAAATGGCTTAAGCTCGAGATTTAAAAACAAAATGTCCAAGATCAAAAAAAAAATTTTGTTTCCTTGTGCTTTCTTTCAGTTCAAAACATCTGACCAGCGTTACGTTAATCCAAGCCACATGAGAAGACTATTTTTAAAAAAAATGTATAATTTCATTGCCCCATTGGCCATTGCAAAGCGTAGTTGTGCGTGAAATGTAAATTTCTAGATGGCAAACGTGAACAACAATATTATCGTGTGTTGTATATTTTACAAGCTTGCACACACCACCGATCGCTTCTGAGGCGAATGTTTGTGGCAATAGCACATAACATACGTGATATTTCCTGCAAACACAAAAAGCAAAAAAAAACCAACGAAAAGTGCCACGAGCGTGAATATATACGTTGATTGTTGGGACTTGGGATGGTTAATTCAAATGAACGGCCGTCTCAGCAAATTGATCAGGCGCACCAAGTTATTGCGCCGCCTTTACATTAAGGAACAACAACAGCGATCGAGATGTGTGAGTGCGCAAGACGGAAAAGCCAGCTCGCGTCATGCAGCTTAAGCTGCTTTTTTTTACGGTGAATGGTGAGTATAATATAAAAAAGTTAACAGAAAAAAATATTTCACCACATTTGACTTGGATTACAATTTTTATACACGAGTGAACGATGTGAAAATTCCCCTGCATTACCGAAATGTACGTGAGCTTATATGAAACACGCAGTTGAATTAATTCTCCTTGAATCGCATAATTATTTGTGTAAATAATGTGAGTGCCAGACGAATACGTATTTTACCTAGTTGGCATGTGTGTTAACTTTAATAACAGTTCACATATTAAGCTCATGTGTGCGTTATTTTACGCACTTCAATAAATGTATGTGTGGTGAAATCGTACATTAAAAGAATTGAGGAGATCTTTGCTGTTGTTTATTGTTTATTTTGCAAATTAACATTTTATCGACGTAGTTCTTTGTTTTATAAAAAAAAAAGTGTTTACTGAAACATATGTGTAAAATTTTAGGTGACTTATTGACTCAATGATTAATGCAAGTAATTGATTATTAATGAAAGTTATAACTAAAATGTTAAAAATTCATTATATATTGAATAACGTCTGCCTTATTTCTAGTTGTATATTATTATATTAGATGACTTATCGTATTTCTCTATGAATCATGGACTAATCTAATATTTTAAGCTATATTTTATTTTCACGTGGAAAATCATTTTTTAAAGATTTATTTTAAGTTTATGTTAAGACTTAACGCTTAACATAAATGAGGAACTAATTTCTAACAAGGGAATACAATTTCACATTGTTAAAACATTGAGACCGTGGTCTTATAAAAACAATCCCTACTGAATTCTGTAAAAAGCTAAATTCATTGTTTTAATAATAATTATTATTATTTAGCAACATTACAATAACACAAAGCAAAAAAACCCTTCAAAACATAATAACTTCCGTAATAACAAATAAAATTGTAAAGAGTAACAAAATTGACACAACATTATAAGCATTTCCTTCCCATGCACTTTGTCAGCATACCGACCATGGAAAAGTACGTCCTTGTAAGTAGTTAATACAATTTAAATGCAAACTCTTTTGTAGTGTCGCATTACTTCTTCTACAGTGTGTGACATTTCTTGCAGCCAACAGCGCAGAAGTATGTACAATATTAAATGTGCAATATTGCACTCTTTTGTTAAAAAAAACATCGGTAGGTACTCGTTGAAGGTACACCGCATGAAATTTGCAGTAACCTATTCAAAATGTACAAAAGCTGGGTAGGTACTCGTACCAATGATGTTATGAATTGACTTTGGCAGTCTTAAAGGGGGTAATTTACATATTTATAAGAATTGCATACAATTTTTAAGAAGATGTTTTGTTTTAACATACAGATTTTGGGTTAAGAAAACCAACAAAAAACACACCCCTTCTATTTAGATTGAAAGGACATCAATTGTGCTGTACACAAATTGGGGCAACTAATGATCGTGAGAAAATTAAACAATAAAGCTTGATTCCACTAAATCATTGGTCCAAATTAAAGTGGCATCCTAGTTATTTTTAATTTTAATCCCTCGCTTTAAACTTGCATCTTAAAAGCACGAAACGGTACAATTTAAAAATTTTAATTTTAATGTTTCACAAACTTTGGGATCTTATTATCAATTCTTAATATTCTTCTAACGAGTCCTTAAAAATTTTTGTAGCCATTAAAAAAAAACAACACTCACCATTCCAGTCAGAAAGTATATAAGAATGATATCCAAACGTATTCAAACGCTGATGATCCTTTCAACCAATCTTTAGCTGCGCGGCAGTTACTTCTGCTGCTTACGATTTAAGATCAGTGAAGCTCCTAAAATAAAAACAATTGTATTAAAATGGTGAAGTATTAAGTTACAATAAAAGTTATTAAGCGAATCAATTTCAATTATACAACTACATAATTATTATGGACATATTTAAATATAATTTATTAAATAAAATATGAAGAAACACTTAAAATTCCATTACATTGTTGAGACGCAAAAATATTACATTTTACTTAAAGATAGCATATCCCTATTTTCTTGCAATGTATGTCTTTCAACAGTAGTAATTAAAAAGAAATAAAAAAGAATCATTAAAAGAATAACTTCCATATATGTCACATGAGTTCTCTGCGGTGGTAAACACATTAAGAACAAATTAAGAAATGAAGAAATATGCATATGTGTGCTGTCAATTATTCATCATTCATTCTAGCTTTTAAATTTTCGAGATGAAAGAGTGCAGACACAAGCACAACCCCCCTTGAAGAACATAAAGCCATCAGCTGCTTGATGAAATTGTGAAACGAATTGGAAACATCTACAAACTGGATTTACCGTTGAGACTTGGAAAATTCAGGACAAAAGGAGGATATGCTTATGATGAATGACAATTGCAACCTGTTCTTAAAGTAGCAATACATATTTGCAGTATTGAGCAATTGCATTTAATTTCAATATGCCAGCTATTTGAAAGTGCTTTTTGGATTGTAGTCCAAAGTAGGTCTAAAGTAATATTTTTAAATAATAATTATTATTTCAAATTGAAAGTTTTTTTTTTTGAAATCTAGAATTTAATTTAAAACGTTTAAGGTCAATACACTGTACACAACAAACCGAATTCTAGCCAAAAGTCCTTGAAGTTTTACAGTACCAATTTAAGCAGCCAATATAAATCAAGTACAGTTATTAGTTTAGGAAATCCATTGGACTATTATATAAAAGAATAACAATTAATATAATGAAGAACAACAATTAAAGGGAACAGACAATGAAGACCTTTGATATTAAGCACAATTCACATAGAAGCCCCCAAAATAATTTATGTGTCAGCATTTGCATGGCCTTCTGCATTTTCATTTGTCTTTTGAAACGAATTTTCATCGCACACAATTGAACGGTGCAGACTGTACATGTCTCAATATATTTGGAAAATTTCAACGCACAAATTGCATCATAAAACTTTAGAAGCATAAAGAAATTCACATGAATATTGAACTAATTGCTTCGTTCTCTTTCAATTTTATTTTTTTTATTTGTCCGTATGAAACACTAAAAAAATATTAAAATGGCTGCGCGCTGAGCAACATTTTCTTTTTACACACACAGAATTTTCATCGTCATTGGAATCCAAGGTGTGTGGTTTCTATTGAAATCGGGGTTTTGCACTTTGCATACTTTACCACTCTGTATTTGAGAGAGGTTCTTTTGTTAATTATACAGTTTTAAAGTGATTTTATAATGGTTTAAAATTACTTACAATTAAAAAATATTGTAAAATGGTCCAAAATTAATATTTTAAGCACAGATGACACGGCATACCAACACCACTCACCACGGTTCAAGATACACAATACCACTGATCAAATATGTTTCTTTTAACTATATATATTTTTTGACGTTTACATAATTTTAGACCAGTGCAGTTTTGAAGTATCATTGGGGTGCCACTGTAAAAATTTTAACTTTCAGCTGTCAAGTTTTTAATGAATAAAAATTTGAAACCTCTCAATTTCAGTTATAATTTTTGTCAATTTTACATTTATTAATCCTACAAAATGATAATTCATCAAATGTTGGGTTGATTTTTAAAGAATTTTTAATCATAAAATAATTCTAGTAAAAACTTTAAAGAACTTAAAATAAAATATAAGTGACACTTTGAGTTTTTCGAAATTCAACAATCATTGAAGTATATATCAATTCGACATTTGAAAAAAGTCATTAATAATTGCAATGATTCGTGCACAGACAGAAATTTTCCAATTAATCATCATTCAACTAAATCAACAAGAATGAATTGAATAATTTGCAACAGACCCACACCCTACAATTCATTAGATAAGATAGAATTTTGCCACTCATTGTAATATAAAGTAATAAATCATATAACGTAAAATAGATATTAATCTTTACCATTTAGTTCACAGTTTCATCAAACTTTTAGACAACAAGATGCAAAAAGTTGCGATTTTTGGAGGCACCGGCATGACCGGCCTTTGTACTGTTGATCACGCATTGAAGCAAGGTTAGTAACTACTTGCATATTGATTTAATATATTCCCGATTACCCAACACAATTATATTAAAACAGGTCTCCAAATTCGTATGCTGTACCGTGATGAAGCGACCGTTCCAGCCGAATTCAAAACAGAACCAAAAATTGAGCTAATTAAGGGAAATGTCACCAATCTTGAAGACGTTCAGAAAGTGATTAAAGACGACATTGATGGTGTGGTTGTGGTGCTGGGCACCCGCAACAAAGTCGAACCCAACACTGACATGTCGATTGGGGTCACCAACATTGTGCAGGCCATGAATGACACAAATGGTAAAGTGAACAAAATTTCGGTGTGTTTGTCGTCGTTTTTGTTTATGGAGCCGGAAAAACGTCCTCCCGTCTTTGCCAACATCAACACTGAACACAAATCCATGCTGGAGACGGTGCAGAAGACCAATTTTGATTGGGTGGCTGTTTTTCCGCCACACATTGCCAATGAGCCAATGTCTGACATACAGGTGCTGCACGATCAGTCACCAGGACGAATGGTGTCCAAATGGAGTTTGGGCAAATTTTTGCTTGACTGTCTTAATCAACCGGAGCACACACGTAAGTGTTGTGGTTTAGCTAAGAAGTAAATTCATAATATTGTATGAAAACAACTGCAGTAAAAATATGGGGATGAAGTTTTTTTTGATATGCATTTTATTATTGCCTGCGCAAATTGTTTTTACATAATCATTTAAGGGATGGGCCTTACAAAAATAAATATTTGTTTGTTTGGTTTCGTTTTTTCTAACAATAATAAATAATTAATAATTAGCAAAATAAAGGCTTTTTTCTTTGTTATAACTTATAATACGTGCCACAGTATTAGTTTGAATCAAACGTTTCAATTGCGATATGATGGAAGATTAGGGATTTGATTACATAATTTAAAAGTTATTTTGGCATAAAAATCAATGGCAATTGAACGTTTATCTTCACACCATTAACATCTGGGACAATATCCAGCACCCCATAAAATTACCTAAATGTAGCTTAATTATCATTCTTCATCAGGCACAATTCTCTTCTTCATATAGGTCTTCCTCATTTGCGTTAAGCATGGCAGTGCACAATTCCGCGGCCCAAACATACTCACTGGTGGGCAAATTTCGTACCCAATTTTCTCATAAAACCCCACCTGATCGAGGGTGGACAAATACACAGTGCTCAACAGCAAATATTCTCGACAGTAATCTTCAGCGTATTGCATTATCAGCTTTCCCAATCCCTTGCCACGTTGACTGCGATCCACAACAACTGACTCCACAAAACAAGCACGACTTCTTGCTGCAATGGAGCTCAATTTGAGGTGGGCCACCACTGTGCGATTGTTGTCAGTTGTCAGCACAAGACTGGTGGGCATTGAGTCACATGAGTTTTCCAAGGATCTCATGCGGGCAACTTCACTTCGCGGCCATTCAGAATTTATTAGTTTGCAACATTGTGTGGCGAGTTCGGGGTATTTGTGTATTGGAACAACATTGTAGGGGCTAGGTATGTTGTCGGGAAGAAGACCCTGTTAGTAACACAAAAATTTAAATAACATTTTATTTACAACAATTAATTAAATTTGATGCACTAACTAAATATAATTTAAAAATCCTTATTGACAATATAAACAGAACATAAACACTAATAATTAATGTATAATATTATTAACAGTTTAAACCATACAAAACCTTTTTGGAACGATGAGAAAATATGTTAATGTTTAACATATTTTTTATTAAATTTAAAAATACTGAACCTATTGAGTTAGATCACAACAGAAAAATGCCCCCCATCAGGAGATGTGGATGTCGTAACAATATACCGCAAAGGAAAATCGTCCTTGAATTCAGGTGCATACTTATGAAGTGCAAAAGTTCAGCGCATGCTGTTTGCAAATGCACATTTGTATTGAGGGTGGAATTTATGAAGCAGATGCAGTTGAATTCGTTCGTTTATTGCGCTTACAGATAAATTTGCATTATTTATGGATTTTTTTTGTATAAGAAAATATTGCCAAAGTGGCATAGGACTAAAATTTAAAATCTGTAAAAATTCTCGAGTGCTTTTAAAAATATTATCCTTTAATGCAAACTAAACTTTGATTTAAATATAAAAGATGAAAATTATTACATTTTTAATATTTAAATCAAAGTCGGGTTTGCATTAAAGGATTAAAAGTCATTTAAAAGGATTGAAAACCATTTAGGAAGCAGAATCAGTGACAACCTTATTGGTCAGAAAAGTATACTTGAAGTTTATTTACCCAAATAATCTATGATTATTTTAAGTTTACATGCAATAGTGACTTAGCAGTTTTTTCCCTCGCATATGTAAATAAAACAATGCCATTTGAACTTCACATAAGCATGAAACTGCATTATATTTTGTCTTCCCTTTCGCCAAGCTATACAGACGACTTGCATTCATTATAATGAAGATGGAAGCACGCTTTGTGTTACTATTCTTTGGCAAGCGATGCTAATTATTCGAGACATTTAATATGCTGTATAAAGAACATTGCACTTGCCAAAGGAAAATAGAAATTGTTTGGCAACAGAGAGACTGAATTCGTGTAAAATCATGTATTTGACGATTATAACTAATTATTGTGTTATTTTTGGTACTTCCGTCATCTGCTATTAATTTATTTTTAGGATATACCTAAAGATATCCGGAAGTGAAATAAATTAATGAGTTAATAAACAAATTTATGAAAAAATTGCAATTCGAAATTCCATTAGAATGACGCATCAACTTAAAATTTCCGTTTAATTAAAATACTTGAGTCAAATTAATTTTAAATTTTAAAACGCAATTATAAATTCATTAAAAAAAAAAAAAAATGAAAAGGAAAGTTAATTCCTTTTTATTTTTAAACACTTAAAAAAAGGTTATCAAATTAAAACAGGACTGGCGACATGTATTAAAAAACTGGAGGACAACAACCTTACCACAGACAAATAAAAATATTTTCATTTAATCTCATAATCATAAATACAAAGAAAACAATTAAATGCCATTAATGGAAGAGCTGAGGAAATTACTCATCCTGCCAACAAGAAAAATGTTTAACGAAAATTTGTTAAACTCTGCCAACAATTACACATAATGTCTTCAACAAACAGAAATCGACTACACAAATCAAACGACATTTATCAAAAACATACCCTTGCCGTTCTACGTCTACGGACAATTTTGCGGTGCTTTTTCATTTAAATATAAATAGACAAATTAAGAATTAAAGAAGATAAATTATAAATTACAAGTGTGCAGTGCGGATGATGATTAAAGTCGCGACTTTTAATCTTTATGAAACAATCTATCAACATCAATTACTACATACCGTGGCACGCGTCACATTGCGACTAAAATTGAGATTATTGGTCGTCTGTGATTGTGAATTTTGGCTGGTTGGCATTGTATTCTAAATATAGAGATTAAAAAATGTGTTAAATAAAATTTAATAGATTTTAAAATCCCGGGAATTGATTAAATTTCAAACATACATCACCAGAATTGTGCGGGCGGCTGTATTGTGTAAGGAAGATTGCAGTTATTTTTAGGCATTTGTCAACACCTGGTCTCATGGAAAATATACTTGGATGGTCCTGTTGATGTGGCCCACCAAATTTAAACGGATTTTCATCGTCTTTCCAGGTACTTTTGCTTTTTAAATGGTAATCATTTAAAAACAATAATTTATGTCCATAAAAAGCAATTTAACCGCCCAATTTACATTACCACTTAAATTAAGGGTTGTTGCATTTGCTTTTTTAATATAATATACATATTCTATATATAGTTGCGTGTTTATTGGGCAATCAATCACCTGTCTGCTTATTCAATATCGCTCATTACACTTTAAATTTTAGGCAGCAATTAGACAAAATATTAGATAGTTTAACAATATTTAACACAATCATTGGAAAATGAATAATTTAATCAATTTCCTTACCATTTTGAATTTTAAATTATAAGGCGCGCACCCAAATTTGGTCAACAATTTTCAATCACTATTGCCTTTGCTGTCCTTTTCTACACTGTACAAAAAAAATAAAATCCAATGTGCCAAAGTAATTTGACAATAACGTACTAGAATTCGTACCAGATTTGTGGTCTAAAAACATTGACCCAAATCTCAGAGTGACAGTTCCCAAATTCGTGATCGTGAAATTTGTTGTTTTTTCATTTGCTTTTAAAAATTATACAGACAGCAGTGTGGGCTGCGGCATAGTGCATTTTAAATAAACATCAACAAATTAAAATCTATTTGTGAACAATTGTCGTATTGTAATTTGTACGGTGCATTTCCACTTCATTGTATTAACCACTTGCATATTATAAACAACGTATCTTTTAAAGTGCATAATTTTGACAGTTCAAACCAGGTAGACAATCGCCGCAGCATGCAGAACAGGATCCCTATTTCACAGGAGAATCCGTTATGGGTGTCTTGGCACGATACCTCATGGATTCCCATTTTGAATCCATCAAATGTTATGGATTACTTTTCTGAAAAGTCCAATCCATTTTATGATCGCCTTTGTAATAACGAAATGGTGAAAATGCAGCGGCAAAGTTTGGAACAACTTAAGTGAGTTTTCTTTAAATATATTTTCTATTATTTTTTGTGTTAATTATTATTGTTTTGAATTACAGCAACATGGTTGGTATTGAGTACATTTTGTTGCACGTCCAAGATCCTATTTTGTATGTGATAAGAAAGCAGCATCGACACAGCCCTACAGAAGCTACGCCACTCGCTGATTATTACATTATCGCTGGAACTGTGTATCAGGCGCCTGATTTGGCCAGTGTTTTTAATTCAAGGATTGTATGTTATTGTGGTTATGATATTTATTGAACTAATAAATTACATTACGTAAACTTTATTTAATTTACAGTTGGCTTCTGTTCATCACCTACAAAGTGCATTTGAAGAAGCTAGTTCCTACTCCAAGTACCACCCCAGCAAGGGTTATACTTTTGATTTTTCAACAAACAAACTACGTAAGTTTAAAACTGTTTTAATCAAAATATGCATTTTTAAATGAAATTATTTTTTAGTCTCAGAAAAAGCTAAATCGCAATCCAAGAAGGACACTGACAAGGTAAAAGAAGAACCGAGTTCCCTTTTCCAGCGCCAACGTGTTGACATGTTGTTGGGTGAAATGGTTCGTAAATTTGCTGTCCCTATTCCTAAGCCAACTCAAGATGGTGCTAATCAGAATGATCAATCGGACATTAGGCAGGAAAATTTTGATAATCCACAAAGTAACGGATCGGAACAGGATGCCAATAACGTTGATATCAACCGACAAGACATCAAGAGCGAAATGAAGCCACCTCCAGAGAAAAAAATGAAAATGTAGATTCTTTTACATTTATGTAATGATTTTTAATATTATGTATACACAATTAATTACAATTTAAATGAAATACAATAGTTTTTAATAATTAAGATGTCTAAATCCCTAATCCTTGAGAATAGGTGCAGTCACACTCAACATTTTGCTGTTGACATTGAAGTAAGATCGACATAAAGTCTGATTGAGATTATATGGCAAAAATGCGTCCAAAATGTAGCCACGCTTGCGTGACTCCAACTGAATCCTATCCTCACCAACATCCAACTCTATTTCATCAAAGGAATTGCAGTCTGGCAAATGAAATTCACCGTAAAACAGCACAGGTACACCCTCTTTAGGCTCCACATACAGACGACACTCTGGTTTTCTAGGAGTAACCTCATTCTTTTTGGCCGAATTTTTTGTATTTGTCTGAGCCTTCATCAAGGACGCCATATCATCATCAGTAATCTCCTGGATGAGTTTGTTACCATTTCCTTTTGTTGGTTGGCCAACTATTGGTTGATCTTTTTGAGAAGCCACAACTTGTTCAACATCTCGATTAGCAATTCGATGCGTCCCAATGGTGCCTATAGCCTTGCGATTTTTCAGTATCATCCAATTGTTTTCCATCAGTTGAATATTGTGTTTATTTTCAAGAGCCTCAAAAATGAGGGCGAAAAAGAACTCACGAAACAACACAGAAGATTCAATTTTATTGAAAAACTTTGTATTAATTGCAATTTCACTGACCAGGCAATCATTGCCAGAGACATCACGTGTTGGACGTGGCTCCCCGATGCTCATGGGGATGCGATAACTGCTAGGCGTCTCGGATTGTAGAATCTCCTGCAACTGTGCGTCCATAATATCGTCTGGGGCTGGAATTCCATCGGTTTGACAAATGTTTATAAAGAATTTCCCCTGGTCGTTGCATTTGAATGCTTTAATGCAAAATCCGGGCACGGGTTGCACCAATTTGTAGGGTGCCTTTTCAAGTTGTGGCTTGGATCCTTCTCCGCTGAATAGGCTGTTGAGTTCGTCCTCATAATCGTGCTTCACAAACTTAAGGTTTTGCTCCAGTATCGAGGAGTCTGCTTCGAGAAGGTTGGACATTTTTCTTTGTTTTGGGAAACAATAGAACTAATGATAATTTATTTATATTTACTTTTAGAATTCACTAGAACTGCGAGAAGTTGGGTTAATATTATTATTGCTTTTTAGCTTTGATTATATTTTGTCAATTTTACGAAAAATTTGTGCATCACCATGGTTGCTATAAAAACGATTCTAGTACATTTCAATGAAACATAACCACAAAATGAATAGCCTTTAATTTCAACAAATTTATTTCTTCTAGTAAAAACTATATTTAAACATTCTAATGTATGCTTAATCCTTAAAAATATCCCTTATATTAACTTGTGGCGCGTTTTTAGCCTCTGTAAAGTTAGTCATTAATCCCGGATCAGACTGATTTGGTGATGGTCGATTGTCTTCAAATTGTTGCTGCATCTTGTCTTGAACCATTTCTTTGGCTGTCTCAAATACTTTTAACTTATCCAATGGTCCTTGCTTCTCTAGATTTTCATGAATATCAATAAATGTTTGCGTCTGGGTCTTATTCTTTCGATCCAAAAGATTAATTGTATTTAAGGACTTGACACTTTCATGATATTTTCTGTAAGAACATTGATTTAAAATAACTTAATCGGGCTGTCTATTAAAATTCTTACGCTCGCAGACGGTCCTCCTTGTAAAAAATATTCCTAATTTCAACATTGGGGGCTGGCCGATCGAATTTGGGCTCTAATTTAGGTGGGAAAGCCTCGTAGACTTCATACCAAATAGGCTTATCTTCAACTTTCATTGCACCGGTTTTTAATAAACCATTTATTCTATGAAATTTAAATTAATATTAAGAAAACGCTGTAAAATAATAAACTAAATCACCTTGAGAATATAGTTCCAATTTTCTCTAATCGACTGTTTGCCATTTTTATTTAATTTTTAAATTTAAATTCAGCCAAAAACTGAGGTAATCTTCCTAGCACAATTTAATAATTATTTTGCTCTGAAAATGAGAAAAAATTTATGTTCTAAAATATGTACGACTTTTAGTACATAAAATTAGATTTTATATAAATTGTTGAATTGTTGTTTGGAAGTAACAAAAATGATTTGGAAGCACCAACTATTTACCGCCACAAAAGGCACAATAAGTCGGTGTTTTACAGCGCATAGTGTCACTGTTAAAGCAATTAAATATACAGATACAATAAATTTGCCAAAAACAAAGTTTCCTCAAAGATTAAGTCCCGAGAAGAGGTCCAAAATAGAGCGCGAGATAAATGAGGTTAGGATTTTTTTATTAAATTTTAGACGACCCTTCTAAGTTTCCAAATTTCTTCTTAGAACTGCTTCTCCGGACTCTACAAATGGCAAAACAATCAAAAGAGAATTAATCAATTTATACTGCATGATGGTCCTCCTTACGCCAATGGAGACCTTCACATGGGCCATGCTGTTAATAAGGTAATTTTATTTGTATTTATAGATTTGATGTTAACTCAATTTTTGATTTAATGAACATTACAGATTTTAAAGGACATTACTTTACGTCGCTTCATAGTCAACGACACACGAATAATTTACAAACCTGGTTGGGATTGTCATGGACTTCCCATAGAGCTAAAGGCTGTTAAAAGTGGGACCAACTTAAGCGAATTGGAAATACGTAAAAAGGCAAGAAACTTTGCTTTGCAAACAATTGCAAAACAAAAGGAGCAATTCAAAGATTGGGGAGTTGTTGCTAATTGGACAGACCAACATGAAATTTATCGAACGTTGGATGTTAATTATGTAAAAAATCAATTGCAAATCTTTTACAAACTTTTTAAGACGGGATTTGTGTACAGAGATGTTAAGCCGGTGTATTGGTCACCATCTTCAAGGTATTTTTTTATTGATGTCCATTAATGTCCTTGTTTAAGTCAATAATTGTGTGTTTTTAAATAATTGCAGGAGTGCCCTAGCTGAAGCAGAGTTAGAATATGATACTGCATTTAAAAGTGCATCACTTATGTTGCGGTTAAAAATGGTAAAAATTCCTGAAATCATATCTCAGTCAATCAACAATTCTGGAAATGTTTTTGCAATAATTTGGACTACAACACCGTGGACATTGCCATGTAATCAAGCAATTTGTTACAGTCCTTCTTTAAGTTATTCACTAGTTAAGCATTCGGATAAGGAGTTTTATATAATTGCTACCGAATTAGAGGAGGAAATTGGGAAGTGGTTGTTATTTAAGCGAGTAACAACATTTACAGGCAATGATTTAAATGGTTGCACTTATGAGCATCCAATTGAAAAAGGAGAGCGATCCTTTTTGGAAGGAAAGCATGTAAAGGCTGACAAAGGTACTGGATTGGTGCATACTGCACCAGCTCATGGCCCTGACGATTTTCTAGTCAGTTTGGATAATAAAATTGATGTGGTAAGTCTATATTATAATGTTTGAAAGTACATCCTAACTGTTTGTTTGGATTAAGCTTTGTCTGGTTGATGAAGAAGGACGATACAATAAAGATGCACCAGCATTTTTACAAAATAAATCAGTACTGAAGGATGGAAACAATTTAATTATTGAAATGGTTAAGGATGACATTATGAACTTAGACACAATTACACATTCATATCCTATAGATTGGAGGACAAAGGAGCCCGTAATATGGAGAGCTAGTGATCAATGGTTTGTTGATACCAACAAAATTAAGGATAAAGCTATTAAGGAGGTGAATTTATAAATGTTAAGCTTATTAATAATGTTTATTAATTAAAGTTTCTTTAAGATTGAATCCGTCGAAATTTTTCCTCAAATCGCTGCAGAGCAATGCCGAAACAACCTTATGAATCAATTGAAAAAGCGTCCTTATTGGTGCATATCAAGACAACGTGCGTGGGGTGTTCCCATTCCAGTGTTTTATGATAAAACGACATCGAAGCCAATTATAAATCAGGAAACAATTGATCATTTATGCAGCCTTTTGAAAACTGAGACATCTATTGATTTATGGTGGCAAGGGGATGTTAATCAATTACTTCCAGAATCTGTAAAGAAACACTTGGATTTAGAAAATATTGTAAAAGGAAAGGTAAGGATTTAATACAATTATTAAATTTAAATTTATATTTTAAAATAAGCTTACTCCATTTAAAGGACATTCTTGATATTTGGTTTGACTCCGGAATTTCTTGGTACAACGCTGTTGGTGCTGAAAATATTGCTGACTTATATTTAGAAGGAGTTGACCAATTTACTGGCTGGTTCCAGTCCTCCCTAATGACAAGTGTTGCATTGCGTGGATGTTCTCCTTACAAGTACGTTATAAGAGTACATAATTATTTAAACGATCCTTTATGTTTTAAAAATTTGTAGATCAATTTTTGTCCACGGATTTGCATTAGATTCTGAAGGACGAAAAATGTCAAAATCGTTGGGAAACATAATTGAACCAAAGGATGTTATTAAAAAATTTGGGACTGACACTTTAAGATGGTGGATTGCTGCACATGGAACACAACACACATCAATTCATGTTAGTGATAGCACTTTAATGGAGTCAGCAGAATTCTTGCAGAAAGTACGATTAACACTGCGTTACCTAATTGGAGTTGTAGGATCAAAAAGTGCTAAAGAAGTAACACAAATTACTTCAAGTAATATTGTTGATAAATATATGCTGCATTCAATGTATCAGTTTAACGAAGAGGTAAATTTATTTTATCCAGATTTTATTATATTCTACAATTAATCTTAACTAATTGTTTTTAATTTCAAGATTTCCAATTTATACAAAGACTTCCAGTACAATAAAGTGACATCAAAAATTGTTAATTTCATCACAAACGATGTTTCTGCATTTTACTTGCACACAATTAAAGATAGACTGTATTGCGATAAAGATAAAGATTACAGTGAATTGAGGCAAATAATGCAGAATCTTTATTTCATCCTTAATAAGTCACTGTGGCCTATTATTCCGTTTATAGTGGAAGAATGCTGGTCCTATTATGGTAAATATTTCGTGTAGCTTGTTTAAAATGTTATTTACAATTTATTTTGTTTTAGATACCAGCCCATTCTACAAAACGTCTGTAAAATCTTCAATGGATTGGTTAAATGAAGACAGTTACAATACAGTCAAGGAATGCCTTAACATTAAGTCTCAGATAAATCAAATGATAAAAAACACAAACACTTGGAGTGTTGATGTTGAGATTCAATGTAGCCAAGATTTATTAGAGACATTAAAATTAGTTCATCCACTGCTTGATGTTTCCATAAACAATTCAGAGCTATGTGAGATTCTGCAGATTGGAAGTGTGTGTTTAAAAAATGGATCTTCATCGTTGGAGATAAACGTGAAGAAAAATGAAGCACCTCTTTGCCCAAGGTGTAGGCGATTCCTTGCGACAAATGATTTAGGACCATGTCAAAGATGTGCGGATGTATTGCAAAGTAAACAGTGATAAAATTTAATAAATGTATGACTTAATAATAGTAATGGTGCAGTTTGAAAACTAAGTTAAGTGTTAATTTATAAGAAGTGAGTACTTAAAGATTTTGAAAGAAGGTAATCCAAAATATCAACAAATAAAACAAGGTATGGTAAAAATTATATAATTTAATATCACAATTGTTCAAATTCGAAAGCAAAATTCCACAGTTGGGATGGTGCACCCAATCTGCATCGAGACATTCCCACACTGTTACGTGTTAAGCTCTCTAAGCATCTTCCAGATGTGTTGTGTATTAATGTACCACCGTTACGTCGCCATCTCTGAGTTTCATCTTGTTCCCTACAGTACTGTACAACAACCTCATTTGTTTTATCAACATTCAAGCACCCACCAGACTCAATTCTAAGCAGTCCAGTGTCTCTGTGTAATGACCATTTTGTAAGGTCTCGAGATTCAAAGCAAATGTTCATGTTTAATCCTTTGCTGGTTATCACTAGGCAGCGCTCTCCTTGTTTTAACTCACCAAATGCTAAGTGGTTGTCATTTGGGGGTCTTAAAAGAAAGTACTGTTTTATTTATTGTTATTATTTTAATTAAAAATTAATAAAGTACTTTAGCTCTTGAAAGACATTCTGTAGAAACCAGTTAAATTTCCTACACTGTAATCTCTCCCGATTTTCACGATTTTTTTCAAGACCATCTTCAACATTAAGTTTACGAGCATCTGGTTGTTCTGAGTAAAAGAAGTTTTTGAATTCATCCAGCCAAACCTCTGCAATGCGTTTGTAATTGCTGCAAATGAATTATTTAATTAAAGTACCTAAATAAACGATTAAAATTTGATCTTACCTCATTTTGGTGACTGTAAGTCCATTTGGAAAGTCAAAGGGATGTTTTTTGCGGAATATGTGTCCGACACGACTACAAGGCACAACCTCAATCTGTCCACCACATAGCCAAGCCTTGATTGATATTTCAAGAGATTCACCACCCCAAATGTTCATGCCCTCATCAAATCCACCCAACATATCAAACCACTGCTTTGATATAAGAAAAACCCCACCAGATGTTGATGGACTTCTATACAAGAAAGTGGGATTAGATTAGTAAGACATACTTAATTTTCAATTTAAGTTGTTATTCTTACAAAAATGGCATATATTCATCAGGTCGACTTTCACGCTCCTCTTCAGACATTGGAATCCATTTAAATGCCAACGACCAATCAAAGCCACCTTTTAACCGAGATGAACTCGCTTTATAGTCAAATGTATGTGGACTAATGACATCAATTATTGGACTTGCAACCACACCCGGATTGTGGGTAATTCTTGACATTAATGGTTCCAGCCAACCAACATTCACCTCACAGTGACTGTCTATAAAGAAAATGTAACTTCCTGTCGATTCCCTTGCACCACGATTACGTGATCGGATTAATCCTTCACGTTTTTGATTTCTTAATACTTTTACTTTTGGAATTATTGCTCCCAGTAGCAGGCCATCATCTTCTAATTAATTGAGCAATTAATTTAATTGTAATTTAAAATTTAATTGCATTTAAATTACTATAAACTTACCACTATCACTAAAATCATCAACCAAAATTATTTCTTGCAATAAGTCTTCAGGAGTGCGATTCAAAATACTAATCACAGTCCTGAGCAGAGTTGATCGAGCCTCATTGTAGAAGGAAATGATAACACTAGTTGTGTGATGCATTTGCATTGCATATTCTTGGTCAATGCACATTTGGTGTCGGGTGTCATTAAGATATCGATCATGTGGAGTTTTATTACTTATATTTGCGTCGAAGTAGTGTTGATGAAATGGAACTGGTTGTGCGTTTTGTTGTAGATAGTTGTCCAGTCGTAAATCAAGGCGGATACCAGACTCAATGTGAATCTATTGTGATATGTGTGGAAAACATTAATTGCAAAATTATCATAATGTTAAATTTATTTAAATTGTTGTTTAAAATGCAATTATTCAAGCATGCAATTGCAGTATTTTAATTACAATTATTATAATTAATCTATGTTGCGGGTCATTGTTTTAAATATAAGTATAATGATTCATCGAACTCACTTTTCTTTTAATTGTTGGCCTCATCACAGTAGGCAATATAAGACCAGTGTAGAAAATAAAGAAAATCCCAATCACCAGTATGAATGTGAACAATTTTAATCGCCTCTTGGGGGTGGTGTAAATTCGCATCGTTTTTAAGAAATTCATTTTAATATATTTTTTTAACAATTTTTATTATTATTTCAATTGAACGTTCTACATTTTGGATTTTCAATTTTTTTTGTAATTGCTTTCTGGTAGTTTAATTGAAACCAATATTTTCTGGAAATACAATACATTATTATCACAATTCTTAAATATTCATAACAAAATTAGATTATTTAAGAAGAAATAAACTGAATTTATCGACAATAAAAAACAAGATTGATTAAAAATGAATTTGGTCATAAAGTCATAAAATTACAGCAAAACAAAACTAAAAGAACTCAAAGTACGTACATATTCTCATCAATGAATATAAAATAAAAACGCCTCTTTTATAATCTGTATCGCAACTGTCTTTATTAATGGAGAGGCAAAGAAAGAAAATGAAAACGATGTTCATCAATTAGCAATATAATCATTTATAATAAATTGGTGCTCTGAATAATTGCCGAATTGGTTTAGTGATAAGAATATATTTTATGTACAAATTGTTAAATGGTCTCGATCTGTTTATATGCGTCTTGTGTGGCTGACGAGTGACCGCGTCTCAATACAAGTTAACTGTTTCATCATTTTATTTGTATATAATATGACTTCAATTAATTTTTAACGATTATTGTTGTTACGACATAAGACGCGTTTATATCATTGATCAAAGGCAAGCAGTCTTAAGAATGTGTGCGGATTTGTTTGAGGGTCTTTTTCATTTTGATATTATTGTTAATTCAAATCACATACATTGTTTAGCACGATATTTTTAATTCCATAAATTGTGTGATAATCAAAAAATCGATAGTGAAACACTTAAAGACATAAATAATAAATACATTTTATGTGTAGTTACAATACATAGTACATTTAACTTAGTATAGTCTTTAAATGCTAAATTATTATATCAAAAAATTATGTTATCAGTATTTGTCTGCAAGATAATGACGACGTATGTGTTTAATATTAATGCAACAGGTGATAATATTGATAATTCAACTGGACTTATCAATAAAATTCTAATGTTAAGTCATAATTTTAATTATTTTTAGTTAAATAAGAATTTATTTATTAAAGCTTTTTGGGTTTTTTAATCATTGAACACTTAAATGTTCATTTTTCTTAATTTTTTCATTTAATTTAAAGTACAGAAAGTACATTTTTTGTCTTAAATTAAATTAAAATCACTAAAGTTAACGAGTCTTGCACAAAATTTTGTCACTTAAAAAAATTACCACAACTGTTTTGTACACTCAATTTAAAAATTTGATCATAATTACATTTCTAAAGTACACAATAACATAAAAGCCGTGCTTGCAAAGAAATTCCAATTTACAATACAATTAAATATATTTCCCACTGCGCGAAGGCGCGAATATTAACAACAACGTCTTAACGACCGCGCGTATGTTGCTCAACTGAAATCTGAATGGTGGAATATGAAGTGAATACACGCAGCTCGTCCGCGGAATTGATGTGTGTCGTCCAAAATGAGATGAACTTGAAAAAAGGCCGCATTCTTTTATGGCTGTATTTATTTATTATGTTGCATGTTACTCGTATCATAATTCATACCAAAAATATTGTTTATCATTTGCTGAAAATATGAGAATAATTTCATTATAGTTCATTACATTGTGGAGCAGTTTTAGCTGGACATTTCGACATGTGAATTTATGAAAATCAGCGTCATTTTTTTATGCATAAAAGACCATCACCAGCATCGTTATCTCATGTTAGATTTGTGGGGCAAAGGGCATGCAATCTGATAGAATGCTGCAGTCATAAATTAATGTAATTATTAGAACAAGTGTTTGATATGATAGTAAATATTAAATTTTTTTATTTGTTTATTTAAATTGTTATTATTTTGAGCATAAGAATATGGGACCGACTTAATTGAAATCCTTAACTTTAAGTCGCTTTATTCATTTTAAAATATTTTTTAAAGTTTAAAAAAGATCAACTTATTTAAATTAAAGTTTTCAAATAATAAAATATTAATTATTATTATTAAAATTAAATATGTATTTTTAAATTACGAACTTTCAATAAAATCAAGTTCTTTATCATTTAACTGAATCAAAATTTAATGAAATACAATAAAATAGTTTTGCAGTGCACTTACAAAACTTTTCAACTTCCTATCATTAATTGAAAATCAACATACAATTAAACGACAATTAATTATTGATTTTTTATAGCACTTAACAGCACATCTTAATTTGGAAAACGAATGTCCATCAAACCTTAGACAAAACACACGCAAATTGAAATGTCTTAAAGTCTTTAAACAATAGCAAAGTTGAAATTTAAACTGAGTTGCCTCACAAAGCAATAAAATGTGTTCATTGATTAGATTTATAGCAATTTCGGTACGTGCTTTTATTTCGATTACAACTCAAATTGCGTTTGCATTGTTCTTTAACTTTAAGGCTTTTTTTTGTAAAAAGATTTTAAATTTTTGTGTTTTTTTTTTATTCATTCAAAAGATGGTTGTCGGTGAAAAAGATGATTTCGAGGACCTGTTGGTTGAGGGTGAGAACTCAATTTGCAGTCGCTGCACCTCCTTAGAAGTGATGCTCGACAAGGAAACTGGCATTTCTTTGGCAAAAGAAAAATGTGGATTCATCCAAAATACCGATACTGGAAATAATGAAATTGTGTCAAAGTTTACATTTACTAATGAGAATAAAATGAAAGTTCAAGTAAAAGATAATTTTAAATTTCAAATGCACTTAAATAATTTAAAACATCATTTTAAGATCCTTTCACTAGGTGCCACAATCATGAATATTTTCGTTCCTGATAGACAAGGAAAAGCAGAAGACGTTGTTCTTGGTTTTGATAATTATCATGGTAAATTGTGAAAGAAATTCAAATTACAAAATAGATTTAAAATAGATTTTTAATTGCAAAAGGATACATCGATAACGCAAAATACTACATTGGTCCATTAATTGGAAGGGTCGCCAATAGAATTTCACGTGCACGTTTTTGTATAAACAAAAAGAAATTCGAGTTGGAAAAAAATGATAACGGAAAACATCATTATAACGGAGGAACAAACGGTTTCCACACATTTAATTTTATTCCTCACGTAAAAGGCACCACAGTAAGTCAACAAAAATTCATCACGCATAATCTTAAGAATACAAAAAAAAATTTAAAATTAAATTACATCTCAGCTTACTTTAACTCACCTATCAAAATCAAAACATGCAAATTATCCTGGAGATGTCCTTGTAACAATGACATACAAAATAAAAACGGACAATAGCCTTCACGTGACAATGACAGCAACAGCCACAGAACCAACACCAATAAACTTGTCCCAAAGCGTTTATTTTAATTTGGCCAACCATGTAAGAATCTAAAAGTCTCTTCTTAAAATTTTTTTTTAATAACAATTTAATTTAAATTGCCACTCAAATTAAAGGGTGCTGGTCATGAAGAATTGTACAAGCATGTGGTGACGTTCAATTCCGACAAACACGTACTTGTGGATGAGGAAAAAATACCCACTGGATGCCTGCAATGCGTGGGAGGAACCTGCTTCGACTTGCGCATACCACATGAGTTAGGACCCGCAATTTCCCGATGTGCAGGTGGTGGATTTAACATGGAATATAACGTGACACGTGGATCGGAACAAACCATGACATATGTGGGTCGTGTTATTCATCCCAGATCTGGACGTGTTATGGAAATATACAGTGATCAGGAGTGCATAAAATTTGATACGTGCTGCCAATTTCCAGAACCATATGAGGTAATTTTTATTTAATGGAATTTAAATATAATTCTAAAATTTAACTCACATGCAGATAAATCCACCTGAAACTTACTCTCAAGATTATTACGAACTTCCGGGATTTGAAAAAGAAGCCGAATCATCTGTGACCGAAACATTTGATCCACATGTTGATTGTAAAAGTGATTCAGAGTTTGGCATGGCTTGTGAGGAGGATGAGAATGTGGAAGAGGAGGAGGAAACTATACCGGTTGATCCTACAATATTTCCAATTGATGGCAAAAAGGGGGCTAAATACATGAAACATTGTGGCTTCAGCATTTGCCCACAGGCATTTCCCAATGCAGTTAATCAGCGCAAATTTGATTCGATTATTGTGTGTCCTGGCGAGCTGTATAAGCAGAAGATAATTTTTAAGTTTGGCATTCATGTAGGTGTAAGAGATTATGAGGAATGGCACATGGACGATGAAGCTGATTTCGATGAGGAGATGGGAGAAGAAGAAGGAGGTTCTGATGAATTCCTAGATGTTACCAGTTCTGAAGACAATTAATGCAAGAACAAATATGTTAAGCTTTAATTTTATTGGCGTGAAGAATAAATTGTTTATTGATTTCCATTATAAAGCGTTTGAGATGAAATTTCTAGTAAAAAATTACGTCAATAATTAATAAAATAATGAGGACATTTGAACTTAAACTATGACATTTAAATTGAATACAATATTTAGAAACATAAGTAGTGGAAGACATCACACTACAAAACGGTGAATTCATCATCGTCGTTATTCTTTAGCTCATCCCGCCATGCCTCCACATCCCGCTTAGGTGGCAAGCGAAATCTCCATTCATCTTGCATGAATCCATAAATTTCAGCACCCTGACTCAACAATTCCACACAGAAAACCTTTTCATCGTTCTTGTAATCTCTTTCAGGCCCTCCAAACAGCTCCATTCGTAACAAAGCACCCATTGATGTATTCAGGTACTTTTTGAGTCCAATAAAGTGTTGTACTTTAGTACCGGCAGTTGATAAAGAAGTTCTTTCTGATTTGGCCGATTGTTCTGGCATTTTTTTCAACATTGAGATTGTCGAATCTTTTTCGGCCAATTTCTTTTTGAGTTCCTCAATTTCTAGGTCCTTCGCTGTTAATAAGCTAACATACGATTCTTCGACTACCGCAACAGCGGCATCCTTTGCCTCAACTGATATAAATTCCTCCGATGTAGCTTCTATTTTATCATCATTAACGAGGTCATCTAGTCGTGGCCGCTTCGCTGGTTGTATTTCATCTTGTATATCAATTGATGTACTGGAGGTTGCAGCTCTTACAATTTTCTTCGTATTTGAAGTCAATACCTTTGTGAATTTAGTCAATTTGGTCATTTGTGTTGTGGCCATGGTCAAGGGTACAAGATTTATGTTTTTTTTGTTGGCCAAACTGTTCAACAATTTCGGGCGGGATGAAGCCATTGATTTAGGACTGTATACAGCCAACGTCTTTGGCTTGGGAACATTTACTTCTGGCGTCACAGACTTGAATTGAAAATCATTTAACTCAATGTTGTCATTTTCACAATGCACAATATTGTTCAGTATGACGGGTGCGTTGTGATCCAAATCTATTTTATCATCATGTGGAATGTCCTCAATATCATCTTCAACACACTCAATTTCAGAGATTTCATAAGTTCCATTGGGCATTTTAAGTTTTACGATTGTTGGAAATGCTGTTTTTGTTAAACTATCTTGTTTCGCATTCATAAACCACTTTTCTCTGAAATGATCTTGGCAAACAACTTTGTTCCTCAACTGACTAGTTTCCATATTAGAATAATGGTAATTGCCGGATAGCTTAATCCATTTTCGCAAGCGCTCTGGCTGGCGTATAGGATAATGAAAGAAGTGTCTTTTTGGCTTGGTGACTGAAGAGATATTGCAACCACGGAATGTACAACGGCAACCACCCATTTTATAGACACTTGGGAGTTTTGATTAAAAATGTTATTTACCAAATGTTTACTTCAAGTAAAACATGTAAAATAGATTCATACAAATTAATTATATGCAGAAATACGACTTTAAATAAAAATAAAATGTCAACATTAACTTTAAACAAACACTGATGCCTTTAGTCTGACTCTGATGACTGATCATTGATACTGACTGCTGAGCATAATTTTGATATTGTCTGACAACTCCGACGCCGACGCATAAAATATTGGACATAATTAAAGATATATATAAAATGTGCTTAATAATAATTTAGGCCAAATATTTAGAAAACGCATATATCTACTTCACTCAAACAATTTTATTTTAAAGTCATCAATTTCAAAGCGAAAATAATCATAAATTGAGTATTGTAAGCCAGAGACCAATTGAAGTGATTTGCAGAAATTTTGTGAAAATTGTTTAACAATTAAATAAAAGAAAATGTCTCGTGGAAGCTCTGCAGGATTTGACCGGCACATTACAATTTTCTCCCCTGAAGGAAGATTGTATCAAGTTGGTAAGAATATTCACACAATTCCGGTATAACAGAAATTAGTTGAGGTTATGTTTGTTTCAAGTGAATAAGCATTTATTTGTTTGTAGCAATCTGGGATCAAATAGTCCTTGTAGCCTTAAATATTGTAATGCCGTTTATTGATATTCAGAATTTTCATCAAAATGGTTTATAAAATTATTAATTTTTTCCAGAATATGCATTTAAGTCAATCAGCCAGGAAGGACTGACAACAGTGGCACTAAAAGGTGATGGAATTGCAGTGGTCGCAACCCAAAAGAAGATTTCAGAGAAACTCATTGATCCATCCACTGTGACACATTTGTTTCAAATAACAAAATTCATTGGTTGTGCTATGACTGGAAGCATTGGTAAAAATAATTTTCAATTAATTCCCAACACAAATTTATAAATATTTTCCTACTTAGCCGACAGCAAATCGCAGGTTCAACGTGCCCGCTACGAGGCTGCCAACTACAAGTATAAATTTGGTACCGATATCCCAATTGATGTGCTGTGCCGTCGCATTGCTGATATCAATCAAGTGTACACGCAAAATGCTGAGATGCGCCCGTTGGGATGCAGTAAGTATTCAATTTTTTTAAATTGCATCAATTTCTGATCATTAATTTAACTTTCTTAATCTAGGCATGGTTCTGATTGCTTACGACGCTGAAAATGGTCCATGCGTCTACAAAACTGACCCAGCCGGTTACTATTGTGGCTTCCGTGCTGTTTCTGTGGGTGCCAAACAAACTGAGGCAAACAGTTATTTGGAAAAGAAATTGAAGGATGGTCATTTGGTCAGTGAGGCTGATGTGATCCCATTGGCAATTACATGTCTGTCAACGGTGTTGGCTGTTGACTTTAAGCCCAGTGAAATTGAAGTTGGTATCGTCACTAAGGATCATCCGGAATTCCGTGCTTTGTCTGAGGAAGACATTGACACTTATTTGACGGCTATCGCTGAGAAGGATTAATTCGTTTAATTATATTTGCGCAAATCTTTCAAAACTTTTTTTTGTATTAAAATAAAACATTATCAATAAATTTGGAATTTTTCTTG